>ML790592.1:948708-972471 GCA_009831015.1 Picea engelmannii | reverse complement strand
AGAGTCACAACCTATCCCTATCGAAAGGTGCGACAATTGGAATCGACATAGTCTATCAATTGCTAGGGTGCGATGGTCAATCAACATAGTATATCCATTGCTAGGGTGCAACAGTCTCACTCAAACTTATGAATTTTTTTTTTTCCGGGAATCGACGTAGCTTCTACACATCCAAGGTGCAACATTGTCGCATTATATTCTTCACCAGGGTGTGATGTTTAGTTTTTCGACATCGACACACCCTATCCATTGCTAATATGTGACATAGTCGCACTATATCCTTGTCTAGGGTGCGGCGATTCAATCTTCCCTCTAGAAAATTGTTTTTCTACAGTAAAACAATCATATCTCAGAATCCACGATTTGGGTTAGGCTAAAATTTTGACCAGAGACATATGACATAGGGATTCTCATGCTAACCAAACATCTCCAAAACCCACATGATATTTTAGGAGATATAGTTGTTTTATCATATCTATAGGTGCCATAGAATTGTTAGTCATATCTCAGAATCCACAATCTGGGTTTTAAGGATCTTTTCAGAATCAATAGCAGGGATGAGGACGATGAAAATTATTCAATCAAGTCTGGTGATAATAATCACACCGTACAAATATTTTGAATGGAATCCAAATACCACATTCCAACTCAAAAGAAAAGGACTGTATAATTTGACAATGGCGACAGAAACAAAACCTACATCAGCGCTTGAGAAGACCAGATGGGCGAACCGTAAGGAGGAGACAAAATGACTACTTCTTGAGTTAATATCCACTAATTTATGGCTTCATGTTGCCACATGCAGGACTCCAAATGATATTTTGACCACCTTGGAAGGACTCTTTTGAAAGCAGGATGAGATGCAAGGTCATATGCTTGAGGTAGAGTTGAATACCTTAGACCCTAAAAGTTTTGATAATATACATGATTTATTTACTAAATTTAAATATTTTATATTGATCTTGGGTGAATGTGGTATTGATAAGTATACACAAGAGAAACAACTTATTCTAACAATCTTGGCCAAGCTAGGACCAAAATACGATGTATATGTCTCCAATTTCCATTTTGGCAGATGTCTTTTTGGAACAAATTGGAAAATGCCTACGATGGCTCAGTTCATTGAGTCTCTCACATAAGAGAAGAAAAAAATCATACATATGGGCCTCATGAAAGATCCCAAATAAAATTCACTCACCATGCATGATGGAAAAAGGTCATCCAATTAGAAATCGAAGCAGAAACGAAAGGAGTTATTACATCCAGAGTCAAAGAAGGAGGGATATTCCAAACACTTCAAGGATTCTTCAGGTTCCAAAGATTCTTCAAATTCCAAAGGGAAGAAGAAGAAGGGAATGAAGTGCACATATTTCAATAAACTGAATCATGAAGAATCCACATGCATGAAGAAGTAGATCGATTGTATGACTCAGGTACTTCAGAAGAATAACCTTGGAGACTTCATTCCTGAAGGAGCCAAGAAGAAGAAGGAAGAATACCATGCGCCTAAGAAAGGCAATCATCATACTCTGGTTGCAATTAATTCCTCATCTAATTCATGGATTATAGATTCTTGTGCATCGCATCATATGGAAGCTAAAGAGGAAGTTTTTACTTCTTTGATTTCATGCTTTAGACCTCCTATTATCACGCGGGATGATACTCCAATAGAAGTTGCAGGAGAGGGAAGAGTGGAACTCCAAATATTTGTATAAATCTGTTGTTATTTTATCAGATTACTCAAACAGGTAAAAGGGTTGAATTTACATAAGATTCAATTACTCTACTTGACATGCATGACAGTTCCATTATTGTAGTTGGTGAGGTAGATCACAAATGACGGTTGTATAAGTTCACTAAGTTTACTGAATATGAATCCTCCTTGCTACTTACACATGCTAATGATATTAGTAGAGTATGGTATGAGAGATTTGGTCATTTAAACTTTAGGTACATGCAACGACTTTCCAAGCAAGGAATGGTCAAAGGCTTTCCATACATTCACTTTTATGAAGGGGTTTGCAAAGGATCCATCCTTGGTAACCATACTGAAGAGAAGTTTGAAAAGGGGAAGGCAAGGAGAGCCTCCTCTTCCTTGGAGCTTGTTCATAGTGATCTCATGGGTCCATTTCCACATCTGCCCATCAACAAAGCAAGGTATGTTCTTACATTTATTGATGATTACTCGCGCTATACTTGGGTTTATTTTCTCAGGAAAAAGTCTAAATTTATTGAGCATCTCAAAGACTTCAAAGATCTAGTAGATGTTATCACATGCTAATTTTTATTGTGTGAAATTAAGATTTCAGAATCTAGCAGGATGCTAAAACTGGTTTGGAAGGCTGATAAACTAGGGAAGCAGCTAAATATGGTAGGAAATAGATAAATCTGGAAGGATGATCTCAAGATTGACGATCGAGGATGATTTCGGGGGGAGAAACTATGCATAGGTTAATTTTGGAGAGAGGGTTCAAATTTAAACCATGGTTTTCATTCAGGGCTACGTGATACCACCAAGTGCATTTTAGGGTGAAAAGTGGGTTGCCCCAAACCACTTTATCATGCCCCCAAAAACTGGAAAGGTATAAAGGGACGGTTGTTCATTTATTTTATTATTATTTCAAATGTTGGGTTGTTAAAACCTTGGCGCGAACACCACCTTTCAACTACAGCTCAAACAATACACTAACCCGGTCTGCTAGTTCCACTCGTTTTCAGGTAGAACATTATATTTGAAACAAAGCATTTCCTTACTTGCAATTGAAGGAGATAATTTGGTCGGGTAAGGCCAAATGTATTTTTCCAGGTCCTAGAAAATGATGCCCAGAGGTCAATGAAATACAACAAATCACACAAAGGGACTGAAATTCCAGAGAAGCTAGAATCTAGATTAAGAAAATTTTCTTGCTGATCATTATAATCAACTTCAGAATCGAAACGTTCCATTTTAAACATTGTAATCGATTTCAGAAACCAAAATGTTTATTTGTAATCACTGTAATAGGTTTCAAACTGAAGGAACTCAACTTGTATAAATATGAGTATTTCCAAATGTATCAGGGGTTGGTAGAAGTGCAAGGGAATGATTTTATCTATTTGGAACTTGAATGTAATTTTCTGAAGCTGAATAGAATACACATGCAAAAGTATTGAAGTTTCCATGAAAAGATTCTAATGGTGGTGATCTTAGTTTTGTCTCCTCTCTTTGTATGTATTTCCTGTATGCTTAAATTCCATTTTCACTGTCTTCTGTTTAAATTGGATAGTTAAAGGCCCATAATTCATCTTATGATTCTCTTGGCTCAAGAAATTTAAATTGTGTTAAGTTCTTCCTAACTAATTTCAGAATTCATTTATTTAATGCTCTGATACAATTATATGTTTTTCCTTTCTTCTTACACTCTATAAATTTACAATTTATAACTTAGATTTATTGCCTCATTTAACCTTTATCCTCTGGATAGTTCTACTGACCAATCAATGCTTCCATTCATTTTCATAAGTTTGACTCCATAGCCCTAAGTGTCCCTCCCCTTCCTTGCCATCAAAATTATAAAAAACACTTTCAAAGCAACAAAACCTAGTTACTCATCTGTTAAAGACCAAGTGACAGGAGAGATCCCTCTTTGAGCTGAGCATGCTAGTACTCATCTCTAGAGTTGGTTTGTAGGTTACCTCTGTAGTTTTTTTTGTTAGTTGAACAAATTTACATAGTGCTAATAGTAGAGACACAAACTGGGACGAAAAATCAAGATCCTCCGTATAGACAATGGGGGGGATTATATCAAAAAAGATGTTCAAAATATTTTTCATGAAGATGGTATCCAGTTGCAACACACAGTTCCATACACTCCACAACATAATGGAGTTGCTGAAAGGAAGAATAGGTCTCTGAAGGAGATGACCAGTTGCATGTTTCATGCAAGATCACTTCCTTCCAATCTTTGGGATGAGGCACTTAACTATGTTGCTTACATACATAACAGAGAATCTCACATATATGTTGAGGATAGGACACCTTTTGAGGCTTGGACATGTGACAAACTAGATGTTACACACTTCCGCATCTTTGGATCTAGAGCATGGGCCCATATTCCTTATGAAAAGAGGAAAGCCTTAGATCCACAGAGCACACCTTGCATCTTTGTGGGATATCCAAATGATGTGAAGGGGTATAGATTGATTGATACTTCTATAGATCGACTCATCATTGTGTGCAGTGTTAAGTTTGAGGAGAGTCCTTTGCATGCACCTCCAATGAAACATGCAGAGACTCTTGTGCTTCCACCAGTTCCAGACATCAGAGATGATGATTCCACACACTCAGATTCTACATATTCAAACATAGATCTAGAGGATTTTTTACATGCATATGAGCATGTAGTACATTCAAATGAGGAGCCTGCGTCTGAGCTTTAGAAAATTCCCAAGTGCACACAATCCACACTTCAGGTAGCAAGAAACCTTGCAGGGGATCAATTGGATTCAAGGAGAACTCGATCTCAGCAAGTGGATCCTTCTCATGTACTTTCAGATTCTAAACCAACGATGCCCATGCATTGCTATATGGTTCAATATTTTGATCCACATACCTACAATTAGGCTGTTGGTAATCCACTATGGGAAGTAGCCATGCAGGAGGAGCATGACTCTCTCTTATAGAATCATACTTGGGATCTGGTTCCACTTCCACCAGGGAGGAAACTTGTCAGATGAAAATGGGTCTATAGGACCAAGAGAGAAGAAAATGGTCAGGTGAGAAGGTACAAGGCCATATTAGTTGCAAAAGGATTTCAACAAATTCATGGGATGGATTATGATGAGACCTTTTCTCCTGTAGAAAATATGGATTCCATTCGCTTGGCTCTAGCTATTGCAGCAACCAAAGGATGGGGAGTTCACCAGATGGATGTAAAGGATGATTTTCTTCATGGTGACCTTTCAAAGGAGATCTAAATGGAGCAACTGTAGGGGTTCATTTAGAAATCATATTTAGTATGTATACTGAAGAAGTCTCTCTATGGCCTCAAGAAGGAACCTAGAGAATGGTATGCAAAGATGGATTCTTACTTTCTTTCACATGATTTTGTTAGATGTAAATCTGATTCCAATGTTTACATGCTGAGGAATACTAACTTTGTGATGATTTTAATACTCTATGTTGATGATCTTTTGATCACTGGTAGCTCTGCTTCAACCATTTCTTTGGTCAAAGATATTTTGCATGAAAGGTTCTCTATGATGGACATGGTTCCACTACACTTCTTTCTTGGTCTTGAGATTAGTGAGGATTCCGGTATCAAACTTTCTCAGGCTAAGTATGTCAGGGATCTTCTGGATAGATTCTACATGACAAATTGTAAGTCTGCACCTACACCCTTCTTGTCTGGGATCAGACTTGAGGATGGCAGGGATACACCATTAGTGGAAAACACTTTGTATCGACAGTTGGTGGGGAGTCTTCTGTATCTCACCCACACCCATCCAGATATCTCATACATGGTAGGATTAGTTTCTAGATACATGCAGGAACCCCATGATCTGCACTGGAAAGCTTCCAAGCGCATCCTCAAATATGTTTAGGGAACCATGATTTATGCAATTCACTATGAATTTGGTTGTGCATTAAATCTCATAGGATTCAGAGATTCATATTGGGCTGGTGATAGCACAAATCACAATTCCATGTCCAGGCACACTTTGAGTTTAGGGTTAGGCCCAATTTGCTGGTCAAGTAAGAAGCAATCAACCATTTCTTTATCTTCCACAGAGGTCGAGTACAAAGAATAGTCAACTATGTCATTCAAGCAATTTGGATTCAACACTTCCTTACCGAGATTGGTATCCAGCTTCACTGTCTGACTATCATATGGTGTGCAAATTAGAGTACACTGATATTTTGCAGAGATCAAGTACAATGACAACGAACCAAACAAATTGAGGTCCACATGCATTTCATCATAGATTTAGTACATGATATGATCATTGATTTGCAGTTATGTCCTTCCTCTGAACAGACTATCGACATTTTCTCCAAGACCTTCCCTAGGCTGAGGTTTCAGACTTTTTGGGATCATCTTGGAGTGATGAACACAGTTTCCTAGCAACAATTTCCATTTTTGTTTTGATGCATTATCTTTTGAGGGGGTTTTGTTCCCACATGATTTTCCCTCTTTCCTCATTTTTATTCAATGTTCATTAGTTTCATTGTATATGAGTACCTAATATGGCCTAGTAGCCGGGACTCATTTTTTACTCCATAATGATGTTCAGGGGGGGTGTTGGAGAAATTTCTATTTTTGGCACACTAGTTCAGTGGGAGTTGACTGACTAGTTCTATTTTAGACTTTCTAATTTTAGACCATCACTATTATGCAGGCATTCCTAAGAAAAGCTCACTGCAGCTCACTGCTTCTTCATTTTTCTTAATTATAGGATGTCATTGCCTATATGAGTGAAGATCACTCACTTGTTGAATATATCATAATATACATTGATTCTCATTCTTCATATTGTATCTCTCTTCCTTTTCTTGATAAGCTTTGTTTCTATATGTTTTAGCTAGGTCTTTTGTGCAGGTTTCCATGAAACATTGACATGGAAGTGGCTGACATATTGAAGATGAACTAGAAACTCTTGGGGCCAAGTGAAATGATACCTACAGATTCTTGGATAAGGGAGAAGAGGCTCTCATATGGGGGGGTGTGTATGAAATGTTTAAAAAGTAAAATTTTTCCAATGATGTTGAGGACCAAGATGAACTTAATATTTTAAGAACATTGGAAGGTCTAGGATATTTAGAGTAGTAGCTCATGATGTTTTGTTTCCTTGCATTGATGTTATTGTTGGCATGTTTACAGGAAGAGTGTTCTTGTCATTGATGGAAAGAAAAACAAAGAAACCAAAACATGCGTAAGAATCTGTTGTAAGGAGTGCACAGATCCACAATTCAACTAAGTTTCAAGGTGACTCTTTAAGCAGTTGAGAGAGAAGAAGCCGAGAAAGATTAGAAGAGATAGTTCTTTCCAGAAGTGCAGATGGGGTCTAAGAGACAGACTCACAGGAGGAGCAAAGTTCGAGACCCTTGAACACTTAGAAAACCTTCTAAGTCAGAGAGATCAAAATTTCAGGAGGAAGAACGACAGTGGTCGTTGGATCACCGATCCAGAGGACCAACAACCATCCGATCAAATCAAGGTGCATGATCCTTAGTGCCTTGCACATGCAAGAGAGAGTTCTTGCCAAAGTTTGAATTCCCAAAGATTTTTAGGTCCATCCATCCTTGAGGAGGACAAGTGGTGCTAGATCCACAACTCCAAAAGTTTAAGGATGAGGAGGAGGTGAAATAGTCAAAGTACATCCTGACTGTCGATCACTAAGAGGTACGTGTCACCAGATCAATAACTCTGGGGAAATCAATTCAATATTTTTGGTTGAGAATTGAAACTCATGAATTCTAGAGATCTAGAGCTGATCTAGACCATCAGATCTAGAGAGACACATGGCACCAGATTGTGGACTACGGAGAAATCTGTTTGAGGTTTTCAGTTGAGATTTGAAACTCTTGAAGCCTAGAGAGCCAGAGATCCGAAGTAAATATCCATCATCCGATCATCTGAAATAGATATCAGTAGTCAGATCGGCCAGATTAAATCTAAAGCGTCGGATCGTCCGAAGTGGATTTGGGTCATCTGATATAGAAGAGACGTGGTGTACATCTGTGGACTTCGGATAAAGACCTGAAGTAAGCCTCAATCGTCTGATTCAAGGACATGTGGCAGACCACATCAGCAAGGACATGTGGCATACCATGTCAGCAAGGACAAGTGCCAGACCATGTCAACAAGGACATGTGGCAGACCTCGTTAGGGAGTGACATGTGGAAACCACTTGGCCCGTGCCAGGTCAATAAGTGATGTGTGTAATGTTAGGTCACTCCGGGAGTTTTACTTCAGGAGTTTTACCATGAGAAAATGCCCTAAGTCTCGAAGTCTCGAATGTCGAAGTCTCGAAGTGGATATGAGTCATCTGATTTGAAGAACACTTTGGGTGCATCTTCAACCATTGATATAGTACAGTGGAAGGACAATGTAAGTGGAAGTGTTAACTGACAACAAGCGCTCTCCACCGCCTATGACTTATTCAGCAGGTGACCACTCTAGAGGATAATAAAGCAGTGATCAACCTAAAGTCCCGAAGTGCCAAAGTCACTTATGATTGTTGATCATGTAGGAGGGTACATGTCAACGTATATTGAACTCCGACTATAAGCATTCTGGGAGAGTGTGAAGGTTGAGAATTGAAATCGTCGAAGCCCAGAATAGAGAAGGAGATCTCGACCGTTGAATCGAGTAAGGGGCCATAGAACTGTTGATCTAGTTGAAAGGTAAAATCTCCAAAGTAGATTCAGAGCCGTCGATTGAGAAGGAAAGGTGTCTAGAGATCATCGACTCTGGAAGATTGGCGTATGGAGGAAAGTAGGTTTTGAGATTTGAAACGCCTTGAGCCCGAATCATGAAATAAATCACTGTCGTTGATTTAAGGAGGTTAGATATTTTCTGTAGATCGTGAAAGAACAAATATGAACCATTCGTTCAGGAGCACCATCAAGATCGTGAGATTGACGGTCCTGTCACATTGTGGGGATTGAATTTGCGTGAACTTTAAAAATTTGAAGGCAGGATGCAATCGAAACCATGGTTTTGGAGAAAGGACACATGGAGCTTTGTAGTGAATTGTAGGGCGAAAAATGGGTTTCCCTCAAAGAACCTTTGATTGCTCCCACAATCCTGTGGTCAAGTGAGATCATTACCTAAGGTCATATCGAAAAAAGGAGCTAGCACTCTCTAGACCGAGATCAGTAAGCGCCTTTTTAATAAGTGTGTGGTCACCGTCAGTGGTCATGTAAAGGAAGGGGATTAGAAGCCAAAGAAGCCAAAAATGACTGACTGTAACTGCCAGAGAAGATGAAGTGTTGTGACTGCCAAAGAAGCCAAAGAATCTTTGGATAATGACCACTGATGATGAACAGATTCAGCATAACCGCTAGAGAAGATGAAGAGTTGCAATGAATACCAAGCAGAGGACTTAGCATGATAAAGATATGCAGAACAGAGAAGAGAGTGTGCTTCTTCGATAGCTACGAGTGTGGGTAAAAATAGACCAGGAGCATGACCTGAAGTAGAGTTTAGAGACACAACATATAGTATGTAGAGGCAACATAGAGCATAAAAGGCAGAAGAGAAGTTGAACAGAGAGGAGTCGTGGGCAGGAGGAAAAATATCATAGCATAGAAGCTGAAGAAGGCAAAGGAGACATGGAGCTGTAATAGACCATATCATAGACAAAGAAAGTAAGTAAAGTTTTGTAAGATTCAGGGTGGTAGGGTGGTGCTAGAGAGGATTGCAATCCTCTAAATTCTGGTTGGTGCTAGAAGACATTCTGGGAGTTGGTGCTTCCATCTAGTTGTTGTTAGAGAAACCTGAGAGTTGGTGCTTCCATCTAGTTGGTGCTAGAGAAATATGAGAGTTGGTGTTCTCTATAAGTTGTATTTTTCTATCAGAGGTTGTAGCCTCATATTTTAGTTGGTTCTCAAATACTATGATGTACATTATTATCATTGAAATTTCGTCTGCAAATGGTTATAAGAATCCAACATCTCCAAACACCTATTAGTTCACCCACAGCTTCAAAAATGCATTTCCAAAGGCCACAAAACTATAAAATTGGTTATAAAATCAGCATGTGCTAAGAATACAAAGGAAGCGTGTGCACGTGCGATAGTCAAACAACGTCGGAAAAGTGCACATGCACCCAATGCGCGACTGTGGACACAAAAATCCATGCATACCTCAGAACAACACATTTATGATTTTGGTCAGCCTTACACCCACTTCTGGTTCATCTCCCAAATCGATTTGACACCCAAATCCGAGCTGAATCTGAGTGGGGGGATGGTCAAAGACCTAAGGGTTCCCTAAAGAGCACCTTGTTCACACTAAAGACTGGTTGAATAATGCCTTAAATCTTTGCTATAAAATGAGGCCATGGGTGCACTATATTTCCAAGGATTTAATTTGTATTGTTATGTTGCCGATATTCTCTTTAGAGGAACTTCCTTCCTCATTAGAGCATACAAGAACCATCTCATTTAGCCATTCATATCACCTCTCGAGTGAATGAGCTTTGGATTTCTTCACCATTTGCTTCTAGTTTGCTATTTGTAAGAAGATCTCAATCATCAGGGGTTCAAGAGCTCTCCCTTGGAGGAAGAGGGGACCCATAAATCTCCCTTTCTCTTTGGTTTTTTCCCACTAATACAACTTATGCATTGGTGGCATGAATGTTGTTTATTTTTTGTTCTATTTCCCTTATGCACTCTAGTTTAGTTTCTTTTATTGTTATTATCTTAGTTGTTTGTTTATTTCTTATGCTTGATGTTTCTAACTCTTGCATTCATTGTTGTCTTGTCCAGCTAACCCAACTGGACTTGTAAGTGTCCTTCTTTTGGTCACTTAGTTGACCAAAAGGGATACAACAGATTGGCGACTCCACTGGGGATAGGTATCAATTTCCTCCCCATTTGGGTTGTTTGAGCACTTATTTTTTGTTTATTTAACTTGCAGGAACCATAACCGGCCCATTCCTACCTACAACAAGATAAATTTGGAGCTGAGCTAAGAGAATTTCATCTGAAATTTTCTTCCCGGTCGTGTAACAGAAAGTGAGCAAGTATTTTAACCCATAGGCGCGTCTTCCGAGCACATGCACCAAAACCACTGTGTTTCTCAACACATTCTATGCACCTGCATCAAAAGGTCGTTTTTGATTTACGCACTGGCACCAAATGCACCTCTGTCTACATTGCAACCCACACATCTGTCCAGAAATTCACACATTGTAAGGGTTTTTGTGACCTGTTGAAGGCCCATAGCCTTCTTAAGCTTGATTCTATGCAGATTGTAATATGAACCACACTTAGACACCACACTTAGATTCCCTCTCCACATGAAGGGTTAGTCAAAACATAGGTACTTAGGCGGTTAAAATCCATATTTATCCTCTTGTTGCTTTCATTTTGCCACATGGATGGCTTGCTTTGATTAAAGATAAGTTGGAATCATTCTATATCACAACTATAACCACTTGCATTGGGACTAGAAATTGAACGTCAATATTTCAGTATGCTCTTCTCTCGATCCATAAGGTGATCTTGAGAATTAGAAAAACGATTGAGGGAAAATTTCATCTCCCTTAAAGACAAAATCTTTTAGGAGAGGACAACAACCCCCTTGGGACTCCTCTTAGTTTCTTTTTTTCAAAACACATCTTAAATTTGTAAGGTACCATACATGCCCACATGCTACAAAGATAGGATAGTTTTGAATTTACTTTCTTAGATCACATCACTAGGGAAGTTTAAAGGTTTTGTAACGGGCCCATACATGCCCACATGTCCACAATCTAGGATAGTTTTTTAAGCTTTCTTTGATTAAATCACACTAGGGAGTTAAAGGATTAGTAAGGACCCATATGTCCACATGCTAGTTCTCAAGGGACTTTAAAATTCCGCAAGGTTGTACCAATGGCATTTAGTAAATTAGGTAATCAAGATTTGCAAGGACCACACAAAGTTCACATGCAGCAAGGTGACACCTAACTTATTAAAAATTTGGCACACTTTCACTTGTTCACACACAAAGTCAGTACTCACTCACATAGTTTCGTCTAGAATCATGGAGGTTGAAGTAAGTTTCCTTCAAAGGTATCCAGAAACACCCCACCCTTTTCTTGACGAAACTATCCACTCCCACTTAAATTCAATGAGGTTGGTTCACACCTTGTTGGCCCTTGACCAAGTTTTGGGAGATTCTTGGTCATGTTGACCTATTTTGGACTTCGACAACCTGTCGAAGGAGGAGTGGAAGACGAAGCAGAGATCATGAGATCTCGAACCCTTTTTGGGTCCTTTTCTGGTTTTTGGGAATATGTAACAGGAATGGGATGTCGGCCCATGGGTTTACCCATGTTTAGGCCTATTTTTTAATATATAAATATATGCCTAGGCTATATAGAAGTAGAAGTGGTTCTATGTGATATTAGGCCGATGTGCTAAGTGCAAGATGGCTATGTGATAAGTGCTGGTGTGGTTTACAGATGCTCTGTGCATGACTGTAAGAGACTTGTAGAGCTAAGTGTAAGTGATTATAGCAAGACTGTGGATGGATTTGTGTTGTAACACAAGGAAGAAGGATCTAGCAAGCTATGAAGATCTTCTGTCCTATGTGAAGAAGGGTTTCAGTGGCTCTGTGCATGTAACCTATTGGAGAAGCTAATAAAGAAGAAGAGTTGGTTGACGTAGCCCCAGGGTGGGGGTGAACCACATAAATATTGTGTTATGATGCTTTGTGCTTTCTCTTGATGTGTTCACATGTTATTTGCTAAGTTCTTTGGTGTATTTAGATAGATCTACTTATGCTTTGTGCTTATTATATGTGAGAATGTTAGATCTGATATATATGGCTATGCTTAGTGTTTGATCTGCTCGATCTGATCTATTTACCTATGCTAAGTGTCTAAATACATTAGATTAGTGTGAATATTGTGAAGCTCTGTTCTATCAGTGAAGTGGATATTGATTTCATATTGAGGAATTGACAGTACTGAGTGCTTTATGAAGGAGTAAAATCACAGATCTGTGTCCCAGCTAAGGTTGTAGGCACTTGAGTCTTGCAACCACCCCTGCCTCTACCTCGGGTGAGACTTCATCTGCTTCGCAGGTGTTGCCAAAAGGCCTTGTAATTAGGGTTTTTTTGGTGTGTTGTTGTAGCGTTGAAACCTGGGTCTGCCCCTGTGCCAACAAATGGTTATGTTGTTGGGACTAAAACTGTGATTGTTGAGAACTGAAAAAGAAGAAGCTTTGTGCAAAGATTCAACCTGATACTGTCAAATCTCTGTGCATAGATCCATGCCCTAGTGCGCAATATCCTACTCGATTTATAAATCTCTATGCTAAAGAAAGAAGCCCGATCTGAAGAAAGGAGGTCGGATCTAAAGGAAAGAAGCAAGATCTGAAAGCTTTGTGCTCTAAGAAAGGAAAAAGTGAGAATTTCTTATTAAAAGAGGTAATATATGCAAGCTCTGTGCTCTGATAAAAGGTAAGAATAGTTAAAAGTTTTAGGTTTGTAATCCTTGTGCTCTGTAGAAGTAAGATAGGTGGAAATTGTTTTTCTAGAGTATGGATCTAGGTATGATTAAAAGGATCTGTCCTAGCTTGAAAACTATGGCACTAATAGATGAAAGAAGGTTTGATATGTATAGATCTGATAAGAATAGTGAAATATATGTTATACCCATGCATAGAAAGAATGTTTGGACTAACAAATGGATGCAGGATCCTAGAAATAATTTTTTGCAGGTTAGCTACCATGATCCTAGTGCGTAGTATAGAAGAGGTTGGGGATCATCTAAGAGGAAGAGAGGATTAACCATTTGTTACATTTGTAGAATATCGGGACATCTAGATAAGGAATGCCCTGGTGGAAGACCTTTTTTCCTCTGTTGTAAGGCTATGGACCATGAAGTGTTGGATTTCCCTAGAATGATTGCTAAAGTTGAAAGAATGACTCTGAATTAAGAAAACCCTAAGGTTGATCTAGAAACTATAGTCAAACTTCAAAAAGAATCTGAGAAGGCATTGCTACAGATGAAAGAAACCATGAATGACCATCGACATGTTAGCTTATCAGAGATCTTCAAAGAAAAAGAATGCATCAAAGTAAGAATAGGAGACTTCTACATTGACTGTGTTCTAGATGAGGAAGCACAGGTGAATATCATGACAGAGAAAACTTGGGAAGCTATTGGAAGGCTTGCTATGACTCCCTCATTAGGAGGAATAGGGTTATTCAGAGGAAAGTTGATAAATCTGTGTGGAAGGCTCACCCATATACCTATGAATGCCAATGGAACTTCGACAGAAGAATATTTTGAGATTATTAGATTTATCGAGGATAGCGCCCCATTTACCATGTTACTAGGAAAACCTTGGACTGATAGAGATAAATCCATATGAAAAGAAAAAGAAGAAGTTTTGGAGTAGAAGAAACTAGAGTTAAAATATTTCATGACCAGAAGGATCGCACACTTGATTGAAGAACATGAGAGCAGATCGAAGCTATTTAAAACTAGCAACCCAGTTGTCGAATCTAGAAGAACATTAGAAGACCCCCAGAAGACTGAAGTACCTACCCCGGACAAAGACGAAGTATTATCTAGGAATCCTAGGGAAGACTCTCAACACTGCGAAGTGACTATGACCAAAGAAGATAAGAATCAGAATGGAAAAAGGAATACCGAGATGAAGCTCACTGGAAAAAAGGATAGAAAGTTAAGTAAGAAGAGAGATAAGGTCGAATAGTGCAAGCATCTCCGTCCACTGCTCGAGCCGGACCATCCTGGCCAGCCGATGAAAAGCGAACCAAGCACAGAGACAATCTCACGAATGCTAAGTTGATTTATAGAATTTTACCCACCTATCTACCACCTCTGAGAAGCATAATCAATCGAGACAGTGTGCCCAGA
The DNA here is from genome assembly GCA_009831015.1 of Picea engelmannii. Taxonomy (NCBI): domain Eukaryota; kingdom Viridiplantae; phylum Streptophyta; class Pinopsida; order Pinales; family Pinaceae; genus Picea; species Picea engelmannii. The sequence goes on along the minus strand of ML790592.1, from coordinate 957,888 downwards.
GAATTTGAGTATGCTTTGGTCACTGCGTACCTCCTGAAAGGGATACACGCAGTTCATGTAGACCAAGAAAATATTGCAACATTGAATTTTAGCGACTTCAACCTTGGCGATAGGAAGGTCTACAACATGCTCGCCCCACATAAGTACCTAACCAGAACACAGGGAAAGAGTTCGAAGATAGTTCCCCAGTCATGGAATATGAACCTCACGCAGTCCACACTCCTCAATGTCATGAAGATTCCTCACTTCAGAAGGCACCAAGAAGTGAATGCATGCGTCAAGATGTTGTTGTCATGTTACCATGGTAGATACTTGTGGTTAAAATGTCGTATCGCAATGGATCCAACAATGATCAATCAAATCATAGGGATGAGTATGCAAGGCCCTGACCCATAGGATTTCTACCTTGGAAAAGCCATGGACCGCACTCTCGCACAAAATATCAAGGATACTTATGGAGATGTCAAGAAGGGAATGCGATCCTACAAGGTAGCTTCTATCTAGAGCAGCGCAGTTCACCTTGCCTGTCAGCTGATTGAAGGAAAGTTAGTCTACAAGAACCGACCCACCCAAGTGACTGGTTTTGTATTCGACCTCGTAGGAAAGTGCGCGGAGGGCCTACAAATGAATTGGGTGAAGTACCTCATGAACTAGTTGGAAATGAACTGCAGGGAAGCACACCATCAATGATACGAGCTCCACTTCAGCTAGCTTCTAATCCTGATCGCTTTCATCGCATGGGAGATGTCAAAAGGTGTGACCTTCTTGGACATCGATCCCTTTGAACCTCTGGCCACGAAGTTCAGTACACTATGGTATTCCAGTGACATGAACAAGAAATGGCATTCAAATGTTGTATTCCACACATATTACAACTAGCTAAAGACAACCATCCAGTCTGAGCCTCACATCACACCAAATACTCTCCACAAGTTTCGGCCTTTAATGAAACTCAACGCGGACCACCATTTCATTTATATTACAGCCTACACTGACGAGCACAAGAAACAACTTCAATATTACTATAGGCTGACAAAGGAGGACTTAGAGGAGATCACCAAAGATTGGTCAGCAGACCTCCTCCTTCCAGCAGACCCTGCAGAGATATCCGATATTGATAGTCCATAAGCAGTGCATGATACACCTGGACCCAACAAGACAAATAAAAATGAAGAATCCCAATATGTAAGTAGTACCTTAGTGAAGACTGCTTCCATCTCACCTGAGCAAGGAGGTGATGGCAGAGAGATAGATGGCGCAGAATTTCAACAAAAGAAAGGCGAGGTTACACTGCCTAGAGATGAGGAGGACCCCTCAAAGAAAAGGAAGGTTTCCCCCCCGAAGCCTTCCTCCCAGAAGAAATTAAAAGCTTCTATGACAAAAATGTAGACTATCCTTACCTCAGATGACTTCGATTTCATTATAGCGGCCCTGAATAATGCTTCGCTGGAGATAACAGAGAAACAAGAGGCTAAGAAGGAAGAGATGTACAATAGAATCAAGATCGAGCTCCAAGGAGTAAAGCAAGCACTACAGTCCATCCACGCAGTCTCCATTACACCTCTGCCACTAGAAACAATGAAACTAGGAGATGAGCAAGCTCAACTCCACCAAATAGTCGATATAGTCGAAGTTTTCCTTTGATGAGCACAGGAGGAAACAACACAAGTCACCAAGTCTTTAGTACAAGTACAGGGAGTACTTGTAGAGAAACGTAGTACTATAGAATGGGAGAAGCTTGATCTCCAGGTAAAGTTCAACGAAGAAAAAGTCGAGCTGCAGAAAGAAAAGGAATAGTTGCTCACAGAGAAACTTGAAGTAAAGGAAAGGGTCAACAAAGCACTTCACTCTATGACAATTGTAGAAGTAAAGGCTGAAGAGAGAGGTCCGCAACAAGTGGCACAAATTGAAGAAGTGATTCAACAACTACAACAATGCATAGCAAATTTGGAGCTATGCACAGTACCCGAGACCCCTCAATATGTAAGAGAACAAAGGGAAGCAACCGCCAAGAGCACAGTTGAGAGACTTAAGACTCTTGTCGGAGAGTGCAAGCAGCTGAGTAACCACAGTGCCCAAACATATGAAAATATCTATGAGAATCCAGAATTGCAGGCACTGGAGTCACGGCTCCAGGAAGTGAAGTAGCACGCACATACACTATAGGCGTAGCTGAAGGCCCTGTCAGCTATAGACAAAATGAAGAGATCTCAAGAACAAAACACTGCCCAACAAAAGATCCATATGATCCAAAGAAAAGTTATGGAAATAACTCAACAGATCCAACCTATGCAAGATAAGGCCTATCAGTTGTTTACAGAGGTCGAGAGTTGAGGATCGGATCTAGAGGAGGTTGTTAAGGCAACATAACAACACCTAGAAGGGCCAGTGAACGACGTAGTAATCCAAGAGTTCATCAAGCAAGATGCCATAGCAAAGCAACAAGTCTAAGCAGCTCGAGACAAACTCGAGGCATTCGAAGCAGAACTGATCAGACCAGAGTGACTCGGGACGAGTCATAGGTGAGTGTTGGGGGCCTGTTGGCCCTTGACCAAGTTTTTGGAGATTCTTGGTCATGTTGACCTATTTTGGACATAGACAGCCCATCGAAGGAGGAGCGAAAGATGAAGCAGAGATCACGGGATCTCGGCCCCTTTTTGGGTCCTTTTTGGATTTTTGTGAATATGTAACGGGAATGGGATGTTGACCCATGAGTTTACACATGTTTAGGCCTATTTTGTAATATATAAATAGATTCTTAGGCTAGATAGAAGTAAAAGTGCATCTATATGATATTAGGTTGGTGTGCTAAGTGCTAGTGTGGTTTATAGATGTTCTGTGCATGACTGTAAGAGACTTGCAGAGCTAAGTGCAAGTGATTATAGCAATACTGTGGAGGGATTTGTGCTGTAACACAAGGAAGAAGGATCTAGCGAGCTGCGTAGATATTCTGCCCTATGTGAAGAAGGGTTATGGTGGCTCTGTGCATGTAACCTATTAGAGAAGCTAATAAAGAAGAAGATTTGGTGGATGTAGCCCCCAGTGTGGGGGTGAACCACGTAAATACTGTGTTATGATGCTTTGTGTTTTGTATTGATGTGTTCACATGTTATGTGCTAAGTGCTTTGGTGTATTTAGATATATCTACTTATGATTTGTGCTTATTATATGTGATAATGTTAGATCTGATCTATATGGCTATGCTTAGTGCTTGATCTGCTCGATCTGATCTATTTACATATGTTAAGTGTCTAAATACATTAGATTAGTGTGAATACTGTGAAGCTTTGTTCTATCAACAAAGTGGATATTGATTGCATATTGAGGAACTGATGGTGTTGAGTGCTTTATGAAGGAGTAAAATCACAGATCTGTATCCCAACTAAGGTTGCAGACACCTGAGTCTTGCAACCACCCTTGCCTCTAACTTAGGTGAGACTTCATCTGCTTCGAAGGTGTTGCCAAAAGGGATGATAGTTAGGGTTTTGTTGGTGCATTGTTGTAGCGTTGAACCATGGGTATACCCCTATGCAAACACAACCTCAATCTCTCAAACAACCACATCTAAACTTTTTCTAAAAAACTCATTAAGTTTTCCTCCACAGGAGGTGCCAAAAGATTTTTTTTAGTCTAGGTAGGATCTCGGGGATAAGCATCCAAATAACTCCCCGTTATCTGGTTGTCACATCTTCAAACAATAGAAGTTGTCAAAAAGGGTACTTTAAATCCTCCAAGTCAAGTGTTCCTAACAACATAAGGCAGGGAGATACCCATGAAGGGTCTATTGGCATCAAAAGTCTCTCCTGGATTGCAGCAGGAGTAAGACTAAAGCCCATCAGTTTATGTCACTATTTGTTGATAAAGGGTGATGAATGGAAATAAACTCATAACAATATCGTTCTAACTCAAAAACTAGGCTAGGCAAGCACAAGAAAATGAGGTCTTGGTTTAACTTCAGACAGTAAGTTTTAATAAGGGTGAGTAGGAGGAAGACTTCTGTGAGGAAATGCGAAGGCCTGCTATAGGCATCGAGCTTCTAACAGCCTGTAGAAGAAAAACTTGAACACAAGAACCTCTTATATTCAAGAGAAAAAACACTAAAAGAACATAACAACGTTATAATAAATCCTTTATCATAACACCATCACGACGATTCATGTGAATTAGTCAATCATGAACCCTTTTAGTATGAGATCAAAACCAGATGAAAAAGAGAGTTGCCTTACATTAAACAAGAAAATTTCATATGCAGATACAAAGACAAGAAAACCAGTGCTTCATTAAAACATTACAGTCTGGAGCTCTTCTCTACCATCCATGCCTACAAAAATACAAAAACTGAGTATATATACTCATATCAATTCACCCCCCTTGGCAAAAGGAGGGTAGCTGAGACATTAAAGTCCAATTTAGCATGTGCAGGCTCCTCTGGTCAGACGAGGACATCAGATCGGCATGGCTCTTTTAGGAAAACCTGCACACATGACGATCTTGGGCAGACTACTTGCCAGAACCTCCATGCCTTACATTCATGGCTTGAGCTGAGGTTTCAACTACCTGTTCAATTTTCATTAATTTCCTTCCTCCAAGGTGGGTGGAAGAGACTTCGAGCACAAGGAACGACCATGCGCTTACTTCCCAGGGCTCAGAGGCTAGCCTCCTTTTTATTTTGGCTCGGCCCTCAATGTAACCCATGGCCATGACCTGGCGCCTCGCTCCAGAGGCACTTTGACACTTCTCCTTTTGGGAGATTCCACCATTCTAGCATCCAGGATCCTTGGTGACTAAAACTGCGAAATGACCCTTCATATCGGCGGTTGGATATGGCTTCAAAATCAATGGACATGATCCATTTTCCCTTGAACACATTGGCTCCACGCCCCTCATCTACTTTTTCCCCACTCGATACGACCCTGTGCTATGACCGTGGGCCCGCACCCAAAGGCGCCTTCGCATCTTACATATCGTGGATTGGAGGGAGTTGACCCTTGTATTTCAAATTCGTGATAGCCGAGATGGCGAACGGACTTAATCAGGTGTTAGGTGTCTTTCAAGACTAATGGTCCCGATCCTTTCGGGGATTCTCCTACCGGGATTTCTTGCTCCTCTTCCTCCAACTACCTTTCCATATGACCCTGTTCTATGACCATGGGCCCGCACCCAAAGGTGCCTTCACATCTCACGTATCGTGGATGGAAGGGAGTCGACCCTTGTATTTCAAAGTTGCGATAGCCGAGATGGCGACCGGACTTAATCAGGCGCCATGTGTCTCGACTAGATTTGACAACCATGATCATTTCATGACTTTGTACCTAAAGGATGATCCCATGTGCTAAACCTCATGCAAATCCATGGCTCTGGCTTACCTGATGACCATTGATCTGCTCCATTGATGGATCTTCGCCGCTAAAAAGCAAAAATGCACGTCTGCTTGATTTTTAACCCGAAAATAGAGATTTTATGCATGCTGCGCTTGGGCGCTCATGACTGTGACCTTGGATAACTTCATTTGATGGGTCTTAAGCCCCATTTCATCTATTTCTCACCAAGGACCCGAATCTAGAGATAAGATTCCTCCTTACAAGAATATGTGCTAACATTAGGCTCCATGGGGGATAGAGTCCTCCCTGTGAGGCTCTAAGAACTCTTTGCAATTTTAGTGCCTTGCTGTTGGGATATGGAGTCATTTATTAAGCCAAAAATAAACAAAAAAACAATATTTACAAAAACAAAGGAGCCATCTAAGGCTCAAACAAAACATTTCTTCGGGAAGTGCCCATTTACTGGGCCGTTAAAAACTTCTTCACCCTCCAAATCCTGCAATCTATACGTGTTATTTAAGAATACTTCAGAGATTTTGAAGGGCCCAATCCAGAGGGAATCAAACTTGTTTTGTTTTCCCCTATCCTGCCTGGGTGCATCCCACTTAAGCACCAAATCTCCCATATCAAATTCCTCCTTCCTCACCTTCCTATCAAAGGCCTTCTTGATCTTCTGCCGATGACTATGAGCTATGTCCATTACCTGCTCCCTGATCCATTGCACTTCCACCACTTGATGAATTGTTCTAACCATATGATCTAGCTCTCCTTCATGATCTTGAAATAATTTTGCTACAGGTAAAGCGAGTTGAGTGGGAAACACAGCCTCTGTCCCATAAACAAGTTGAAAAGGTGAGGTGCCCAAGGACTTCTTTGTTGTCACTCGATCGACCCATAGAGCGAATTTGAGCTTTGAATCCCAGACCCTCTTATTGTCTTCCAATAATATTTTAATGAGTTTGTTTAGAATTTTATTGGAAGATTATGCCAGTCCATTTCCTTGAGGATAATAGGGAGTGGAGTGAATTAGTGAGATCTTGAACTACTCACAGAACTTAACCAGAGATTAGACTTGAAATAAGCAGCATTATCAGTGACAATTCTGCTGGGACAGCCAAATCTGGCTATGATATCCTCCAGGAAGATGATAATTACCTTATGTGAAGCACTCCTGGTGGGGGAAGCTTCTATCCACTTGGTGAAATAGTTTGTTGTAGTCAGGATCCATCTGTGCTAGAGGAGGATGAATTTCTCCAATGAATTCCAACCCCCACTATTGAAAGGGTGCTGAAGCTACTACAGGATTTAGTGGTAGAGATTTGAGCTATTGCTTTTCTGAGAAACGTTGGAATTTGATGCAAGCTCTGACTTCTCTGCAGACATCATTGAATAAGGTGGGCCAGTAGTACCCAGCCCTGAGAATTTTTTGAGCTGTGGTCTTCTAGAAATGATTCCCTCCACAAAGGCCACTATGGAAATCAAACATAACTTCTCGGGCTTCCTGTGGGTTCAAACACCTCAGAAACACCCCTAGAGGGTCTCTCCAGTACAAGACTTGGTCAATAAGGAAATATCTAACTACCTTGAGCTTTAAATCTCTTGCCTTGCTTTTTCCCATTCCATCAAGAGGCTTCAACCCTTGCAGAAAGTACAAAATGTCTCTATACTAGGTGCATTTTGCTAGTGATAAGCTACCCTGAGAGATTTTGCTGGATGACTTAGCTTGCTGATTTTCTGAGCAAGCATTGATGAAGCTAACCCCCAAGGCCTTGCAATTGGATTTAGCGAGCAGCTTGGCCAAACCATGCCCTTTAACCAACTTGGTGGGCTTTATCTCCAGGTCAAACTCAAGGATCTTGGCAATCCATTTACCTCTTCTCCAATCTATGCCAGGATGTATAAGGAGGTCTTTCACAGAGGCTGAAGGAACGTATGCAGTCACTCTTGAGTGCAATACATAGACTCTGAAATCTTTGAGATATTTCACCAAGGCATAGGCCTGTTTCTCCATGATCTCATACCTAATTTTTGCATCTCTTAATGCATTACTGAAGAAGGAAATGGGTTCCTCTCTCCCTTCCTCATTTTTTTGCAATAAGACCGCTGCTACTGTATCAAAAGAAGCAAAATAAAAAACTAGGAAATCCTTGAAATAATCAGGACTGATCAGCACAGGCACCTGAGTCAATGCCTTTTTTATTTGGAAGAAAGATTCCCTGGGTTCAGCAGTCCATTTTACTTCATTTCCCTTTCTGATCATGGTTGTGATGTGTTTCACCAACTCAACAAAATTTGAGATGAACCTCCTCAGAAAGTTAATCTTCCCTAAAAAATCCTGGACTTCCTTTCTAGACCTGGGAAGTGATAGGGTCTGAATTGCCTCTACCCTACTGGAATCAATTCTCACTCCCTCTGCTGATACTATATGGCCTAATAACTTCCCCTCCTTCATAGCAAACAAATATTTTTTGGGATTTAAGGAAAGGCCAAACCTCTGGCATTTCAAGAAAACTTTCCTCAAGTGACAAGAATGCTCTTTATCAGACCTAGAGAAGACTGTGATGTCATCCAGATAGATCACCAAAAACTGATCTTTCTCCCCGATGAAGGCTATGTCCATGGCTCACTGAAATGTTTCTCTTGCATTCATTAATCCAAAAGGCATTTTGGCATACATGAATGTGCCCCAAGGAGTGGTGAAGGCCTTTTTTTCTCTGTCCTCAGGCATGACTGATATCTGATTATAGCCAGAAAAACCATCAATCATGGATATCCTAGATGCACCAGTCACCCTCTGCAATATGTGTTCCATGTTGGGCAAGGGATAGTTTTCTTTCTTTGAGCTCCTTTTCAGGTTCCTAAAATCGACACAAAGCCTAATTTCTCCACTTTTCTTCCTCAGCAGGACCAAATTGGCCACCCACTCAGAATATCTCAAGGGGACAATGATTTGGGCATCTAACAACTTCTTCAATTCTCTCTCCATGACATGCAACAACATGGGATTTATCTGTCTTAGCTTCTACCTAAATGGCTTAGCCTCTTCCTTCAGTGGGATATTGTGTTCAATGATGGATGTGTCATATGTCTTGAGGTCTTCATAGATCCATGCAAACACATCAGAAAATTCTCTTAATAACTCGGTATTTTCGGCCCTCTTCTCTTTGGTCAAACTGCTGGACAACTTGACATACTTAGGCTCCTTCTGTGTGCCAATGTTGCACTCCACTGTATCAACATCTTCATTTGAAACCCTACCCTTTACCACCACATCATTCCCATCGAACAATCTTTCTAAAGGGACCAGTCCCTTTAGAATGTGATTGCTAGGCAGATGAATAATATGGTTATTAGAAATTTTATTTAAAAATACCTCAGGGTGAGAGTGACTTTCGAGATCAGGATCCTGATCAATGTGCAATGCAGAAAATTCATCGACAGACTGAAGAAATTTTTTGATTTCAAGATCGTCTTCGAATACCTTCTAATGCTTGATATCATCTGGTACATATGGCCTATATCATATCTCAACATCATATTTGATCTTAGGTGGCAGAGGGATATTGAACAGGCTAGTTGAGACAGCTAAGGAATCGGCTAAAGTATTTTCCTCTCTTGGAATAAAATAAATGTTGAAAGCTGAGAAGAAATTAACAATCAAGTCCCACACCTCATTTTTGTAACTCCTGAACCAAGGATGCTTAGCCTGGTAAGCATTTCTGACTTGCTGGATTATCAACTCAGCATCTCCGAACAATGCTACCCCCTCAATTCCCATTTCTTTTGCAGCCCTTAAACCCAGAACAAGAGCTTCATATTCTGCTACATTATTGGTAGCTTCAAATTCTAGCTTGTATGA
>ML790592.1:889201-909706 GCA_009831015.1 Picea engelmannii | reverse complement strand
CTGTGGTAAGATAGGTCATTTTTCATCTAAGTGTCCTCACAAAAGAAAGGATCATACATATGGCGATTAAGGGAAGCACAAACACAAGAAGGTATATAAAGAGAATAATTTCAAGAAGAAAAGCCTTTGTGTAAACAATGATGATGATCCCTCAGATGATGAAAGCAGTGACTCTTCTATTGAAGATAAAATAAATGATATTATGCTAATAGATTTAGAATATCTAAACACTGAAGATACAAGAATTGAGTTCCAGGATTGTGAAGCAGTAGTAGATCTTGAAGGATAACTTGTCAGTGCCATTGAAGAGATTGATAGACTCAGAGAAAAGAAAAGAAAAACAATTAATGCTTAGGTATGAGAAAACATGCAATGAACCAACTGAAGAAATTTCTCTGATGATGGTTAAGTTAGAAGAATCTAAGAAGATTGAAGACATCCTCAAACAACAATTGAAGGAAGACAAAACAAAAGGTGAAAAATTGGAAGTTGAAGTAGTGATTGTCAAAAAAGATCTAGAGAAATTTTAGGCCTTATATCATCATAATCTGACAAGTATTAAATCCTCAGAAGGATTAGACTCCATTCTAAATCAACAAAGGAATTCAAAGTTGAAAAGTAGTTTGGGTTATGAAGAGGGATCAAGTAGTGGTTAGCCAAGTAACAAAGAATCCATCAAGTTTGTCAAATCTACAACCATTGACAACAACAAACCTGCATAAACAAAGGAAGAGAATCAATCACCAAGGAGGAGTGAAGGAAAAGCTACCATAACTGAATCTGTAGAACAAAGAAATAATACACCCTTTGCTTAAGGAAATCATCAACATGGAATAAATCGACCTGCTCAAAGAAGACAACCATTTTCTAGGTACAAATATTTTTTCTATGGATATTGTTTTTACTGCTCTAACTTTGGCCACAAATATGTAAATTGTTCTTTAATATCTAGACATGAGCAATCAAGACAGCCAAGGAATAAATATATGCCACAAAAAATAATGAGACAACCAAGTAACAAACAACCACAAACTGCAAATCATGTGATGGCTGGTAAAAGGACGCAGATTAAACATAAAAATCGCTATGATCCTTTATTCAATGAACCAGAATGTGACATCTTCCATAATTATGGACATAAAGTTGCAGACTTTCACTTAAAGAACTATAAGTCAGATTCAAATCACAGGGCTAAAAACATCAAGTTTTGGAAGAAGAATGAAGAAAACAAGTGTGGATTAGTGTGGTCAGCTCAAAGACAAAAATACCCCTGGTATATTGACAACGGATGCTCCAGTCATATGAAAGGTGACAAAAGTAAGTTCCTATTACTCAAAGAAAATAAATCAGAGAGTGTGACTTTTGGAAATGATGCTCCAGGAAAGATCAGAGGTAAATATCTAGTAATCTTATGTAGTGGAAGAAGAAAAACTCAAGATGTATTATTTGTTGATGGTTTAAAGCATAATCCTCTTAGTGTCAGTCGGATATGTGACAGTGCATGTGAATTCACTTTCACTGCCAAGAATTGTAAAATAAAGACAGTAAACACAGGAGAGCTGATTGCAAAAGGAGTTAGAATTGAAAACAATGTATATGTTATGAAGGAAGATAAGGAGAAATGTCATTTAAGAAAATTTGATGAAAGTTGGTTATGGTACAAAAGGCTTGGACACATGAATTTTGATCATATTGTCAAACTAAATAATGAAGGCACTCTGAAAGACCTTCCAAGAATATCTAAGCCTAATAACTTTGTATGTGAATCCTGTCAAATGGGGAAGTTGACTTGTGCTCAATTCAAATCGAAGAGTTTCACATCCTCAGAGAAACCACTTCAAATTGTTCATATGGATCTGTATAGACCATCGGGAAAGGAAGGAACTGGAGAAGAACATTACTTTATGCTAGTCATTGATGACTTCTCCAGACTTACGTGGGTTTCCTTGATGAGAGAAAAATCTGATGCATTTGAGAAGTTCAAAAAGTTTAAGGCATTAGTTGAGAATCAGACAGGAAGGACGTTAAAGGAAATTCACTCAGACATGGGAGGATAATTTATGTCAATAGATTTCAAATAATTCTGTGACAAACATGGAATTAAAAGAGAATATACTATTCCAGGTACTCCTCAACAAAATGGAGTTGTAGAACACCAAAATAGATCGGTTTAGCAGATGGAAAGGGCTATGATGAGTGAAATGGACATTTCACAAACCTCTTGGGTGGAGGTTGTTCACACGACTGTTCATATTCTAAACAAAGTGCATCTAAGGCCGAACAGTGATAAAACTCCATATGAGTTGTGGTTTGGTTGACCTGCATCAATCAAGCACTTCAAAGTATTTGGAAGTAAATGCTACATCAAGAATAATGATGATCATCTGTGTAAATTTGATAGTAGATTTGATGAAGGCATCTTCTTAGGATATGAAATGAACAGCAAAGGATACAGATGCTTTAACAAAAGAATGCATAAATTAGTAGACTGTATTGATGTTCAAATTGATGAAGAAGCTCCTGTAAAAGATCAACAGAGAATAAGAACTAAGCCAGATGAAAAAGATGATGAGAATAATGAAAATGAAGAAAAACGAATCTCAGAGTCACGATAATATTATGAATCGGGTGGAGAAGAGACACCCAGACAAGAAGAATCAGGACAACAATCAACATCAAATCCTTCCTCCAGAATTACTCAAAAGAATCATTCTAGAATTCAAATAATTGGTGAGAAAGACAAAGGTGTAAAATCCAGGAGAAGGATAATCAAAGACATCGAGCAATCACATATAGCCTTCATATCCATGGTGGAACCCAAGAACTTTAATGAATCCAATAAAGATGTAAATTGGTTAAAATCAATTAATGAGAAGGACCATATTGAAAAGAATGTCACCTCGGAACTCGTTCCTAGGCCAACAAATAAAAATGTAATAGGATCCAAATGGGTCTACAAAAATAAGATGAATGAGCAAGGAAATATTGTAAGAAATAAGACTAGATTGGTCTGCAAAGGATATGCTCAAACAGAAGGACTGAATTTTGATGAAACATTTGCGCCCATAGCAAGATTAGAAGCTATTAGAATGTTTCTTGCCTATGCTTGTCATAAACAGTTCAAAGTCTATCAAATGGATGTCAAGTCAACTTTTCTAAATGGAGATCTAAAAGAAGATGTCTATATGGAACAACCAGAGGGTTTCCAACTGTCATATAACCCTAACTTTGTCTGCAAGCTGAAGAAAGCCTTATATGGGTTGAAAAAAGCTCCTCATGCCTAGTATTACAGACTGGATAAGTATCTTAAAGAAAAAGGGTTCAAGAGAGGAACAATTGACAACAATCTATATATCAAAACATAGGGTAATGATTTGCTCATTGTGTTGCTCTATGTAGATGAAATTATCTTCAGAAGCAATAATGCTTCATTAGTGTAATGGTTTTCTTCTGCCATGCAATCTGAGTTTGAAATGTCTATGATAGGGGAACTGTCATTTTTTCTTGGTCTGCAAATTACTCAAAGGTCTGAAGGAATATTTCTTTCTCATGAGAAATATCTAAGAGAAATGTTGAAAAGGTTTCAAATGGAAGATTCTACACTTATGATCACTGGATGCAAGTTAAGAAAGGATGATGACTCACCTGATGTTAATCAGAGTTCATATAGGTCTATGATAGACATCCTATTATACATCACAACATCCCATCTAGACATAATGCATGTTGTTGGAATGGTAATAAGGTATCAGGTTGCACCTAAACAGAGTCATTTGTTATCTATCAAAATAATATTCATATACTTGAAAGGAACAATGAACTATGGCCTATGGTATCCTAGGAATCAGAATTTTCAACTATTGATCTATTCCAATGTTGAATAGGCTAACTGCATGGATAAAAGGAAAAGAACAAGTGGAGGTGCATTCTTCTTAGGAGATTCCCTTGTAGCATGGTTGAGAAAGAAGCAAGGTTCCATTTCCTTATCAAATACAGAAGTTGAATACATTGCAACTACCACTTGTTGTACCCAAGTATTGTGGATGATTCAGTAACTTGCAAACTTGGAGATAAAATATACTGCACCGATCCCAATTCATTGTGATAATACTAGTGCAATTAGTGTGTCAAAGAATCATGTATTTCACTCCAAGACCAAGAATATACCCATAAAGTATCACTTATTGAGGGAACATGTGACCAACACTGTTGTCTCTTTGCATTATGTTCCATCCAAAGATTAGAATGTTGATATCTTCACTAAACCACTTGCAAAATCTCAGTTTGAGTATTTACGCCAGAAGTTGGGCGTGACCCCGTTATCAAGCTAAATAGTCTATATGATTAGGGGAAGAGTGCTCCTAGTATATCTGATTAGGGGGAGAACAGAGTCACTCTCAGTTTTCTTTGACATTGATGTCAAAGGGGGAGAAAAGTGTGGTCTGGATGCTACAGTTGGAGGTCTAAGAAAAATAGTGCAGCCTTTCAGGGTTGCCATCAATGCCAAAGGGGGAGATTATTGGCATGTTTGCAAGAAGAGTGTGCTTGTCATTGATGGAAAGAACAACAGTGAAACCAAACCTTGCGTAAGAATCTATTGCAAGGAGTGCACAGATCCACAATTCGACTAAGTGTCGAAGTGACTCTTTAAGAAGTCGAGAGAGAAGAAGCCGAGAAAGCTCAAAAGAGATAGCGCTTTCCAGAAGTGCAGATGAAGTCCCAATAGACAGACTCTTGGGAGGAGCAAACGTTGGGACCCTTGAACACTTAAAAAACCTTTTAAGTCAGAGAGATTAGAAGCTCAGGAGGAAGAACGACAATGGTCATTGCATCATTGATCTAGAGGACCAACAACCGTCCGATCACATCAAGCTGTGTGAGCCTTAGCACCTTGCACATGTAGGAGAGGGATATTTCCAAATTTATAAAGTCCCAAAGATTTTTAGGGCCATCTATCGTCAAGGAGGACAGGTAGCGCGAGATCCACAACTTCGAAATTTTGTGGACGAGGAGGAGGTGAAATAACCGAAGTAGATCCTAATTGTCGATCACCAAGAGGTACGTATCAGTAGATCAATAACTCTCGGGAAATAACTTCAAGAGTTTTGGATGAGAATTGAAACTCCCGAAGTCTGGAGAGCCAGGGGATATTTGGACCATAAGATCCAGAGAGACACGTGGCACCAGATTGTGGACTCTGGAGAAATTTGTTTGAGAGGTTTTTAGTTGATATTTGAAACTCCTGAAGACCGGAGAGTCGGAGAGAGGAAGTAAATCTGGACCGTTCGATCATCCGAAATAGATCTCAGCCATCAGATCGTCTAGAGTAAATCTCAAGCGTCAGATTGTCCAAAGTGGATCTAAGTTGTCTGATCCAGAAGAGACGTGGTGTAAATCTATGGACTCTGGGTAAAGACCCGAAGTAAGCCTCAATCGTCTGATTCAAGGACATGTGGAAAACCACATCAGCAAGGACATGTGGAAGACCATGTCAGCAAGGACATGTGGAAGACCATGTCAGCGAGTGACATGTGGAAACCACTCGGCCCGTGCCAGGTCAACAGGTGACGTGTGTAATGTTACGTCACTGTGGGAGTTTTACTTCGGGAGTTTTACCACCACTAGATGCCCTAAGTCCCAAAGTCCTGAATGCCGAAGTCCCAAAGTGGATACGGGTCGTCCGATCTGAAGAACACTTCAAGTGCATCTTCAACCATTGATATAGTGCAGTGGAATGACAGTGTAAATGGAAGTGTTAACCAATAGCAAGCAGTCTCCACCACCTATGACTTATTCAGCAGGTGATCACTCCAGAGGAGAATGAAGCAACAATCAACATAAAGTACTGAAGTGTCGAAGTCACTTATGATCGTTGATCGTGTAGGAGGGTACATGTCAACGGATCGTGAACTCCAACTAAAAGCATTCTGGGAGAGCATGAAGGTTGAGAATTGAAATTGTCAAAGCTCGGAGTAGTGAAAGAGATCTTGACTGTTGAATTGAGTAAGGGGACGCGGAACCGTTAATCTGGTTGAAAGGTAAAATCCCTTAAGTAGAGGCAGATCCATCGATTGAGAAGGATAGGTTTCTGGATATCATCAAATCCATAAGATTAGCATACAGAGGAAAGCAGGGTTTGAGATTTGAAACTCCTGGAGCTCGGATCATGAAATAAATCACAGTTGTTGATTTACGGAGGTTAGATCTGATCCACAGATCGTGAAAGAAAAAATATGAACCGTTCGTTCAGGAGCACCGTCAAGATCATGAGATCGAAAGTCCCATCACATTGCAGGGATTGAAGGTGTGCAAACTTTAAAAAGTTGAAGGCGGTCTACAATCGAAACCACGATTTTAGAGAAAGGACACGTGGAGCTTTGTAGTGAATTGTAGGGTGAAAAGCAGGTTTCCCTCAAACTTCCTTTGGCCACGCCCGCAATCACGTGGTCACGTGAGATCGTCACCCAAGGTCATTTCGAAATAAGAAGCTAACACTCGCTAGACCGAGATTGCTAAGCACCTTTTGAATAAGCATGTGGTCACCGCCCGTGGTCACGTAAAGGAAGGGGCTTAGAAGCCAAAGAATCCAAAAATGACTGACTGTAACTACCCGAGAAAACGAAGAGTTGAGACTGCCAGAGAAGCCAAAGAATATTTGGATAACGACCACTAATTATGAATAGATTTAGCATAACCACCAGAGAAGACAAAGAGTTCAATGATGATCAGGTAGAGGACTTGGCGTGAGAAATACATGCAGAACAAAGAATAGAGTGTGCTTCTTCGATAGCTATGAGTGTGGGTAAAAATAGACCGGGAGCATGAACTGAAGTAGATTTTAGAGGTGCAACATATAGTATGCAGAGGCAACACAGATGATGCAGGAGCATCGTAAGCAGCCAACCAAGCAAACGACGTAAGAGGTGGAAGACAGCTGGAAGACCACCGATGCACGTTTTTGAAATGTTTTTGAAGAATTTATGTAATGGTTAAAGGGAAGCGTACTTGCATATTGTAAATAGATCATGAGCAATTTGCTCTCATCTATAGAATGTAGAGGCATTTATGCGTAGTTAATGAAAGTAGGTAGATTTGAATGAAGATTAGACAGTTTTAGGAAGTAGGAGGGAAAACGACTATAGACACCCTCATCTTTGTATCATAGTATAGTTGTATCATTAGCATAGAGTAGAAGGAGAGAGATGTAGCAGAGAACTGAAAAGGAGAACCCATGTACAGGAGCTTTGATTTAATTTAAGAAGCTTTGAATCAGATTTCATTATGTTATGATGTTCGTTGTTTACATATGCTGAATGGTATGCCTAAAGTTGTTTTATTCTCTCTGTCATGAATTTCCTTTAATACTGTGTATATGTTGAATGTTTTAAATCTGAGAGAGAAAGAGAATGAGTTTCAATTGTTTCTCTTCCTGAGTGAGAGTTCCTGCAAGGGGTGCAGTAGAAACATCCGCAAGGTGTGCGTTGACAAGGTTCAGAGTTTATCTCTAAAAGCTCAAGAGGGATACCATTGTTCTCATTCCAGCAGAAGTTCAAGTGAAGCACAGAAGCCATGCAAGGTGTGCGCAGGCTGGTTGAAAATGTAGAACTTATCAACCAAGGGGAGAGTTGAAGGACTGTTGTTGCAGAGAGTGCACAGAGTCGAAGAATCAAATACACATAAGTATTTGAAAGCCTACCGCAAGGAGTGCACACATGGGTCCTTTTGAGACTTGAGTTGCAAGTGAAAGCTCAGGAGGGTCAGCACCTTTGAAAATACCCAAAGGGAGACGAAGATTGAAACACCTCGCAGAGGTTAAGTTCCAATGAAAGAACATTGGTTTATTTCGCAGAAGCTATCAAGGAGTGAAACGAGCGGTCATAATTCTCTGTGGAGAAATCGCGAAGTCGCAAGGACCATAGGATCCAGGAGAGCTACAAAGAAGTTAAGCGTTGGATCGAACGGAGACTTATTAGTCGTCGAACCAATGGAAAGGGCCATTTCAGAATTCGAGGTTTAGAAGTGATAGAGGGATGAAAATCGGAGGTTCGTTCAAGTCCCAGAAGCCAGAAAGCTTGAGAGACAGATGGAAAGAATCCACATCAGAGATAGAGGATAGCGGAGAAGACAGGTGGCGTACTTGTCGCCAGGCGGAGTCAAACTTCGTTGATTGTTTCAGGGTTTTGTAGGTTGGAAAGCGGGAAGCATTGCATCAGGATTCGCGAAGACGAGAAGTCCGAAACTCCAAATCGACGAAAAGTCCCATAGGGGAGCCAATCTTTGTTGAACGCATCGGGGTTTGGCATTTTAGCATTTTTGAAGACAAGAGGTAGGGGTTATTTGTTCCGGAATTCCCAAAGTTGCGAAACATGATACAACTGTGGATAAGGATGAGACCAAAGGTTTTGGTAGTTCGGCATTTTGGATCTCAGAGGTTGTAGAGACAGGAAGTTCGACAACATGGATTACGGAATTGCGAGACCCGAAGTCCCAAATTAGCGAAGGGAACGACGTTTATTGTGGTCAAGGAGATTTGGGTTGGCGCCTGGTGTTTTTTCACGCAGGCTCAATTCATAAGGACCTGTGGATACACCATCATGTGTGTGAGGGATTCCCTGTGGGGAAAACCAAAGAGTCAATCAGACTCAGGAGGGCATATTTTGAACGATCCTGCGTGGTCCTCGACCCAAGGGTTCAGGGGTCTACGACATTAAGTGGTATCAGAGCTTAGAGGAAGTTCTTTGCTTTCTGTAGTGGAGAAAAGAGGAACATTTTACAGCCATACCGCCGAGGAGAAGAGATAGGCCAATGCCTGATCCAGTAGTGGAAAGAGAAATGTGTGAAATACGTGCCAGGCTTGATGCCATGGAGACAACACAGAGGCACACAGTCGATGTTGGATATATCAGTGAGGATGAAAGTGAAAATGAAGCTAGAAACGAAGGAGAAGTTGCAGTCGAGGATGCTGCAGATGAACGCCTATTCAAGGCTGTTGCAAGGATAGGTGTTAGAGCAAAGATGGAGATTCCCATGTATGAGGGAAACTTAGATGTTGAAGAGCTTCTAAACTAGATTAGAAATCTGGATAAATACTTTGACTATGAGGATGTCGAGGAAGATAATAAAGTCAAACATGTCATTACCAGACTTAAAGGGTATGCAGCACTATGGTGGGATGAACTGCAGGCTAATAGACGCTATAAGGGCAAGAAGAAAATCAAGAGCTGGGATAGAATGGTTGCAAAGAGGAAAGCCAAATTCATACCCAAGGATTATCAAATCACTTTGTTTCAGAGGATGCAGAATTTGAGACAGAAGTTGATGTCAGTAAAGGAATACACTGAAGAGTTCTACAAGATAAACATCAGAGAAAGTCATCGGGAAAATGATGATGAAAAGGTTTCCAGGTACATGAATGGTCTGAGATATGACATTCAAGATGAGATGAGCATGATAACCCTTTGGAATGTGGAGGATGCTTATCAGATGGCTCTGAAAGATGAAGAGAATCTGAGTTGAAAGAAAGGTCAAATAGGCTGAGATAGAAGTCAAGCCAGAGGCAAAACAATTGCCCAAGACAGAACTCAGAAATCTAAAGAAGAAGGGAAGAAACCTCAAACTCAACCTGAGAGAGGGGGAAGCTCACAGAGAGGGCAGTATGATGATAGAAATACTTTTCCTCGAGCCAGAGGAAGAGGAAGAGGCAGAGGTGGTGAAGTGAAATGCTTTGTCTGTGGAAAAAATGGGCATAAATCTTATGAGTGTCTAGATAGGAAGAAAGAAGGTGGAAAAACTCACATTGTCGAAGCACAAAGGTGAAATGTTGAGGCAGAAGATGCTGAGGGTGGAAGATCCTTGATGATGTGGAAATTTCTCTTGAAGCTAAAGAAAGAGGCAGAGAACCCAACCCAAAGGAATAGACTGTTTCGAATTGCTTGCAAGACAAAATATAGAGTATGTAAAGTTATCATGGATAGTTGTAGCATAGACAATCTCGTATCTACAGAGATGGTAGAGAAGCTGGAGCTAGAGACTATCGTACATCCAAGCCCATACAGATTTTCGTGGATGCAAAAAGGACACCAGGTAAATGTCAATAAACAATGTTTAGTTGAATTTAAAATAGGAGGATATAAGGATGAAATATTATGTGATGTCATTCCCATGGATATTTGTCATCTATTGCTGGGTAGACAATGGAAATATGATAGAAATGTGATTCATGATGGGAGAAAGAATACATACACCCTGGACAAGAATGGGAGAACTCACATGTTGTTGCCGATTAAGGATAAAGAAGTAAAAACCAAAGGTGAGCAACACTGTACTTCTCATGAGTGGGAAGGAACTTCTTAAGGAGGTTAAGAAGAAGGAAGACACACAATTTATTGTGGTCAGGAAGCCTAAAGTTGTTTTGACCAGTACAAGGATAGATGATTTACCAGAAGAAATTCAGAAGTTGTTGGAAGAGTTCGTTGACATAGTAGTGGACGAACTACCTTGTTCGTTGCCACCGATCAGGAGTATAAACCATCACATTGATCTTATACCTGGAGCCAGTTTACCAAACAAAGCAGCATACATATTGACGCCGTAGGAGAATGAAGAAGTCAAGAGACAGGTCCAGGATTTAATGGACAAAGGATTGGTTAGAGAGAGCTTGAGTCCATGTGTTGTTCGGACAGTACTCAACCCAAAGAAAGATGGAGGCTGGAGGATGTGTACAGACTCGAGAACGATCAACAAGATTACCATCATATATAGATTTCCATTGCCAAGGATGGATGACTTGATGGATTGCTTGAGTGGAGCAAGATTCTTTTCAAATATTGATTTGAAAAGTAGGTATCATAAAATTCGTATGAGAGAAGGTGATGAATGGAAGACAACATTCAATACGAATAAGGGGATGTATGAGTGGCTTGTTATGCCATTTGGATTAACAAATGAACCTAGTACTTTCCTGAGATTGATGAACGAAGTCCTGAAGGATTTCATTAGGAAATTTGTTATTGTATATGTTGATGATATACTGATCTTCAACAAGACAGAAGAAGAACACTTGAAGCATTTAGCTACAGTGATGAGGAGATTATAGCAAGAGAAGCTACTGATAAACATGAAGAAATCATCATTTATGAGGATAGAACTCATTTATTTGGGTTTTGTTATCTCTACAAATGAGTTGAAGATGGATCTGGATAAGGTAGAAGCGATTAAGAATTGGCCATCACTGAAAGGTGTGTTTGAAGTTCGAAGCTTCCATGGTTTAGCTAGTTTCTATAGGAAATTCATCTGAAATTTTAGTGGGATTAGTGCAGTGATGATGGATACGGTGAAGAAAAGACATAAATCTTTTCACTGGACAGAGGAAGCAGAGGAGAGTTTCAACCTGCTGAAGAAGAAGATCACAGAGCAACTAATTTTGGTGTTGCCAGACTTTAGTAAAACATTCCAGGTCAAGTGTGATGCTAGTGGATTTTCAATTGGAACGGTCTTGAGCCAAGACGATAGGCTGGTCGCATATTTCAATGAAAAACTAAATGATGCGAAGGTTAAATACTCAACATATGACAAGGAATTATATGTCGTCATACAAGCGTTGAAGAAATGGAGACACTATTTGGTTCCTAAAGAGTTTGTTTTGTACAGTGATAATCACGCTTTGCAATTCATGACTCAATAGGAGAAGTTGAACCAAAAGCATGCTAAATGGGTTGAATACATGCAGAATTTTACTTTTGTGACTAAGCATATTTCTAGAACTGCTAACAAAGTTGTTGATGCTTTGAGCAGAAAATGTTTGCTTATGCAGGAATTCAGAGTCAAAACTTTGGGTTTTGATAACCTCAAAGAAATGTACAGGGATGACCCAGATTTTAAAGAAGTGTATGAGGCATCTGAGAATCTAATTCTCGGGGACAGAAGCCAATGTACCGAATATATGATCTAGGATGGATTTTTATTCAGGGGCAATCAGTTATGTATTCCAAAATGCTCCATGAGGGATAATCTGCTGAAAGAAAAACACAGTGGAGGATTGGCCAGACATTTTGGTCATGATAAGACGTTCTCAAAATTGAATGGATCATATTTTTGGCCAGGGATGAGGACAGATGTTAAGAAATTTGTGGACAAATGTAGGATTTGTCAGCACACAAAGGGGAAAAGGAAAAACACAGGGTTATATCATCCATTACCCATACCAGAAAGGTCGTGGGATGCAATGAGCATGGATTTCATATTGGGGATGCCAAGGACACAAAGAGGATGTGATTCAACATTTGTAGTGGTAGATAGATTTTCCAAGATGGAACATTTCATACCATGCCAGAAAACCAGTGATGCAACTCATATTGTGAACCTATTTTTCAAAGAAGTCGTCAGACTTCACGGCTTGCCAAGGAGTATTGTTTCAGATCGGGATACCAAGTTCATAGGACATTTATGGAGGAATTTATGGAAGAAGCTAGGGACAAGTTTGTCTTTTATCTCAGCTTATCATCCTCAGACAGATGGGAAGACATAAGTTGTGAACAAAAGCTTGGGAGATTTGTTGAGGAGCCTAGTGAATGAACACCACAGTCAGTGGGATCATATTCTACCACATGTGGAATTTTCTTACAATGACTCGTTCAACAGAAGCACAGGGCAAAGTCCATTCCAAATTGTATATGGAATGCAGCCACGGGGAGTTTCTGAATTGAAAGATTCGGAATGAAATGAATTCAGAAGTGCTAGTACAGAGGACTTTGAAGAAGCAATGAAGGAGCCTCACAGCCAAATCAAGAAGCAATTGTAGAGTTTGAGCCAAGAGTATAAGCACAAAGCAGATCAACACAGGCGAGAACTTCAATTTGAAGTTGGTGATCTGATTCTTTCACATCTAAGGAAAGAAAGGTTTCCAAGGGGAACATATAACAAACTGAAAATGAAAAAGATTGGACCATGCAAGGTCATAAATAAATTTGGGGCAAACACATATGAGATTGAATTACCCGATGGGATCATAATTTCACCGATATTCAATGTTGTGGATTTGTACCCTTACAAAGCAAGGGCAGAGAATGAACAGACAAAGGTTCAGTGGACCAAACAAATTCCTGTAGCTGAAAAGCCACAGATGGAAAGTATAATTGACAAGAGAGTCAGCAAAAAAAGAAGGAGGAAAGAGTATTTTGAATACTTGGTCAAATGGAAAGGACATCCAGTTGAATATGCCAGTTGGGAGGATGAAGTAGAAATTCAGAAGCATGGACAGACCATGCAAGAGTTCATGAACAGGAGAATTTTCAAGCAATGGAGTATCATGCAGGAGCATCGTAAGCAACCAGCCAAGAAAACGACGTAAGAGGCAGAAGACAGCTGGAAGACCACCAACGCATGTTTTTGAAATGTTTTTGAAGCATTTATGTAATGGTTAAAGGGAAGCATACTTTCATATTGTAAACAGATCATGAGCGATTCGATCTCATCTGTAGAAGGTAGAGGCATTTATGCTTAGTTAATGAAAGTAGGTAGACTTGAATGAAGATTAGACAGTTTTAGGAAGTAGGAGGGAAAACGACTATAGACACCCTCATCTTTGTATCATAGTATAGTTGTATCATTAGCATAGAGCAAAAGGAGAGAGTTGTAGCAGAGAACTAAAAAGGAGAACCCATGTACAGGAGCTTTGAATTAATTTAAGAATCTTTGAATCAGATTTCATGGTTTTATGATGTTCACTGTTTACATATGTTGAATGGTATGCCTACAGTTGTTTTATTCTCTTTGTCATGCATTTTCTTTAATACTATGTATATGTGTGATTTCATGTTGAATGTTTGAAATCTAAGAGAGAAAGAGAATGAGTTTCAATTGTTTCTCTTCTTGAGTGAGAGTTCTTGCAAGGGGTGTAGTAGAAATGTCCGCAAGGTGTGCGTTGACAAGGTTCAGAGTTTATCTCTGAAAGCTCAGGAGGGATACCATTGTTCTCATTCCAATAGAAGTGCAAGTGAAGCACAGAAGCCATGCAAGGTGTGCGCAGGCTAGTTGAAAACTTAGAACTTATCAACCAAGGGGAGAGTTGAAGGACTGTTGTTGCAGAGAGTGCATAGAGTTGAAGAATCAAATACATAGAAGTATTTGAAATCCTGTCGCAAGGAGCCTACGCAGGGGTCCTTTTGAGACTTGAGTTGCAAGTGAAATCTCAGGAGGGTCAACACCTTTGAAAATACACAAAGGGAGACGAATATTGAAATGCCTCACAGAGGTTAAGTTCCAATGAAAGAACATTGGTTTATTTCGCAGAAGTTGTCAAGGAGTGAAACGAGTGGTCGGAATTCTCCATGGAGAACACGTGAATTCGTGAGGACCGTAGGATCCAGGAGAGCTATGGAGAAGTTAAGTGTTGGATTGAACGGAGACTTATTAGTCGTTGACCCAGTAGAAAGGACCATTTCATAATTCGGGGTTTAGAAGTGATAGAGGGATGAAAATCGGAGGTTCGTTCAAGTCCCAGAAACCGGAAAGCTCGAGAGAGAGGTGGCAGGAATCCACGTCAGAGATAGAGGACAGTGGAGAAGATAGGTGGAGTACTTGTCGCCAGGCGGAGTCAAACTTCATTGACTATTTTGGGGTTTCGTAGGTTTGAAATCTGGAAGCATTGCATCAGGATTTGCGAAGACGCAAAGTCTGAAACTCTGAATCGGCGAAAAGTCCCATAGGGGAGCCAGTCTTTGCTGAACGCATCGGGGTTCAGCATTTTGGCATTTTCGAAGACAAGAGGTAGGGGTTCTTTATTCTAGAATTCTTGAAGTCGAGAAACATGATATAACTGTGGAGAACGACGCGACCAAAGGTTTCAGCAGTTCAACATTTTGGATCTCAGAGTTTGTAGAGATAGGAAGTTCGACAACAGGGATCGCAAAATTGTGAGACCCGAAGTCCTGAATTAGCGAAGGGCACGACGTTTATTATGGTCAAGGATATTTGGGTTGGCGCCTAGTGTTTTTTCACGCAGGCTCAATTCATAAGGACCTATGGATACACCGTCGTGTGTGTGAGGTATTCCCTATGGGAAAAACAAAGAGTCAATCAGACTCAGGAGGGAAGATTTAGAATGATCTTGCGTGGGCCTCGACCCGAGGGTTCGGGGGTCTGTGACATTAACAGAGCATAAAAGGCATAAGATAATCTAAACAGAGAAGAGTCGTGCACAGGAGGAAAAAGAGTAGAGCATAGAAGCTGAAGAAGGCAAAGGAGACATGGAGCTGTAACAGACCATATCAGAGACAGAGAAAGTAATTTTTTGTAAGATTCAATCAGGGTGGTAGGGTGGTGCTAGGGAGGATTGCAGTCCTCTAAATTTTGGTTGGTGCTAGAATACATTCTGGGAGTTGGTGCTTCCATCTAGTTGGTACTAGAGAAACCTGGGAGTTGGTGCTTCCATCTAGTCAGTGCTAGAGAAATCTAAGAGTTGGTGCTCTCTACAAGTTGTAGCTTTCTATAAGAGGTTGTAGCCTCATATTTGAGTTGGTGCTCAAAGACTATGATGTACATGAAGGTTGGAGCTTGATTGACATCCGAAGAAGAAGAGGTTTTCTCCCTTTATGAGTTTCGTCATGAAAATCAGTGTGTATGTGTGTTCTTTGTGATTGATCAAATATTGTATATCTATGCATGTTAAGTTATTAGTAAAAAATTAAATAATAATCTATAAAGATTCAAAAAATGACAAGAAAAGATTCAAGATTATATTATAACTGATTCACCCCCCCCCCTCTCAGTTATATTTCCAATAGTTATCACTTGGATACTAAAACATGTGGATTTGGAAAACATGTATGTCTGCAATATTGCGAGGAAACCCATAACATCATTCTAGGACGCAGACCTAGAAAAATGTTATCACTTGAAAAGGGGACCAAGAAGCAATATAGTTAACTTCTTGTAGGGTTCAAACATACATCCAAAGATCTATGCCCCACCTGGTACAAACTAGGCAACGTGTTCAAACTCAGACCCACTGGCGGATATCCTAAGTCTGCTCTCATAATACCTTATCAATACATGGTGGCCATGTTGTGCAGGTTGCATGGGGAGGAGGAAACCTCCAAGTTTTCCATTTCATACATGCCATTAATCTACTAGTGCATAGACAAAGGATCATCGTTCAAATGGGATGACATCCTATCAACAAACATGATATAGGCCATTACTGCAGTTGTAAAATCCTAGCCTGGGACCTTCCCGAGTTTACATACATATTCATATATCATGTACATAATGTGCGTAGCCCACCAATACCCAAATATGGGTTGTTCATGGCAACCAACTTACCCAACCATTCATATATACTTCCAAGTGCTCTGGGAGCACAAGTACAAGACTATATACTAGAAGATTTGTGAGCACTTTCTAGCTCCACTACATGAATTCATCTTCGACACACCCACTCCATGCATGACTGATAAAGAAATCATTGTCATCAAAAGGATTGGAAATTGGTACCTAATGGAACATGGAACCTACATTAGAGTGTACGGAGCCATGAAAGCCCCTCATTTACTACCTCAATTTGTATTGGATAGATTATTCCTTCAAGAGGTGGCATATTAGACGATAATCCACAGGGTTGGTGGAATTCTCTATAGAGATAAGAGGGCGATATGGATTCCACTCTCACTATACATCGGAACTTATTCTTTTTCAAACACTAAAACATCCCATGAGTAAGTAGATACTTTACTTTCATATCATTTCCGGGAGGAAAGGTTCAGAAGAAACAACCCAAAAAGGTCATAAAAGAACATTTTAACAAGATAGGCCTACCTTGGGAGTATGCATCATAAATATGGGAAGAGGAAGAAGTACACTACGATGTTATAACTTACGATGACGTCCTCTTCAAAAGGTGAGGCAGGGCCCTGGAGAGGATTGTGTATGAACAAAAGGCATGAGAGGAATCTATATAGAAGGAAAAAGAACAAGTAGAAAAAACATCTTCTTCTATTGCATCTACACAATCTGGATGTGCAGAGGAGGAGGAAATTAACATTGGAAAATAATAAAAGAAGAGACAAGGATAAAGTTCACAAGAATAAGAATGATGCCTCAAAAAATAAAAGGAATACTAAAGATGACAAAGAGAAAGCTAAAACTGATGTGACAACCGCAATTGAGGAAAAAGCAAAGGAATCTACCCAGAAAGAGGCTAAGAAAAAGGAAGCAATTGAAAAATACCCAGCAAAAAGAACACAAAGGACAACCAAGGAAGCTACAAACAAAGAAATAGAAGAAGAATAGAGGAAAAAGGACGAGGAATCCAGAAATATTCAGACATACCTAATGGACACCGACCTACTAGAAATATTCCCAACATGCGTCAGTGGTCAATCCCAAATTGGTGGGCTAGATCTGGGATTCTGATCTCCATTTAAAGAAACAAAAGTCCCCAATCTAAATAAATTCATCTATGACAAATATTCAGGAAAAATCATGCAAGAACGAGTGAAGAAGGTGTCTGTGACAAGAGGAAACACAATCTTAGTTGTTACATAGACCCCTATGACCGAAGACGTCATAAAAGATCTTGTGTCCATAGCTTCCACTAGATCTTCCTTCATGAATGTTCCATAGAATATAATGTTCAAAACTTGTGCCAACAAAATATGGAAAAGGAAGCAAGAATCAGGGAGATTGAGGAAAATATTCAATAGGTAAAGGTAGATGAAGGCATCCTACAAATATTTAAAGATAGCACAGAAACAATCAGAATTGAGCTCAAGGAAGCCATAATTGACATGTACACTCACCTACACATGTTCCAGGACATGGATGATATCATCATAGACCAAAATAAAATGGCGCAAACTAAGCTCACAAATTTCAACACTGTATGGGAGGGCATGGACAATATTGATACATGGATCGCAAAAAACATGGATGCACTGGTTGAGATCTATCATCCGTCAGTTAAGGAAAGGAAACTTGATATCTATGCACTAGACCATTTCTAGAAAGTGGGACAAAAGGAATATCAAGAAACAACTATCTCAATGGAGATATTTTCATGCATACACAAGGCAGCGCAAGAGTTGATAAAGATATGCTAACTTCCCCAGCTAGAAGAGCTTGGACAGAACATTGTAATGGAGGAAATTATCGAAAATGTACAATACAACACAAGTTGTAGATGAGAGGTCACTGAGTCAACCACCACAGTAACAAAATACCTAATAGAACAACTCCTTATTCAACCAACAGAGGTCCATACTATGGTTAAGCATCCATGGATACATTATCAAAATACATGCAGAGCCTCGGTGACAATGTAGCTATGCATACAACTACCATAGAAGAACTTGCATCTCACAGACTCATATCCTTGTATGATCAGCTAGAAATATGGGTAGCATACCTCTGAACCAAGAGTACATAAAAATACAAAATAGTAAATTCAAATTTATATTACCTATACTCTATTTTGTATTTTCTTAGCTACCCTCATTTTTGTCTTTGTACACATGTCATCAAGTAGAGGGAAGGTGAAAAATTTTGTAACAATTTCTTTAGGGAAATACAAAGAGTCACAAGGGAGTTAGGAAAAAAGAGAATAAATATGAGAAGAAACCCCTTTTGAAAGGGCTCTTAAGCATTGCATAAACTCAAGAACTAATTGAAGGACATATATTGTGTTAATGAATATCGAGAAGCCCTTAGGGCTATTTTTCAAATGAGAGAATAAATTTTGTGTATGGATGTTTTGTTGTGAACTATTTCAATTGGAATGTATGTTGATCACAAGGACTGTAAGGACAATGTTTTCTTATAGACTAATATGATGCATTCAATGTCATTTTGTAGAATTGTTATTCTTTCTAATATTTATAAGTCCCGAGCTTATGAGTTATTATGTATGCAAAAATATAATTTGGATTTTTCTGGTTATATGTATGTATGGATATGTTTCTAACTTTGCACCTTTATTTCAGCTATCTAGGTGAGGTTTTTGGTAGAGTTTATTTTCACTACAACTCATTTTGGTTACTTCAGTTTTCTCTTAGATAGGTTAGGATAGATTAGAAGTAGATTATATTCTTTTCATACATAGTATTCATCTACATCCTTACATTACAAAACCATCCATCTTCACCCTCATAATATGCAAATGGTAGACTGACCAAATTTCATATGGGTCTCCTAAACCAAACTATGCATATTCTAATTGGGACCGTGTAGACTTATTCTAAACGGTGCATATTCACCCTTACTGTTGCAGTGAATTCTTCCCCATCAACATGTTGTTTGATCCTTTTGAATTCATCTATAGGGAAACATCCTTATCTTATTTGATGGATCAATTGGATTAATCCATTATGTGGCATGTTCAAGCCTAAAAAATGTGTGTTTATTACTTACAACCATTGTATTAATTGAACAAGTATTGCATAGTAATCACCAAGGCGCTAGAGCATTCTCCTACTCATATGATTTCATAAAACCTTCCTCCCACCTACATGTAAACAAACAAATATATACACATATATATTAATTTGGTCATAATGGAATTCAATGGATAAGAGAAAAGTGATATTACTCAATTTATGCTCATAGGAATATTGAAGAGCAGGCGTAGTGTTAATTAAGTTATTGGAATTGTTTTTTTTTTTCATAAATAGGGTTCTCATTTTGTTGGACTTATGGGTTGACCCAGGGTCTACCTTAGTTCTCCAACAAAACCCTTATCACCATCAACCCTTCTGGTAAACCAGAAGGCTACACCGCGCACAGAGTGCACAACGCAGTCTCACCCGAGATGGTTTATGGGGGATTGGAGGATGCAGATGTCTACAGTCATGGAAGGTGTTATAACCCTATGATTCATAGGATCAACTGGTGATTGGAAATTTTTTCTCTTATTGTGTTTTAGTCATTGTAAATAATATTTCATACTACAAATGATTTAAAAAGAGAAAAGAAAAGAAAAAGAAAAAGATTAAAAAGAAGAAGAAGAAAAAAAGAGAAAAAGAAAAGAATAAAAGAGGGCATAAAAGAAAATGATATGGCCCCATGAAATAATGATGACTTATCCATACAGTTTAATCATGGTTAAGTCTTTTTGAATTTATGTTGATAGAATTAGTGAATAAAGCTTGGCTAAACTGTTTAATCTTATCCAAGTAGATAGGTTAGTTAGTGAATAAATTTGATCAAATTGTCTAAACTTGATCAAATATCCCCAGGGTAGAGAAATTTCTTAGCCCAACAAACTAATTTGGGCTAACTGTGTTAGGTAGGTTGGATAAGACATAGGTTGATTAGTTTTCCTTGCAATGAAACATGCATACAGTTGGAAGGATTCTTTGTTAGATGTATAAATGATGTTCTCTAACCCTTGGTGTTCAAATTGAAGAGGAATAGCGCTAAAACCCACAAAATACGTGCTATCCTAAGTTTTTGCAAAAGTAATATGTTGTGCGCTCTATGATTAAAGGGTGTGTCGAGATCAATGGCTGAGAAAAT
>ML790592.1:843978-881099 GCA_009831015.1 Picea engelmannii | reverse complement strand
ATCCTTCTAGAAGCGGAAGCTTCTATTAGGTCTTCTTACATCCGCCTAATTCTCTTTTATTGAAAGGTCTTATTAATATTGACCTTTATTACATCCGAATACATTAATCTACCCATGTGCGGGTTAGGACCTTAACAAAATGTTTTTCTCAACATTGGCTAATGCTTCCACAACTGCTGCAAAATTACAAGTTTCTCTGAACAATGTTCAGACTCAACTAAAGCTGGAAAAGGTGTCATCTTTCACAAAATACACAGAAATGGATGAAGTGTATCGTAGGCTACTAAAAGTCACCATTCCCAATCAACAGATATGGGAAGAGATATGTGAATTGATCGAGTAGAAGATGAGTTGGACATACAAGTCATCATGTATAACAATCAAAGTCAGGATGATGATTCGCCAACCATCTTCCCCAAAATCAACATGGAGAATCCAACAGATCATAAGCAGTTCCTACAATTTTGTATTATGTTATCTAGTTAGTTAGCCTTATAGTTTGCCACATCCTTATCATTAATGATGGGATCGATTGTAATCTTTTCTATATATACTTCAAATTTCGAAGTACTAAGGGTTGATCTTTACGCCCAAGAAAGTTGTAAGCACTGGAATCTTTCTCAAGAGATTTACCTGTAATAAAAAGGACATTTCACAGGATTCCTGCATGTTAACTATTGGTGATGTTTTCTCCTCTTCGTTGAATGTTTTTTCTATCTTCGTAATCATTTATGTTTTCTATATCTGATCATTTAAAAGAAGTTGAAGTTGCAGAATTTATCTTTGTATACTCTGTTTCTGGCTTTTAAATATCTAAATGTTTATCTTATGACGTTATGATAAATAAATTCTTAAATGCTTCTATGTTATAATTGATTTTCTCATCTTTTATGCTACCCATCATTTTATTCTAAAGGATCTAACAGTTGTATTATCCTGCCCTGTGAAAACACCTTATAAAATCTGTTCTTTGATCTCAAACTTTATAAAACAGACCCCATATCCCAATGGATGCGTAAGAGATATTTCAACCATTTTTATAAAACAAACAACACAGTCACATTTATTTAACTAGCCTAATATCTAAAACCTAAAACAAAGTTAAATCTTACATAGAGATCCCTCTCTGAAACTGGAAGGGCTAGATTCCAGTTTCGAACTGGTTGGATAAAGTTACCTTTGGTAAATGACTTCTACATGGCGACAACCTCTGGGAATTTATAGAGCAATAACATAGTAGTGACCGTACTGGGGAACTGAACAATCTTTCTACCCTACGATTTATTTTCCCTAGTCAAAGAAATCTATTATTTCTGAATTGATCACAAAATCTAAACTTATAAAGAGATCATGTTCATAGGTTGTTAAAGTTTGTATATAATTAGTTTAAAATTTATAAAAATTAAAATTAAAATTAAAAATTCTGGCTTCTAAAAGAGTTTTCACTAGATCTCATCTAGATCTAGAACCTGCAATAGAAATAGACAATCCCGAAAAATTACTCAGAAAGAAAATCATTGCAGAGGGTTCCGGGAGTTAAAGTCCTCTTCATAGGTCTCCTTCTCTCCCAGAGATGCTTGTTTCCCTTCAAGATCTTGAGTTTGACATTTCTTTCGAACAAATCCTTTCTAGAACAAAATCTCACAGCTTTGTAAGTGAAACAATCTTAGATCAAACCATCCTACAACCTAGGACCCCTGAAATACTATCTCCCAGGGAAGACATTGATCAAAGATTTCTTTAGGAATTTGACAAGTTAAAAGATCTAGTAGAAAATCTTGATCAAACCCTAGATAAAGCCCACTTCCAACAGTCAGTCGAACTTTCTGCCTTGACTATTGTTGCAGCCTCTGTTAAGCCTAAACCAGCTCACTTCGTTCCTCCCATCCCTTCATCTTCCATAGCCTCTGTCACCTCCCCTCCAATCACACATGTTGTTGTCCAGCCTCCTCCACCAGTCATGGCAACAAGATATGCTCCATTGGTGTTGGCCACCCCTTTACATGCCATGCCTCAGGATTATCAAACCAGACTTTTTCATTTTGATGGTAGTGATCCTTTGAATGCACAACAACATGTTGACAAAATGAATGATTATTTTGATTTATAGGAAGGTGACGAGGCTGATGTGCAGATGAGACTATTTGCACAGACTCTGACTGGAGAAGTCAAAAAGTGGTTCAAAACCTTACGTGTTGCTTCCATAGCTAGCATTGCTCCTTTTCATCGAATTTTTCTTGACAGATGGGAGGTAAAGAAAAATCCTCTCTAGATCTTGTCAAAATATAAGAATATAAGAAGGAACCAAGGAGAAATAGTGCAGGATTATTGCACTTGTTTCAACAATATGTACAATGCAATTCCAGCTGATATCAAACCACCTCAAGGTTTAGAATTAATAAAATTCCCCGATGGATTTGACGCTGACATGTCATATCAGCTAAGGGAAAGAAATTATTCTACTCTAGAAGACGTGCAGAAAAGTGTCGTAAGTGTGGAAGAAAATATTTTAGCCAGAAGAGCCAGGCAGAGAATAGAAAGGAGGGTCACGATCAAGGAAGAGCCTTCCACTTCCTCGTCAGATGATAAACTAGATGCCATAGCTAGAGCTATGGAAAGGATGATGGAAAGGATTACTATAACTGACAGAAATCCACCCAGGGAGAACCAAGCTACTCCTCAAATTCAGAACCCAAACTTTAGAAGAAATCCTCCCCAGATCAGGCAGAGAGATCCTAGAGATCAAAGAGAATAGAGGGGGGCCGATCAGTAGATCAGACCACCCCTGCAGGATAATTACGCCGATGATGGAGAGGCATTAATCGAAGAGTTTGATGACACTCATATAAACCTCATGGGCGTTCATGACGATGAATCCATTTTTCTTACTCAGGAAGAGAATGAGATTTTTCTCCTTTCACAAACAAAGGTAAATGAGGAAGCAGAGGAAATAGAACAGAAGGCCTTTGAAAATGCTATAATGGAAGTCCACAGGTAGTACAACCTGAGAAGCAAGAAGGTAAATGACAACCCTCCAAAGAAAGATGTTGAAACAAAGAAGGATACTGAAATGAAGAGAATAGTCGAGACCAAGAAAACCTCAAAAACCTCTCCCAAGAAAGTCCCTGAGAGGATTAGTGTTGAGTCTCCTGCAAAAATAAGCCCTGATATTTTACAAAGAACAAATCAGACTGAGGTTTCGTCAACTAGTCAACCAAGTGCTTCTACCCATAGGACTCTGATGGATAAACCAGAAATGAAGAGCCTAAGAAAAGCTTCCACTACTTTCAGCCTTGAAGGGGAACTAGCTAAACTAAAGATTCCCATTCCCCTTTCTGAGCTGATGAGAAAGAACACTTACAGGTCGTAGGTGATTAAATCTTTAAGCATCGAACCAGAGATAGGTACGAAGGCTTTGAATGTAGGGTCAGCAAATCACTCGAACACAGTAAATCTTGCTGATGATCAACTTGAGCTCATGTTTGGTCCTGAAGTTGATGGCCAAACTGACAAAGGTGCCATTGCCCCTTTCTACATCAGCTTGAATATCCATGACTCGATCTTACACAATGCTATGCTGGATTCAGGTGCCTCTCACAACCTGATGCCCAAATTTGTGATGGAAAAGTTGGGACTTGAGGTCACCAGACCCTACAAGGATTTGCATTCTTTTGACTCTAGCAAGGTCAAATGTATAGGGATAATCAAAGATTTATGCATCACCCTAGCTCAAATCCCAGCAAAGAGTATGGTGATGGATATCTTAGTTGCAGACATTCCCCCAAAATACGATATGTTTTTGTCAAGATCCTGGGGAACTAAGATGAAAGGAACCCTGTAGCTAGATATGTCCTATGCCACCATCCCGATATTTGGACAATAGAGAAGATAGTACAGAGAAACTCTGATGAAGTATATGGTCAACAGTTAAGAAAATCCACACAACTACCCAATATACTCTGCCAACTCTGATCTGGATTCTTTCATTATGTACAATGATGGTGACTTGGAAGAACAAATCGCTCAGTTGGAAGATGATACACCTGATTTGAAAGAAGACAAAGAAATCACTAAGGTAAGAAATACTGAAACTATGGAAAGTGAAGAACTTCCAGCAGACTTTTGGAGCATGGATTTTGATGGAGTCATGAGCAAGGAGGGGGATGGAGCTGAAGTTTGGTTGCATAATCACAAATCAAGGTATTCAGAGAGTCATTCTTACAAACTAAATTTCCAATGCACTAAAAACATAGTTGAGTACGAAGCTTTGATGCTTGACCTAAAACTACTGAAGAAGGTTGGTGCCAAATAGATTATGGTAAGGGGTGATTCTGAATTGATTATTAAGAAAATTAAAGGTGAGTATGCAACTAAACATCCCATACTTAGAGCTTACAGGAATTCTGTTTTGGATGTCCTTCAGTGCTTTACTGAAATTGACTTGCAGGTAATGCCCAGAGGACAAAACATACTTGCATATGGGATGGCTACATCAAAAGCTACATGTAAAATTCCTTTCTGTCCCACTCACAAGTACATAGTGGAGGTGAAGTGCAAACCAACCATTCCAGACAACATCATATACTAGAAGGTATTTGGGAATGACGATCAAATTGAAGACTTCCTACAGTGTAAGAATGATTTCGAATGTACAAATATAGACTTAGATAATGATAATGATGTTGTAAATAAATCTATTTTTGAAAATGGTAGTGTAAATACAGTAGATGCGGAGGAATTGAAGGAAAATGAAGCAGATTCTGGTATTTTACAGTTGAAAAATAATGTGTTACCTAGAGGTCTAGTTCCACTAGAAGACTTGTTTGATTTTAATGATGTAGAGAAGAAACCAAAAAATGAAGCGAGTGGTAAAGAGGTCGAAGATTGTAACATAGGAACAGAAGAAAAACCCAAGATGATAAGACTTTCCACATCTCTACCCCCTGAGAAAAAAAACAAATACGTTGAATTGTTTAAGGAATATGTAGATGTGTTTTCTTGGGGTTATGAGGACTTAAAATCTTATGACACAAGTATCATACAACATCGGATTCCAATAAAATAAGAACACAAACCTTTTAGGCAGAAACTTAGGAGAACAAATCCCAAGTTGCTTCCCCTAATAGAGAAGGAAATCAAAAAAATGTATGATGCTAAAATTATAGTCCCTTTGAGATTTTCCAAATGGGTTTCTAACCTGGTTCCTACCAGGAATTAAACTGGTGAAATCAGGCTTTGTATTGATTTCAGAAATTTGAACAAGGTTTCCCTCAAAGACAATTACACATTGCCTAAGATGGACCACAACTTACAGACTGTAGTTGGGGCCAATAAGATCTCCTTACTAGATGGTTTCTCAGGTTATAACTAGGTTCTTGTTCACCCAGATGATCAAGAGAAAACAACCTTTACCACACCTTGGGGAACCTTCATGTATGTGAAGATGCCCTTTGGCTTGATGAACGCTGGTGCTACTTTCCAAAGAGAAATGGATATTGCTTTAGTGGACGAACTTGGAAGATTTATAGTCATATATCTGGATGATGTGACTGTCTACTCCAAATCTAACGAGGAACACTTGCAACATCTCAGGCACGTGTTTGAGAAGTGAAGAAAGTTTGGGATTTCATTGAATCCAAAGAGAAGCCTTTTTGGTTTAGAGGAAGGCAAGTTGTTAGGACACATAATCTCTAAAGATGGAATTAAAATAGATCCCAGCAGGATAGAAACCATCTAGAAGGTGGAACACCCTAGGAACATCAAAGAGCTACAATCATTCATTGGAAAAATAAATTTCCTCAGAATATTCATTCCCAACTTGGTCGAACTTCTTAGGAACATCACAAATATGTTGAAAAAAGACACAAAAATGAGATGGAACACTGAGTCCAAACAGTCATTTGAGTAGGTGAAACATGCACTCACCCAAGCCCCAGTTTTGATCAGACCAGATTACACCAAAGACTTTTACCTTTTCTCTTTTGCATCTGAACATACCATTGCAACAGTATTATTGCAGAAAAACAGCGAAGGGTACGAACCACCCATAACATTTTTCAGCAAATCTTTGAGATATGATGCGTTGAATTACAACATAATGGAGAAACAATATTTTGCTCTGGTTAAAGCCATAAAGGATTTTAGAGTCTATATTCTCCATTCCCACACAATTTCTTATGTCCCCAATGAAGTGGTAAAGGATATCCTGACTCAGGACAATCCAGATGGTAGGAGAGGAAAGTGGATTGCAGTTATTCTGGAATATGACATCGAAATAAAACCCACTAAACTGATCAAAGGTTAGGGTTTGGCCAAACTAATCGTTGAATCTAATTTTCATTCTCTAGATATTAATTTTTTGGCTGCAGCTGATGAGCAGGAAGAGAAGGTGACTCCAAATGTTAAAGAGGTATTCTTAAACTCTCCTTGGTACGCAGACCTCATTTTTGTACTTCATAACTTACAAGCTCCTCCTGGTTTGACCAAGACCAAAGCCAGATTTGTTAAACTGAAAGCATTGAAATTTTGTATTCTAGAAGGTAACTTTTATTGGAAATATCCTGGTGGTATCTTGCTTAATTACCTATTGAAAGACTAAGCTGACAAGGTTCTGCAGGATTTCCATGCAGGAGACTGTGGTGGGCATCTAAGCTGGAAAACTACAGCCAACAAGATTCTCAAAGACGATTTTTACTGGCCCACATTGTTCGCTGATGTACACAAAAAAGTCACCTCATGCCATAAATCCCAAGTTTTCGAAGGTAAAAAGAAGCTCATGCCTTTTCCCTTGAAACCCATCTCAGTTGAATCTCCATTCTAACAATGGGGCTTATATTTTATTGGAGATATACCTCCTCATTCTTCAGTCCAACACAGGTGGATCCTCACTGCCACAGAATATTTCACAAAGTGGATCGAAGTTGTACCATGCAGGCAAGCCACTGACTCTATTATCATTAATTTTTTGGAGAATAACATCTTGTCTCATTTTGGATGCCCAGGGAAAATTATAGTTGGCAATGCAATGGCCTTCAGATCCAAAAATATTATAGAGTTTTGTAGCCAGTACCACATCACTTTAGGACACTCCACAGCTTATTACCCTCAGGGAAATGGGCTAGCTGAGTCCTTGAATAAAATTCTGGTGAACATCCTCAGGAAAAAATTACAAGAAAATAAGAAATCATGGCATAATAAGTTGGTTTTTGCGCTCTAGGCTGATAGAATAAGCACCAAAATATTAATTGGCATGTCTCCATGCCAATTGGTGTACAGTATTGAAGCAGGTTTTCCCCTTTCCTTGGGAGTCCCTATTATGAAACTACTGCAGGAAGCACAAGTGGAGCCAAACGATGTCCAAAGTAGAATAAATCAAATGATTCACTTAATGCAATCCAAGGAAGAAGTATACAATAAGACTCAGATCATCCAGGAGAACATCAAAAATATTTTTGATAAAAGAACTAAAGAAAATGATTTTGAGTTGGGTGACTCAGTACTGAAGTGGGACTCCAGAAATGAAGACAAGGGTAAACGTGGAAAATTTGATAGCTTATGGAAAGGCCCTTACACCATTTAGGCATACAGAGGTAATAACACATTCTTGCTCAAGAATAGTGATGGGACAGACCTTCCAGATGGACCTGTGAATGGTAGGATGTTGAAGCATTATCTTCCACCCCAATAAGGACATCACAAATCCTTTCCACTGTACATACCATTTCTTTACATTTAAACTGTGTATTGGTAATATTGATCAGATGGTTGAAGACCGCAGAGAAGGCCCTAAACCACTGACCAGTGTCACCAAATTCTCGAAATAAAAAAACAAATCAGGTAACAAAATAAGAAAGGGAGAAACTCTTTGCAAACATCAGGAAACAGGTTCTTGGCACTTCACAAGGAGAGTACCATCCCCAGGTGGAGCCACTATTATAACCCTATGATTCATAAGATCAACCAGTGACTAGAAATTTTTTCTCTTGTTGTGTTTTAGTTATTGTAAATAATATTTCATCCTGCAATGGATTTATAAAGAGAAAAGAAAAGAAAAAGAAAAAGAGAAAAAGAAAAGAAAAGAAAAGAACAAAAGAGGGCATAACAGAAAATGATATGGCCCCATGAAATAATGATGACTTATCCATACAGTTTAATCATGGTTAAGTCTTTTTTAATTTGTGTTGATAGAATTAGTGAATAAAGCTTGGCTAAACTATTTAATCTTAGCCAAGTAGATAGGTTAGTTAGTGAATAAATTTGATCAAACTGTCTAAACTTGATCAAATAGCCCCAGGGTAGAGAAATTTCTTTGCCCAACAACCTAATCTAGGCTAACTGTGTTAGGTAGGTAGGATAGGACATAGGTTGACTAGTTTTCCTTGCAATGAAACATGCATACAGTTGGATGGATTCTTTTTTTTATGTATAAATGATGTTCTCTAACCCTTGGTGATCAAAATGAAGAGGAATAGCGCTAAAACCCACAAAATATGTGCTATCCTAAGTTTTTGAAAAAGTAATATGTTGTGTGCTCCATGATTAAAGGGTGCGCCAAGATCAACGACTCTGCAAACAACGCTTAGATCTACGACCAAGAAGAGATTTCGAACCCCCCAGACCGTTCTACCTTTAATTTGGCGGGGAGGGGGGGGTCCGATATAGTGTTTTTTCCCGGTGGGTCCCATACTAACATGGCGCAAAATCGTTATGTCGAACCGCCCCCCCCGCTCTAAACCATTTATTTCCTACCCCCCCCTCCAACATACTGCCATACCAGTTTTTCTATACCATCGTCGCCTCATGACATCACATTCCACTACCCCATCATCTCGTGATGTCACTTTCAACTACCCCCTCTTATAAGTCTTGTCTCATCACTGTGTTGGCATTTTCTCCCCACTTATCCATCATACGTCAGGTCCCTTTCTAACCTATCCTCCAATCACCATTTTCCACGTCATCCTGACACACTCGTCACCTGTTCTTTACCTTTTCCACCTCATATCTAGTTATCCGTTGGCCAATTAATACAAGCTAACATATCCGTTAGTTTTATGACCTGTCCCCCGCACCCAACGGATACCCGTTCACCCAAATTTAATCTCATTTTCACCATTATCGCATTGTTCTCATCTTCTGCATACTAGAATCTCTTTTCACCAGCCATTTTCAACCAGTAACCGAGATAAAGCCAAGTATCCGCTAACATTTTTGTTTTAGTTTCAGGAACCGATTGAATTGATGGTGCTAAAATCTAAGAAATCAGAGGTCGAGGAAAACCCATTCCTCCTGCCTCCTGTTGATCTCGACCAGATCTCTCTAGCTAACAAAGACTACTTGATCTCAGAGACCAGGTGCGAATTCGATTTCGTCAAATTTCATTCATGGTTCAAGGACACCTTCCTGGATCAAAGTGACGAGATTGGACTCTAGGAGTCCAATCTCCAACTATATCTTTTCCCCCAAATTCACCATTTTCCCGAGTTCACCCTCAAGTGCCAAGCGCATTATCTCCCCGATCAGAGAGCCATTGTTTCATCATCTGGAGAGACCCTTTTCACTATCACACCCGAGGCCATTGACCAGATGATGCAAATCCCCAGAGCTAAATCCCCCTCTATTTTCACCCTTGAAGTTCTAACTGAAATGTATCAGAATCTGTCTTTTCCCCAGAGAGCGCAGATTTTTGAGTTTTTCCTCCCACAGAATTCCCAATTCCCGAAGAAAAATCCCCCCTACCATTATTCCATGTTTTCAGAGAAAGGAAACCAAGTCATTTCATCCTTGTGTTGTCTGGTCGGATATTATTCAGATGAATGGGTGGACGAGTTAATTCTGGGCTTCTTGTCATTTTTTTCTGCCGAAGAGAATGCCACCACTCAGTTCTACTACAACAGTTTTCTAGCTTAGAACATGCATGAGAAAAATTTTAGATTTTCCACAGAGGGCATGTTCTAGTATTCTTCAATATTGGCTTACATGTTCATGTTCTTTCAAGCAGATAAGTTCTTGTTTCCCATGCAGAAACTGGACCAGGACGAAAAACCATAACCTGTCACCTCTTGGACTTTGCTACTGAGGAAAAACTTCACAGATTTTAATTTTAAGAAATTCATTGAGCAGTTTTACCACCCAGTGGAAAGTATGCTCAGTGGTAGACAAGAACCGAGGATAAATTAGGATATCCAAAGAATTATACACCTCTCGGACCTCGCCAAGACTGGAGACTAGTATATGTATCATAATCACACAGAAATCAGAATTTATGGATGTGAGTTGGCTCCTTATAAACTTCCAATATATGTACCTATAAGGATATTTTCCTTGGAATACATCAGGCAAATGATCAATTCAAACGATATACATTTTGTAGCTTTGAAGAAGAAACAACAGTTGAGAATTAAAGGGAATATAGGATCCTTTATCTGTAATAGTCGAGCTATCAGGGAAGAGTCAAACAAGCTACTAAAGGAAATGAAGTTTGGTATCAGTTTCCCTTGGCACTATGATCCATGTGGGATCATTTCAAAAATGAGATCGAGGAATAAAAGTTCCCCATATGCTGATGTGCCCAAAACTGAGATCGAGAAATATGCGAATCAAATAGAGTGGGAGGTCAACACTCCGGAAGACACTGAACAACAATCTCCTCCAACTGTTATGTAAAAAACCACTACACCTTAGATACCCAGGGAGAAGAGACCTAGAAATTTTGTTTCACCTTCAGTCACTGAAGTGTCATCAGAAGATTTCCAGGTTTACACGAAAAGGCCTAAAATAAGTCACACTACTGACAGGTCTGGAGAGGAAGAGACCCAGTCTACCACAGTAATCGAGGGATAGAATTCATCACCTTTCACCAGTAGTCAGCAGACGATGACTACTTCCCCCTCAAAGAAACAGATTGATACCATTTTGATCACCCAGCCATCACGAGAGTCTGCAAAACTGAGTATCTTTGTGAAATATGATTTGATAAAAAAGAAGAGCAATATGCTGACTAGAAGCACCTACGCTCAGTTCTGGAAGCAGACCTCCATAGCACAACATAGGTTTCTCTCTTCCTTTGATACAGAAAGAGTGAGAATTCACATGGCATTCTTACAGGCACAGGTGCCTCATCCAAAGGAAATCACTAATTACAAAAGGTCAACACTAGAGTTTGATGCCAAGCAGGTACATCCAACTGATCAGATGGATTTTCATAGACATACTGGAGAAATGGTTTTCTCAACATTGGCCAATGCTTCCACAACTGCTGCAAAATTATAGGTTTCTCTGAACAATGTTCAGACTCAACTAAATCTAGAAAACATGTCATCTTTTGCAAAATACACAGAAATGGATGAAGTGTACCACAGGCTACTAAAAGTCACCATTCCCAATCAATAGAGATGGGAAGAGTTGTGTGAATTGATCGAGTAGAAGATGAGTTGGACGTACAAGTCAACATGCAGAATAGTCAAAGTCAGGTTGATGATTCACCAACCATCTTCCCCAAAATCAACATGGAGAATCCAACAAATCATAAGCAGTTCCTACAATTTTGTATTCTATTATCTAGTTAGTTAGCCTTATATTTTTCCATGTCCTGATCATTAATGACAGGATCGATTGTAATATTTTCTATATATACTTCAAATTTTGAAGTACCGGGGGTTGATCTTTACGCCCAAGCAAGCTGTAAGCACTGTAATCTTTCTCAATAGATTTACCAGTAATAAAAAGGACATTTCACATGATTCCTACGTGTTAATTGTTGTTGATGTTTTATCCTCTTTATTGAAAGGTTTTTCTATCTTTGTAATCATTTATGTTTTCTATATCTGATCATTTAAAAGAATTTGACGTTGTAGAATTTATCTTTTTATACTCTGTTTCTGGATTTTAAAGATCTAAATGTTTATCTTCTGACGTTATGATAAAGAAATTCTTAAATGCTTCTTTGCTATAATTTATTTTCTCATCTTTTCTGCTACCCATCATTTTATTCTAAAGGATCTAACAATTGTATTATCTTGCCCTGTGAAAACACCTTATAAAATATGCTCTTTGATCTCAAAATTTATAAAACAGACCCCATAGCCTAATGGATATGTAAGCGATATTTCAACCATTTTTATAAAACAAACAACACAGTCTCATTTATTTAACTATCCTAATGTCTAAAACCTAAAACAAATTTAAATCTTACAGAGAGATCCCTCTCTGAAACTGGAAGGGCTAGATCCCAGTTTCGAAGTGGTTGGATAAAGTTACCTATGGTAAATTTCTTCTACATAGAGACAACCTATGGGAATTTACAGAGCGATAACAGAAGGGATTGGGGGATGTTATTTCTTACTTCTTATTAACCATGTATTATATTCTACTATTCATCATATCCATTCATCCATTCATTCATTCATTTTCATATTTAATCTAATGTGCACTGTAAATAAATCATCCATTCATCTATCTCACCATTCAATGATACTGTAGAAATAATAACACATTAAAACAAATTGCACACATGGTTTTACCGTGGTTAACCCCCCTGGGGATACATTCACAAATATCTTCTTCTCTTTTATTCTTATTCATCAAAAAACGTTTTTCACATTACATCAGACTAGTGAGGTGGACTAGGATCACACCAAGCTCCACAACTTGTGACCTGAACCTCAGCTACTTCAACCTCATCCGAGCTCTACAGCTCCCAAAATAGACTTCTAATCCCAAAAACTCCAAAAGTGGTTCTCCAAAATAGACTTGTCGCACTAACTCCCTAACAATAAAATCTTAGATAATTCTCCTCTCTATAATTATGATCTTCTTAATCTACCTCATACCCCTTATTTATATTACAAAAATGGGTTAGAAACCCTTACAATTCATCCCAAAACCCTAACCATA
Source organism: Picea engelmannii (assembly GCA_009831015.1). Classification (NCBI taxonomy): domain Eukaryota; kingdom Viridiplantae; phylum Streptophyta; class Pinopsida; order Pinales; family Pinaceae; genus Picea; species Picea engelmannii. The sequence goes on along the minus strand of ML790592.1, from coordinate 868,205 downwards.
ACTAGGCTAGGTTTGTCCACATTTGTGTTGTATTTCCACAAATCTTACCATGTGCACTTCTTTTCCTCAAAATGTGGCACATTGTTCTTCCTCACTTGTTGTGCTATTCTCCAAACATGCCTACTCCAATAGGCCCCCAACACTAATATGTGGCTTGTCCCAAGCCACTTAGACTCAATGCACCTTCTGCAATGCTACCTCCAACGCATGATACTTCTTCGCTAATTATGTCACTTTCTCTTTGGCCTCTAAACTCTTCCATGCAGTGTCTCCAAACCCTGCATCATGATGTGCTCTGTCAGTACTTCTCTTCTTTCATTGAGTGCCTATTCCCATATTCCCTTCTCTGTTTGGAGCTCGTCTATCATGTCTTTTGCTTGTTACTAGAATGGCTCCAACTGAGCCTGCCTTGCTTGTTTATGCTCCTGCACAGTCTTTAATTATTCCTATAGGTTCTTCAGTTCCTTTGATGACTTCATTTTAAGGGAGATGTCCATGGTTTTTGTCTTTTATTCAAGTCTTGAACTTCCATGTTTAGGTTTCCCTCCCTTTGCTCCAGTTATTGGATCTTTTCATCCTGTTCGAGGCTTGTCCAAATATGTGCAGTCCTGTTATACAGTTTTGGCACTACTTTAACCTCCTGTGATATACTCTCTACGTGTGCATTAGTATGTTGCTTCCTCTTCTCTCACACTTATGGAGGTGTGATCAGAGTTAACTTCTTTGTTAACTCCACTATTTCTTTATTTTATCTCTCCATGGTCTGCACAATTTTTTGTATCTTCACTTTTGTTGTAACCTCTTGTTCCTGCGTGCAATTGGGTATACTCTTGTATACCTCTGTGATATTCTTCTCTAAATTGTCGACACATTGATTCTCTTCCTCCTTTTACAACTTGATTTTTTCACATGTAACTTGAATAATCTCCTTCACCTCATGGACGATTGCTAGGTTGGTGGCATCCACCCTAGCTCTAGATTGCACTTCCTACATTACACTTTCTTGCAATCCATATAAGGCTTTTGTGGGTATTTTCTCCATGACCAACTTCATATGTTGCACATCCTTTACTGTCTTTGTGTTGTCTCTTCATCCATCTCTAACATGTCTTGTGTGACTATGAATCTATCACTGCTCATTACTCCTATCATCATGATCTCTTCCTACTCCTTCCACATTGATGTTTCCTGTTCGTTTTCTGTTTGTTGTGTTGTTGGGTGATGTGCTATATTTATTTGTAGTCTCTGTAAGATGTCGTGTACTTCTAAATTTTTTCCATGATATCCTCCATGTGTGCCTCTACTGCTCATACTGCATCCTCTCCTCTATATTGGAATTTGTCTGCTACCAAATCGACATCGTCCTTTGTGATAGTGATCATTGGAGGATTTTTATTATATTTCATCTTTTTCCTGATTTTTGCCTCATGTTCTCTCGTTCTCTTCTTAGTTTGGGTTGAGGTCTATGCCTTAGTTTTCATTTTTATTGTCTCCCCATATTTTACTTTTTGCGGATGAGAATTATCCTTCCCGCCATCTCCTTTGACTTATGTCCTTGATACTATCTCTTTCTTTCTGTGATTTTTGTTGGTTGTGTTGCTTCCTGAAGTTTGGCTATGCTCTATAGCCTTCCTAGTATTTTCAGCTGAATTTCTTTTCTTTTTGGATGTTCCTCCCTCTGTTGGCTCCTTAGGTTTGGTTCCTTTATTTTGTGTTGCTAGAACCTACCATTGCACGTGCCAATCTTTCACAATCCAATCTACTTCTTCCCTTGATGTGCAATATCTCATTTCCAACCACTTCTTCTTTGGGTCCCTTGTGGCCTGGATCCATAAATGATGTATTGGAGCTTTGAAATTTACAATGCCTTCATTCCATTTCACCACTTTAGATGGGATCCTCCAGACATTCACTATCTTTTGTTGCATATCCTCCAAGAACAATGTTTTATAGCGCATTTCATAACAATTTCCCTTCCTGTCTAGAAAAGATGAAAACTTGGGCTCCTACTAGCCCACCAATGCTATCAGTATTAGCAACCAGGAATAATGGAATTTTGTTCCATTATCATATGCGTCTCCACAATATACCAAAAATTGATTCAACAGATATGGTGCCCAACTAAACACTACGCCCTTTATGCACTGTGCAACGATTTCTATAACTCATGTTAGGGATTCTTCCTTTATGTGCTTTCTGAACAGTTTGCAAGCCATCAATTTTGTAGAAACAATTATTGCATTAATTTCCTTGATGATTTAGTCCTCAGGTTCCCATGTTTATCATGATATCACCATAACAATTATGCTTGAAATAAGAGTTTTAAATTTAGCAGGTGACTAAAGAAATATAGAGACATGGCGCGATTTGGAGGTCCAGGTCATATGTGGCGGAAGTGTGGACAAATATAGCGGGAATGCAAAGGAGGGAATCCTATGGACCATTGATCTTGAAGTAGACCAGATCAACGGTTGAGACCCATATTGAGTGGTGAAATGGAATGGAATTTTATTATGCGAGGGTGGGCCGGGGAAAACCATTGTGGTTTTAGTAGTGGACTTGTGGCACCCTTAGAAGTACATCAGGGTGAAAAGAAGTCTTCCTGAAACCATTTTCCCAACAGCCCGATGTCACGTGGTCTAATATGTCAAATCATCAACTCGTGGGGAGAGGTGATGGCTAGTCAAATCACCTCGCGTCGTTGGTTTGGGTACTTCCCGTCCGACATGTCAAGTGAACAACGCCGTATAACTAACTCAAAAGTTCATCATTCGAATTAGATTGGTGAAGTGTGGAAAACCAACGTACCTTGTCAGTACTTCATGATTAGGATTCGAGGACTATCGATCCTCAGATATGGGTGGCTTTATTCTACTCCGGGAAATCGTCGTCTCATGCATAAGTGAAGTAATCTTGAGCTAGATCGATTTCCAGAGTTCTGTAGAGTTAAGGGAAATGAAAATCGTGGTCTCTGCGAGGTTGGAAGACATGGACAAAGCCAATCGAACAGTATCTAGTACAACAGGGTTTTCAACTAACATGGTAAGCTTATCAATGAGTAAGAGAGAAATGTTGGTTGCGTAGATATCAACAACTAAATTTCATACTGACCCCATGACTGAACTAGACTCAGGGGTCATATTAAACCTTGTTATGAGGGACCAAATCATCAATGGACACACAGATGAAATCTACAAGCAAGCAGTCAAGAAGAAGGAGAAAAAACTGCATAAAACAGGAATCAGAGTTGAGGCGATCGAGAGCGTCGAGGAAAATCAGCTAGCCTGGTTGAGCACTCTAAAGGAGGAAATCACCAAGATGAAATAAATTATTAGGTAGGATTGAGTATGTTCCAGCAAATTTTGGACATATGGCAGTCGAAGAAAAAATCCCTAGATATGTTAGACATGTTTGTAACGATCCCTTTAAAATAGGATAATTGTCATTATAAATTACTCCCTTTTTGTAATTGATCTATATTTTTATAATTATGGGGTAGTTTAATCATTTTGAATTCCACAAGTAACTCCTCTATATATATATATATATATATATATATATATTATCTAGAGGATATAGAAAACATGGAGAAAAGAGGAGCCTGGCCTCTGAGTAGGAAGACTTTTGTAAAACTTTGGAGATAAAATGAATATACAAATGCAGAAGCGGATTTTGAACTGTTTATGAAAATATTATAAGTGGTTGTGATATGAGCTCTGTATTCTTTCATAATATGTAATTCCTATGATCTTATATTTCATTTACACTTTCATCTATCTAAATTGGAGAAATGAAAGCCTAGAATTCATCATCGCGATGCTCTTCGCTTAAGCGATTTAGACTATGTGTATGTCTTCTTAACCAATTCAGAATTTATTTTAATATGTTATGATGCAGTTATATGTTTCTTTTTCCTCTAATGCCATGCAAATTTCAGATATAAACTCATAATCATCGCCTCATTTATCCTTTTCCTCTTGATAGTTTTCATGTTTTGACAATGCATTGTTCATTCCAAACTCCATAGCCCAAATGTTATCTTCATTTCTTCGGTTGTTTTATAAAAATCCCCAAAAACAAACCAAATCTAGCCACTGATTATCAAAGAAATACTAAGTGACATGAGAGAGCCCTCTCTGAGTTGAGCAGGCTAGTGTCGGAGCTCTAAAGTTGGTTGAAACAGTTACCTCTGTCATTTGTCTATTCAGGTGGATAAAATTTACAGAGTGTTAACATTCTGGCGCCATTTTCGGGGACGAAATCGAAAAATTTTCCCTGGGAAAGAATGACATGGTCGAGTTCTAAGGTTTTAGAGAAGCAGACACTTAGGCACATATTGGTTGTATTCCTGCTTTGGCAACTCTACACCTCAAAAATCAATTTGAAGGTGATTCCATTGTTAGAAGAATCCAAAAATTCCAAATTTCACTCGCGACTCCACTCTTAATGAAAAATCCAGATCCCAAAACATCATTGGTGACTCCACTCAAATTTTGAATGCAGTTCAGAGAATTCACTGGAAGATGATGCCCCTTGGCAGAGGTATGAGAAGGCATTATGGAAGAAAACAAATGCTCAAAATGGGATTTTTTCCAAGTCATTTTACTATTTGTTATAAGCTGCCTCTGGTCCTTTCTTGAAAATGCTAGACAAGTTCTTCTTTACTTACTGCATGCAAATGATGACCATGACAATCTAGAAATTATATATCCCCCTCTTAAAGTTACACAAATGTCCCCTCAGTTTATCACTGGCCTTGGTAAAAATATTCCATCTAAGCCATGTAAGGACTATAACAATGAGCCTCATGAATCCAAGACTAGTATTTCACCTCCTATACTTAATCCAACATCCCCAAGATTCATCATAGATACAGACCCTTGAAGATACCTCAAGTCCTTCATGATTTTCCTCCTGAGTACTATAAGTACCTACCCATGTTTGATGGGGAACCTAATACCATCTCAGCTGAAAATCACATCCAAGGGTTTGAGCATTTTATAGATTTGTTTGAGATTGACCATGATGATGTTTGTATGAGGGCCTTTTTTCAATCCTTGAAAGGAGACACCAAAGACTGGTTTAGGCATTTGCATCCAAAGACGATTAGCTCATGGGAGGAATTGAAAGATGTCTTTTTAAGGTTTTGGGGAAAGAAAAAATCTTTGGACCTACAGCTTAGAGAGTTCTATGCTTTAAAAAAATGGGACAATGAAACTATTTCTATATTCAGTAGAAGGTTTTCCAGTATCTATCACAATTTTCCCAAAGAAATTCGACCCACTGAAGTTGCTGCCATGCTCCATTATGCAACTACTCTCCATCCAAATTCTTCTTTCCTCCTTATGGAAAGAAGATCCAAGTCCTTACAACAAATGTTCAATGATGCTTAGGACATTTAGCACAACATCCAAGAATGTAAATAGATTCAAAATGAGGGACTGAATGCCCAAGAACGTGAAAGTGAATATGAGAAGAAAGGGGTTGATTGGGATCCTGAGCATAGAATTGACAATACCATAGGTCCTCTTGTAGTTTCCAATGCCAATGATTCTACAAAAAATTATATTCCACCTGTTGAAAGAAGGGGTGTTGATCTGTCTCATGATAAGCAAAAGAATGATTGTTTTATGTATTCATTTATAGACGGTCAAGAGGATGAGTTTACAAATCAGTTTGTTGAATAAAAGCTTGATGTTCCCAGTTTGTTCTTGTTAGATGACATCGCACAGGCGGTTGATTTTCCTGTATATGACAAATATGAGGATGATTATGATGTTGAAGACATTCTTTTTCAGTAATAAAGTGAGATAAATCAACCTGCATATCACAGTTACAAGGAGCAAAGTATTGGATCAGTTGAAAAGAATTCTCTACCCTTGTGCTTTGTTGCATTTAAATTGTTGAAAAAAAATTCTAAGATCATTATTGAGGAAAATGAATTTGTGCTGATGCAAAATCACACTAAACCAACTAAACAGATAGACAAGATATTGCAACACTCTTCTCAGGTGCTTGATAACCCTATTACGTGTTTTGTAGAAGATCTTGCCAATTCAAAAGTGTAGTCATTGGTCAAAGATAAAGCTGAAAATGAGCATGTCCAGCAATCCAAAGAAATTGAAAAATGTACGTATGATGACAGTGGAGAAAATGAAGAAGGTTTTGAGTCAGGTAACAGAACCTTTCCATTGTGTTTTTCCTCATTTGAACTGTTGAAACAAAATGTCTATAGTGTTTCAAATCAAAAAGCATCCAAGCATGATGTTAAAAGTGAAGAAAGCAGTGGACTTACAAATAAAAACTCTCTTCCCTTATGCTTTTCTTCCTTTGAATGGTTAAAAGCAAATCATGAGATTTCAGAGAAAACAGGGGTTTTTTACTGCATTCACAGTAGTGTTATCACTAAAATTTCATCCGCACATGGTTACAAGAATTCAGCATCGTCAAATAGTGATGAAGTCATCCATGGACCTGAATTAACACCAAAGCATTCATAAAGGGTCAAAAACTATACAAAGTAGTGAAAAATTGAAGGGCGCTATGAAGACATTGGGCGCGCACGCACATGCGCGGAACAGGAACGCAAAAATCGCGCACATGCGCACGATGCGCGACTGTTATCGCAAAAAGCTGTGCACCTGAGAAATGATGCATTTATGAGAGTGGGCGGCCTCCCACCCACTTATGGTTCAGCTCCCAAGACGATTTGACACTCAAATCTGGACTGGATTCGACTGGATGTCTAGTCAAAGACCTAGAAATGCCCTAATTAGCCTCTTTACACACTACAAACTAGTTGAACAATAGCTCAAAGGAATGCTATAAAAAGGCCATGGATACACTTCATTTTTCAAGGAATGCAAAGCAAAGTTATGCTTCCATTATTCTCTTGAGGACTCTCTCCTTGCCAAGAGAATATTTGCACCATTGCATTGGGCAATCCATGTCACCCCTTGAGTGGATTAGCAAAGAGTTCTTTCACCATTTTCCTTTTTATTTGTTGTAAGGAGAGCTTACTTGTGGGGGTTCAAGAGCCCTCCCTTGGAGGAAGAATGGACTCATAGTCCCCTTGCTTCTCGGTGGTTTTCTTTCACTAATATCAACCTTATCATTGGTGACATGGGTCTCATTGTTATTTTTGTATCTATGTCCCTATGCTCATAAATTTAGTTGTTATTGCATTTCTTAGTTTAATTCTTAGTTGTTGTTTTCTATTTCTTTTTCTAACCCTTTTCCTTGCAGCTGTCCTGCTCAGCAGACCCAACTGAGCTTGCAAGCACCTCTATTTTGCTCACTAAGGTGACGAAAGAGGCACAACAAGTAGTATTGTTTTACATGAAAAGATTGTTATCATTAAGGAACACCCACTACACTCACATGCATTAAACAATCATTACCTGGAAAGGTATTTCAATTTGGATTTGCAACCTATGCTTAACCATCAGATTAAAGAAGAAGTTGATTAAGAAATTGTTGTTAAAGGTCATTTTCTTTCTCCTGAAACTAATGCAAATGTTCAACAATATTCCCGGCAAGACAAAGTATTTCAAGGTTGCCTTTCTTCCCTTGAAAATGATGTATTAATCCTATTTCTAAGTGGCCTAGACATGGATGAAGATTTTGAAACTTTATCTATGGAGACTCCAAGCAGTGGAAAAACACTTGTGGAGGAAGCTTGCTCTTTTGTCTTGACTCCTGAAAAGGAAACATTCTTTCATATGATTCATGATCCCAAGACACATTATATGGAAAAGTTTTAGAATCAGAATCTGCCAATAATATTGGATTACCAAAAATCAATGCATGTATCAAATATGAGTCTTTTTACATTAGATGATGTTCTCCAACCATGGTTTCCTTATGACTCAAAAAATCCTTACTACCGGACTTCTCAACAAATCTGTCAGTTTTTCAATAGAAGTCAACACGTTGAATCACCTGAAAACAGAAATGCAGTGGAAGGAGTGAAACGTGATGATTGTTTTATGCATATCTGAGAAGATCCATTTGTGATCCTGTTGGAGGAAGTGAACAATCCAGGCTCTTTACAATTTTTAAGAATTGGACTTATGGATAAAATTTTGAATCAATCGTCAGCAAAAAGGTTTTGGAACAAGCAAGTGCAAAGAAAACAAATGGCAGATAGAATGTTGTCATGGCTACATTGGGATTATGATTTCACTTGATTGACAGTCCTTTTTCAGAAGTTAGGGTAGGTAGGAGTGTGCGAATAAGCTTGTTGGTCAAGCATTGTTTTAAATTTTCAGTAGTATGTACAGTTAGATCCTAGCAATATTGTTTTTCAGTATCTAGTGGAGAGAAGTTTGCAAAGTCCGGTTTTAAGATTTGACGTTTAGTCTCCAAGATGTAACAAGATGCACATACACATTTTGCAAGCATCCCAATGAAGAAGGCACCGGGTCTACAGTAGAGACATGTCGTGATTTGGAGGTTTAGGTCATATGTGGTGAAAATGTGGACAAATATAGTAGGAGTGCAAAGGAGGGAATCCTATGGACCGTTGATATTGAAGTAGCCCAGATCAATGGTTGAGACCCATATCAGGTGACAAAATAGCACGAAATTTAATTATGCGAGGGCGGGCTGGGGAAAACCATTGTGGTTTTAGTAATGGACACGTGGCACCCTTAGAAGTACATCGGGGAAAAATGTAGTCTGCCTGAAACCATTTTCCCAATAGCCCGATGTCACATGGTCTAATATGTCAAATCAACAACTCGTGGGGAGAGGTGACGGCTAGTCAAATCACCTCATGTCGTTGGTTCGGGTACTTCCCGTCTGACATGTCAAGTGAACGATGTCATATAACTAACTCAAAATTTCATCATTCAAATTATATTGATGAAGCATGGGAAACCAACATACCCTGTCAGTAATGCATGATTAGGATTCGAGGACTATCGGTCTTCAGATATGGGTGGCTTTATTCTACTCTGGGAAATCATCGTCTCATGCATAAGTGAAGTAATCTCGAACTGGATCGATTTTCGGAGTTCTATAGAGTTAAGGGAAACAAAAATCATAGTCTATGGGAGGTTGGAAGACATGGACAAATCCAATCTAATAGTATCTAGTACAATAGGGTTTTCAACTAACATGGCAAGCTTATCAATGAGTAAGAGAGAAAGGTTGGTTGCATAGATATTAGCAACTAAATTTCATACTGACCCCACGACTGAACCAGAATCAGGGGTCATATTAAACCCTGTTATGAGGGACCTAATAATCAATGGACACGCAAACAAAATATACAAGAAAGCAGTGAAGAAGAAGCAGAGCAAACGACAGACAACAAGAATTAGAGCTAAGGCGATCGAGAGCGTCAGGGAAAATCAACTAGCCTGGTTGAGCACTCTAAAGGAGGAAATCACCAATATGAAACAAATTCTCAGGTAGGATTGAGTGTATTCCAACAAATTTTGGACATATGGAAGTTGAATAAAAATCCCCAGATATGTCAGACCTATTCGTAACGATCCCTTTAAAATGGGATAATTGTCATTATAAATTACTCCTTTTTTGTAATTGATCTCTATTTTTAGAATTATGGGGAAGTTTAATCATTTTGAATTCCACAAGTAACTCCTCTATATATATATTATCTCAAGGATATAGAAAACATGGAGAAAAGAGGAGCCTTCCCTCTGAGTAGGAAGACTTTTGTAAAACTTTGGGGCTAGAATGAATATACAAATGCAGAAGCAGATTTTGAACTGTTTATGAAAATATTCTAATTGGTTGTGATATGAGTCYTGTATTCTTTCATAGTATGCAATTCCTGTGATCTTATATTTCATTTACACTTTAATCTGTCTAAATTGGAGAAACGAAATCCCAGAATTCATCATCACGATGMTCTTGTCTTAAGTGATTTAGACTATGTGTATGTCTTCTTAACCAAATCAGAATTTATTTTAATATGTTCTAATGCAATTTTATGTTTATTTTTCCTCTGATGCCATGCAAATTTCAGATATAAACTCAGACTCATCGCCTCATTTAGCCTTTTCCTCTTGATAGTTTTCATGTTTTGACAATGCATTGTTCATTCCAGACTCCATAGCCCAAATGTTATCTTCATTTCTTCAGTTATTTTATAAAAATCCCCCAAAACAAACCAAATCTAGCCACTGATTATCAAAGAAATACCAAGTGACACAAGAGATCCCTCTCTGAGTTGAGTAGGCTAGTGCCTCAGCTCTAAAGCTGGTTGAAATAGTTACCTCTATCATTTGTCTATTCAGGCGGATACAATTTATAGAGTGCTAACATGTCCTGAAATGTGTTTTCACCTCCTCTACAATCTCCTTATTCCTAGATTTATTGTCCAGGTAGTCCTCTGGATTTTTCCCATTGGTAGGAAATCCTGTGATCTTCGCTATGAGATCCACGTCTATGGGAACCAACCAGTCCATCCACGGGATACCTCCATGTACCCTAGCCAATAAATATTTCATACACAGTCCCACATTTTTACCATGCCCAAAATGTTGTATGTCCAACAGATTCATCATGCCTAAATTATAGAGACCTGTAACCCACTATGCAGGCTCCAGAATAGGTTTTCCTAGGGACCTTATCTCCCCCCTGTTCTCTAAGTATGATTCATGCGCGAAGTATGGAAACTTGGTTGTGTCGGTTATATCATGGTCTGCGTACTTTATCTTCAACTCCTTCCCTAACATGTCTTCTACTGTGACTACAACATCGGGAAGATGGGGTAATGTAGTTTCCACCGTGCTCGGTGCTTTCCTCTTTTGACTTGTGGCTAGGTTTTCCTCTGTGGCTTCATCCTTAGGTTATTCTTCTTCTTCTCCCTCCATTTCTTGTTGGCATGTGTTGTCTTCCACTAGGACTTCGTCTACATTGGCTTCCTTCTTCTTTTTGTCATTTTCCTTTGTTATTGTAGCGTTTTCAGAACTGGGGTTCGTGTTGTCATTAGGGTTTTCTCCTCTTGGACCTGATTTCACCTGTTCCACAGTTGATAGTTCTTCCTCAAATCTAGTGGGACTGATTGATTCAATCTTAGATGTTTTTACATCCTACAGCTCCACAAAATTCTATGGTTCTTCCATTTGTTCCTTCTTTCTGTCGAACTATCGGGTTACTTGCACAAATTGTCTAGGAGTACCAACTTTCGGGGGTGCCATCAAAATATTCTTGCACTCAATCAATTGAATCCTCCTCTTTCTCTATCACCCTTTACTCATGCTCTCAAGTGCTCGGTTTCTGAAATTTTTCTAAGTGTCAAACTTGCCCGTACTTTTCCATTTTTATAAACCCGATCATTAATGCTTTGTCTTATTTTTCACTTTTTTCAGTCATTTGCGCAGTGTCTAATTTTCCTATGCACAATCTTATAAATTATGTCACACCAGTTGTTACGCGATGTCATTATTGAATCACTCATTCCTCCTAATTTTTGTTTTTTAGCTTTTTCTTCATTTTTCTTTTTGTATCTTCCTTTTTCGTCTTTTAGCTCCTATTATTTCAATATGTACACATCTACTTGTTGCACTACAACTATTGAGAGTTAGTAGGTCGAATGTCCCTGTAAAGTTTCATTCGAATACCATTCACCATTACTTGCACTTCCTTTCATGTTGATGTTTTCAATTGTACAACACCTCCATCTGTAATAGGATTTATTTTATATGGCCCTAGCCAATGCATTCTGAGCTTCCCTGGGTGTTGCAAATACTTACTGTCATAGAGGAGAACCATATATACTTCCTTAAAATTATTCTTATTGATATGTATTTTGTACCATGCTTTATCCTTTTCCTTATGTACCTCTTCATGGAAACTTGCCATGATTCTGTCTTCTTCTAATTCCATCAGTTGAGCCAATCTTTCCTGCGTTGTGCCATTTTTTGTCATGTTTGTGCTTGTTGCAATTCACAGACTTGGTATTAAGTAATCTAAGGGAACTACTTCCTCTTGTCCATATACCAATATAAAGGGTGTTTGTCATGTTAGTTTCTTGCAGGTAGTTCTATAAGTCCAAAGTATTGTTGGTACCTTCAAATCCCAATCATCTCTATTTACATTACAAATCTTTGTCAAGGCATTCTCCAAAATCTCATTGAAGGCTTCCACTATTCCATTTGCTTGAGGGTGGTAAGGAGTACTCTTATGGTGATAAATATTAAACTCTTCAAGAATTTCATCAATTGTACTATTGATGAAGTGGGTTCCCTGATCACTCATCAATATCCTTTGACATCAAAATCTTGTTACTAGATTCTAAAATAAAAAGCATGTTGTAGTCTCTACACTACAATCCTTTACTAGTGTTGCATCTTCCCATATGCTTAAGTATTTTGTTGCTATAATAATATATCTGGATCCTAATCTTCTTGTTGGTGGATTAATTGGATCTAAACAATTTGTTTCCCATTTATCGAACACTTATAAAGTAACTTGTGGTTTCAGTGGCATCGCATCCCTCTTGGATGGCTTCCCAACTCTTTGACACGCATCACACTTCTGATAGTATTCCTTTGAATCATTATGAACTATGGGCCACCATAATCCTGCATACAATACCTTTTGCACGATATATTTGTCTGCATAGTGTCCTCCTACAATTCCTTCATGTGCTTCTGCCAAAATAATGGGTCTTTCATTTCTCCATCACACATCTCCTCAAGATGTTATCTGCTCCAAGTTTGTATAAATGACCTGCAATCAACGAATAATCTGCACCTCTGACCACCAAAATTTTCTTTTGCGCAATATTAAATTCTCTTGGTGCAAATCCTGTACTAAAAAACTCAATAATGTCAGCAAAATATTCATCTTCAATTTTTATTGAAAACAATTGTGCATCTGGAAAGTTGTCTTCCAAGTTGTTGGGTTCTTATCCATTTGTTATCCTGGACAAGTTATCTACTCATGCATTCAATATTCCATGCTTCACCATAACTTCAAAGTTAAATTATTGAAATAGTAACAACCATATGCATATCCTTCCCCCCAACACTAGCTTATTAACTAAGTATCTCAGAGATGAATGATCTGTAAACATATTAAAGTGTTGTCCCAACAAGTAATGTATGTATTTATGCAAAGCATACACCATTGCTAATTCTTCTCTTTATGTAGTGTTGTAGTTCTATTCTGAATCTGACAACTTTATGCTTGCAAATGTAATAGGGTGATCTATATCATCTTATCATGGCTATGTTAATATTGCTCATAATGCAATTGCAGATGCATCTACATGCACATGAAATTCTTTATCCCAATCTGGAAATATTAAAAGTGGCGTGGGAACCATTTTCTCCTTCAAAATATCCAAGCTATTCTGGAATTCATTATTCCACTGGTACTTAGTATATTTCTTCAACAATTTCTCCATTGGCTCAGTGATCTGTGCATATCCCCTGATGAATTTTCCATAACACCATGTATGGCCCAATGTACTCTTCAACTGGCACACTGACTTTGGTGGTGGTAAGTTAATTATGACAATAATTTTGGTAGGATCAACCAATAGATCTTGTTTACACACCACATGCCCTAACAAAATGCCAAAAGGTGCATTGAAAATACACTTCTTAATATTTATTGAGATCTGAAACTGTATGCATCGATCCAACACCAGCCTTAATACTTCAACAAGATTTTTCAGCAAACTGAACATTGTCTAATAATCCAAGTAAACCGCCAAAAATTTATGAATAAATTCCTTAAAATATGCTATTAATACTCTTGAAAAAATGTTTGGTGCATTCTTCAATCCAAATGGCATAAATGTATACTGAAATGAGCCCTGCTTTGTAGCAAATGTTGTTTTATGTCTATCTTCTAGCGCTATCCTAATCTGGCGATAACATGAAAACCCATCTGTAAAATAATAAGCTTCTTGACCCCCTACATTTTCCAAAAATTCATCTGTAAAAGGGGTAAGAAAGGGATCATGTAAGCAAGCATCATTCAACTTTCTCAGATCTACACAAATCTTGGTCCCTCATTGCTTCTTTTCTTGCACCACCATGGGATTGATCCATTCTGACTCTTCTATAGGTTCTATAACACCAACTTCTAGCATCTTGTCAATTTATGTCTTTACCTTCTTTTTGTATATTGGATTCAATCTGTATGGACTCTGTCTAATAGCTCTTGATTTTGGCTTCAATGGGATTTTCATCTCTCCTAGCTCTCCTGCTAGCCCCTTCATCTCTAAAAATTTTGCTGAAAATAAGTCCCTGTACTCGTGTAGTAATTTTGTGATCATTTATGGTGTATGATGATCCCAATAATCTCCAATTTTGTCCATATTTGGGTTATCTGTAGTTCCAATGTTGACCTTCTTAATCTTTAAATGTGTAGCATAATATTCTGAGTCCATATTGGGACCTTCTACTTCCCTTTCACCTTCTACTTCTAGGATATGGATATTGGCGGGCTATCTTCTTCAGGTTCTTCTGCTTCTACTACGTGATAACAATGTAGCAATTGTTTGATTATCTAACTAGCCTGCCTATGAGATGATGGAATTATTTCAAACTTTGGTTCTTCAAATATCATGTCTTCTACCATTTTTAGTGTTGTATCAATCTATGGATTTTCGTGCTCAAATGAAAATGTAACTACAAATATTTGTTGTATTTCTTCCCAGTTGGTAGTTTCTCTACATTGTTGTTGTTATGTGTACCAGTTCTTCGAAATGCCTTCTAGTGTGTGAATAAAGTGGTGTGGCCATTCTTCTGGTGGTACTAATCTCCATTGAACTATTCACTTCTCTACATTCTCTTGGGGTTGTACGAATCCTTCATATTTATCCTCATATTTTTTCTCATGTCTTGCACCAAATCCGATGCACAGTAACCTTTTGCACTAGAACCAATTGTTGATATTTGCCTTGTGTGTATTGAACCATCTTGTAGTTGTAGATTTTAGAGCAATATCTAATGCTGGTAATATTTGATTTTCCATAACTTCTACCTCATATTTCATCAAAAATTCTTCTAAATCATTTAATCCATAAAAAGTGGGTGGTTCTCTTACCTCTATACCAACCCACCTCAGTGCGCGCATCATCCTGGCACATCTCCTAGTAGATCATTCTTGTAATTGTTGTTTCTAGTTTTCCAGTCCTGTGTCAGAGTCTGAAGCACAAGAACTAATACTCCTCCAAATGAGCATTCCATCTACAGTTGGGTTGATATAATCTTCTTCACACGCGGTAGTCATGTATAGATGATTCACATATTCTGTAATAATATTATCTATCGCAGGTTCCACATACCTACCTCCTTCTGAGGGATCTAATGGTGCAATAAATCTGTATTCTCCAGACTCAAATATCATTTTTCTTGTCTTCAAATTGATAATAGCCTGGTTATCAAAGGCCCAATATAGGTCCAATAGTGTTGGATATGGATAAGTATTGTCTACTATACCAATGACTTCAAAGTCAGCCATGGTGCACACGCCATCGAGATCAACTAGAATTCCCTTCAAACTTCCTATTGGCACCACTCTATGTTGATTTTCCATCTTCAACTGAATAGGTGAATACCCTAATTGTGGTTCTCCCATAGCTTCCCAAGTTTTCTTTGGCAGAACATTGACTTCAAATCCTAAGTCTAATATAATATCCCCCATATTGAAATATCCTATGTTATCATTCAATAGAAATTCCCTACTCGTTCTTCTCTTCTTTCAGACCTGATTTACCGTTTTTACCCCCTCTTCCCCGAGATTACACTTTTCTAACAAGTTCGGCAATACTTATAAGGAATTTTTATCACTCAACAATTTGACACAATCTCCCAAAAAGTTTCTTAAGTTACTTACTTGTTTTGAAGGTTGCTCTTGGTTGGTTTGATCAAATAATGAGGGCATGTCATAGACTGGTATCTAATCTATTGGATTTGTCCCTGAAGTGGACGCAATATTTTCCTTCAATATCTCTTGTCTAGCTTCTTTGAATATCTCTTTCTCTTTGCGTTCATCAAACTTTTGTTCGGGCGTTGTGTTCTTCCTAACCCATTGGTACAGGTCCCAATACTTCTTGTCTGCATCTTCTCCTATCTTGCCTCCACATCGAGTCACTATGTTAATCTTCTTCCCATCTTCTTCTCTTTTTTCCACCCCGATCCATTGTATGTTCTGATTATTTAGGTTCCTCTTGTCCTGTATTTGTATCAACAATGTTGGATAGTACTTTGTTTCATGGTATGTTGCGCGACAGTCCATACATGTAGAAGGTGGTTGTGGGAAGTCTCTTGCATATTTCCCTGGTTCTGTATACTTATGATACACTATTGGTCCCCGACCTCCTCCAAAGCCTCTTCCTCCATGACCTCCTCCTATGAATCCTCCTCTATTTCCCTGATTATCTCCACATAGTGTATTATACTAAGGTCCTTGATTGTACTGCAACTATTAGTTATTATACTGTTGTGGTGTTGCAAACTGCTATGTGGGATTATACTGTTGTTTCACTTGAAAATAATGTGCATTATATTGTGGTTGTGATGCAAATTGTTGTGTGGTATTGTACCATGGTTGTTGCACAGTATTATACCACAGGTTTTGCATAGATTTTCCTATTACATGTCATCTTTCACCCTATATGTATCTGCAATATTTTCTTTTATCATCTCCAAGGTTCTACATTCCTTGTCTTCATGTCTAACTGACTTACAAAAGTTACAATATATACTCTTTGGAATTGTCTGATATTTCTGCATTAGGGGGAAATGATAGGGATCATGCCCATGTGTTTTGCAAATCTCACACCATGGTCCTCCTAGGGCCAAATGGTTTGGCAGACCCACTCCAATATACTTTGAAAATAATGGACACTCATTCTTGTGGTGACCTTATGTTCTACACATTGTACACCAAGAATCTTCTCTTTTCTCCTTTCCTTTGTTTTGATTTAACTGGAATGTTTAGTTATTCATATCTTGCTTCAAATATTCCACAACTAGATTTGAATGATTGTATTGGTTTTCCTCTAACTCTAAGGCTTTCTGCAGGGCCTCGCCCTGACTTTGGAATTTTTTTTGTCTCAAAGGATACTTCAAGTATGGAAACAAAGAATTAACAAACAGATTCCTATGATGTGTATCAGTAATAGTGTATTTTAACTTACCTTTTAACCTCTTGAATTTCTGGTCCACTTCCCATAATGATTCTCCTGGTTTATGCTTTATCTCTATCGTTTCATTCATAAATTGGTCTTCTGAACTTGGCTTTTGAAATTCATTTATTAACTGCCTCTTCACATATGCTACAGTTGCAGGTGTTCCTATTGGGTTATTTGTTGAGAGACCCATGTACCAATATAATGTACCGTCTTGAAAAGTGACTGCTAACTACACAACCTTTCTATCCCCATCTGTAATCTGGTTTGTTTCCCATATCTTCTCATAGATGAAAAAATGTTTTTCTTGGTCATATGACCCGTCCCCTCGGAACTCTAGTAACCTGATGATTGGATCTTGTTCTTGCATTGTGAAATTTTCTGAACTACCACCTCCACGCAGTGTAGAAACTTGACTACTACTTATTGAACTTGAACTTCAGCTACTGGACCCACATCCTGCAAAAATTATTCTATCGATAATCACATGTTGGTTGACTTATTTTTTGTCTTTAGTTGTGTAAGTCGCACATGGGGTTGTGGGTTCCACACTAATTCAGATATGGAATGGAGATCCTGCTTCTACACCAAACCCATGATCTTTGTTTTTTTTCTCTTATGTGGCACATAATATATCCTCAATCTTCCTCGTGGCATGGATATCCTCTACCTCTTCCTCATTGTTATCCAATCCCTCTCACTCCACTACAACCCTCTTCTTATTATTCATCCTATACTGGTAGGGTCACTCGTTGTGCATCACACCTGCACTTCTTATGATTTCCCTGGTCTATTCATCATCCATCATGATGGGGTCCATTTCCTCCTTCTTCTAGCTACTCTCCAGAGCCTTCTCCATTTCTAAGATCTTCCTTAGTGCTTCCCCAACTCCTCCATGAGTGCATAGTGATCTAGCTATTTGATTCCATGGTCATCATGCCTTTATCATGTAGTAATATCTTGATCAATGTGTAGAGTGACCTAATGTACCTCCCTCTGGGTCCCCTCAAGAAATCATGCTTTGAAACAATGTATGACTTCATTGTATCTACTACAAACTCAATGATAAACCCTGCAGTAATGTTGTCTAACAAAAAATCTACTATGTGCTTGAATTTATTATTAACTCTTTCCAACCGTGCCATATTTTCAGCAATTCACACTACTTGTCTAATTTGATTAGTAGGATGGGTATCCTTCAACCTTAACAACCATTGTTGTAATAATTGTGGAAAGAAACAAAAATATGCTTCAGGCAGATCAGTAAACACATACCTAGGAAAGTACTAGCGCGGTGTATACCTGGAACCCTTATTGTCTTTCTGCATGAATTCCAACTGCTTTGTCTCTAACCATATTTCAATATCTTGCTTTGTAGGATTCCATGGCCTCAGCATCCCTTTCTACCACTGCACCTTCTTCACCAAACCCCTTCTTGGCTCTCCTTCTGAGTTCTATCCGGAAATGGAACCATTTGTTGGATTTATGGGCTGACTTGGGTTCTACCTTAGTTCTCCAACAAAACCCTTATCTCCATTGGCCCTTCTGATAAACTAGAAGGCTACACCATGCACAGTGCAGTCTCACCCGAGATGATTTATGGGGGACTGCATGACGCAGATGTCTAGAGTCATGGAAGGGATTGGGGGATGTTATTTCTTACTTCTTACTAACCATGCATTCTATTCTACTATTCGTTAGATCCATTCATCCATTCATTCATTCATTTTCATATTTAATCTAATGCAAACTGTAAATAAATCATCCATTCATCTATGTAACCATTCAATGATATTGTAGAAATAATAACACATTAAAACAAATTGGACACATGGTTTTACCATGGTTCACCCCCCCTAGGGCTACGTCCACAAATATCTTCTTGTTCTTTATTATTATTCATCAAAAAGAGATGTGTGCATTACATCAGAGTAGTGAGGCGAACCAGGATTCCACCAAGCTCCACAGCTTGCGACATGACCCTCAACTGCTTCAACCTCATCTGAGCTCTACAACTCTCAAAACAGACTTCTAATCCCAAAAACTCCAAAATAGGTTCTCCAAAATAGACTTGGATGACTCCTCTCCAGGTGGTTTAAGGCTACCACGTCTTTTTATGTCTGCAAAGGTATTTGTACCTGCCCGAGACATAAGAAACGCCACACTTGCATATAGTAATGTTAGGTGTACAAGAAAGTTAATATTACTGTCCCTAATTGCAGCAAATAATCAATGATATATATAATCACATAAAATATAATAAGGGCTACAATATAAGTGCTAAAAGATCAATTGAATAAGAACAAGACAAGTTATTAAAAACTGGTTTAGCTCAACAATGATAGAACAAGACTTTAGCAAAAAAAGAAAGGTTGTCTTAAAAATCTAACTACAGTGATATTTATTAGCCTTATGGCTGTAACAAACTTGTTATTACAGAAAGATATTTAACCACTAAAACTTTCTCAAAAATTCTTGCCAAAATATGTGTCGTACTTAGTAGATTATGTGGGAAGCTTTTAGGCAATTTTCAACGGTTAAATTAGGAGTTATTGAAGAGTTTGGTTAGGGGTTTTTGCAGTCTTAATGGATTTAGGTTAAATTTGTAACAACAACAATAAATACTTGGAGAAATGAAACGTCCTGGTGGCTCAAGCAAGCATTTATAGCATAGATTTGATTCCACTAGGAACAACCTCAAAATCACGAAATTTCATGTTTCCCAAAGCAACAATTTTATATATGCAATGCAACAAGTGATGACTAGTGCCTTTAATTGATAGGTTAATGGACTCAAGAAAAGAAATATCTAAAGTTACTACCTCCATGGGGGTGTAAATCCTCTTCCTCCCCAAGGAAAGTATCCCTAGTTAGGTCTTAGGCTAAGATGATGTATGCACTTATACTTCTCTTAGAAAACCCTTGTTGAACCAATAAAATTTAAGCATAAAATGATGGAGGCTAAGGTGGGGGTGTATCCCCTTATACTTCCCACCCAGATCTAGAAAAAAAAACCTTGTCTTGAAACAAAATGATAATACAATGAAAAAAAGCCTTATCAATTCAAGGAAAATGTTAAGATAAACCACCACAATAGCAAAGAAGAGCCTTCAAAGGCTAGCACATCACTTCCATAAACCAAATAACCAAGAAATTATCCATACAAAAGAGAAAAAGATATACATATCTAAAGATAGTGAAAATTTCAGTCCAAGTACCTCTCCAATATGGGAGAGTTATGTTATGAAATGAGATCTTATGATCTCTATTTATACAAAAAGTCACCAAAATAGTGTATCCACATAATTTTAGGGTAAACCACAAGACTAGGGGTCAAAACCCAGATATTTCCCCTTTACACAAATAATATTAAACAATTCACTTAAATTTTACTTTTACACAAAAAGAAACCCTATCTTAAGGTGACATCACCCATTTAGGGAACATTTTGACACTAGGAGCAAGTTGTTAGTGTTGGAGGAGTGTAGTTAGGCTTCCCAAAGACACGTGTCAATCATCCAAGTCATTTCTTCATGGTAAAAGCCTCATTTTACTCAAAATGTCCTTGAGTCAATGAATAAAAACCTCACCACCAAACCACCCTCCTAGATGATGCCATGCCTCCAAAGGTGGCGTTTTGCCTCTCCTAGGAAAAATGTTTGGCATGTGAGGGTTATTTTATGTCGTCCACAATGTCTTCTAGGCCTTTGAAAGTATGTCTCTCTCATCCGATATATTGGCCCTTGGAATCCATATGTGGGCTTCAAGCCCCATGGAAGCCCAAGCTAGGCTTGTTCCTCCAAAAGTGTCCACCAATTAGGTCCCGCAAAGACAAATAAGCACGCCCTCCAAGGATCTCAAGTCAAAATATCATGATAATTAAATCAATTCAATAAATGAGCCATGTAATCATGTGCATCAAAGATTACCCTGTTAAACAATTAAGTGCTTAAAGACATTATGTGACTTTCCTATCTTGGATATGGGATGGTTGATGAGGTGTCCTATTGGGTAGATATTTCCCTAGGTCAAGGAGTGTTTCCAAGAGATACCTCTCTAATCCATGTAAAGTGGATGAAGTGTTTAATGATCAAGACTCAATGGGCATGGGGTTCATGACATACAAGGGGTTGTAGTGTCTCTTCATGGGTACATTTGTAGAGGGTGTGTGGCACCTTCGTTTGCAATGTAATTTTTCCAAGCCCATTTTTTTTCCATTCTTCATTTATTTCATGTTTTAGGGATGAGTTGAAGGCCATTTTCTTGGCATGGTGTCCAGAAGATGACAGTTTCACTCACAAATACTTTGCAGAAATGAGAAGGCTAGCTCGTGATGAGACCCCCTTTCTCTCAGTTGTGAAACTGAGAGCCACTACCATGGCTTGGTGATTAGATGATGGTAATGTCATACCACTAGATACCCATGATCATGATAGGTTGGTTCATAATGAGACATCATATCCTTCAACTAACCCCCTAAGAATTATATCATTTTATTCTTGTGGGTCCCCTTTTTCTTACAAATAAGTGTTTCATTTCTTTCTTTGGGGATCCCTGGGTGAAGCATCTAGAATTTTTATACATATGATTTATATTTTACCCAAAAACAATCCCTCTGGGCCTTTAGCCCCTTCTTCCCATGGAATGAGGGACAACCCCTTATTGGTTCAATACACCCTAAAATCCTGAGAGATAAGGAAATGAGGGGTTTAACTTATGAAAAGTGGTAAGTATGGTCAGGAATGGTACGATGGATCTTCAAGGGAGTTCCTAATAGAAAACCCATTCCCAAGGAAGACCACTTAATAGGGAACAATGTCAACCACCAAGGTGATGCAGGGAAAAAGGCATAATATCTAGTCATATGTCATGAAATCTAAAGCAGTCTAAGATACAACATACTCAAATGCCTCAAATATTGAAATGACACTCACCATAATACCTAACGTGTACCTCATGGAGCAAGGCCCAGTGCCTCTCGGAAGCCAACTGGTGTGGTGGATTCCATCTAAAAATATCTGACCTTTAAGGTGGTGAGAAGGGTGTCCATCTATTGAAACAGATATTGTTGGTCATGTAATCTCTCAACTCTCCATATATGCAACCTCAACGCCTCAAGACATAATTTTCTTAGTTATCCCATAAAATGGAGATAAAATCTAGCTCCTACTTGGGGACATGTGCTCACCGTAAAGTGCATAAGAATCAAAACATCTCCTAGTGGTCCCGTGCCTGCTAAAACTTAGAAAAAGGGATCAGATCATCTAGGGTGGTGCTATCACCCTTCATGCATAAAAAATCCAAAAGAAAAACTAATCTAGAAAAGAACAAAATTCACATTTTTCAAAAATTTATAAACTAATCATGAAATCAATATGAAAGTAGAGAAAAATAAAATATGATATGCATCTAAACTAATGTGAGCAATCAATATTCAAAATGCAAGGAAATCAAAATGACCTACCTACTTACTTGGGGCCTTGGGGCCCTGAAGATAAGGTGATGGGTGTGAATTCATACAACTAGTGCAACCAGTTGACCATATAATCAAAGTATCTCCCCATGTGATTAATCATGTAATACAACAAAGATAAATTAAGGAGATAATGATCATGAGTATAAATACACATATAATCGATCATGAGATGAAACTGATGGAGATGGGTGGGAGGGAGGAAATATTGTTGGAAATAATATCTTCCACTCTGATCATCCAATGAATATTGCCTGAAGTGATAGCCACAAACTTGGTCAATCTGTCTCTAAAGGGGGCTATAATATGTAGACAAAGGCTCATATTCGTTATTGTTTCTCCTTGAATATTGAGAAGATATGAGAGGTACCAAGAAGACCTCATGATTTCCCTGGGAAGAGGAGATGAGATAAGGGACAGGCTCAAGTCTAGAAAGAGAAAAACATGCCCTCTTAATCTTCGAATCCATGTAGAAATCCTCAATATGAAAGTACTTCCTCTTTGTAGGGTGAGCCTCTGATCGCTCTGAGGTGGCCACGTCCTAGTATTCCTCCAAAAATAAGGATGAAGGTGGTTGATATTCCTCGAACAAATCTGTAATCATGTCATCATCATGCCCCCAAGCACATGAAAAATATTCCTCTAAAGATGAAAACTCAAATCCATTTTCTTGAGGGCTACCCTCAATGTCGTAAATGGGGTCTCTATAGAAAATGAGACGACCAAAATACCAGATGTGTTTTCTAGTCTGTATGAAAATGTATGTATGTTCATCAACCATGTTGAAGGGATTTTTCATAAGACTATCAGTATGACTGAAAAATGACCATCTCTTCATCTTCATGTGAAAGAGGATTAGAGGCATGGACGTCTTCAACTGGATCTTCAAATTCTTCATCATCGAGACTGATTGCTTCTTCAAGATCAAGTGCAAGAGGAGAGAAAGGTTGGACAATCTCACCTTCGTCAAGTGGGAGAAAAGATAGTGGTGCCTCAATATGTTGTTCTTTATCATAATTCATGTTTCTTCTCATCGACACACCCATCGATCACCTCTTCATCATAAGAGAATTTATCCTTAGTTCATAGTTCTTTGCTCACTTTTCTTCAAGAGGATCTATCATATCCAAGGTTTCCTCCAATACTTCTTCACTTCTGAGGTCATGGAATAAAGTAATATCAAGATCTTCAAAAGGGTCACAACTCATCATGTTCTCTTCTTGATGAATTTTTTCATATGTGTTAAGAATCAGATATAAAAATAGCATAAAAACCTCGGAATGAGTACTCCATGCCTTGACAAAGAGATAATTTCAGATAATAAGCCTCTTCAAGAGGGAAACCTCCTTATACATTACATGAATTTACAAATACAAGATGATTCTGAATGAAAAGGTCTCCTTGGTATATATAGGTGACTAGGAGGTATAATTACAACTAATGAACCCAAGCCGACATAAATAAAATAACAATACTAATGTAATATTCCCCAATTAAGGGGTAATGTGCCATGTGTTTGCACTCTTTTCGTCGTTTGATGAGAAAAAAGTGAGTGCTTACATGCCTAGTTGGGCTCTGCTAGTCATGACAGCTGTATGGTAAAAGGTTAGAAAGAAAACAACAAAG
>ML790592.1:824650-843347 GCA_009831015.1 Picea engelmannii | reverse complement strand
CCTTCCTCGTCAAGTTCTAGAAATATAGTTTGAACTAGGATCTTGTCACCTATAACTTTTTTTAAGAATGACACATGGAAAACTGGGTGTACTCATAAAGATGCAGGAAGCTCCAATTTGTATTCCATAGTACCAATCTTTTTCAACACCTTATAAGGGCCATAATACTTCGGTGATAATTTATCATCCTTCTTAGCTTGCTTGAGGGACATCTGTTTTTATGGTTGTAGTCTTAAAAATACCCAATCCCCTTCTTCAAAAATTATTTCACTACGATGTTGATCTGCTTGTTGTTTCATGTGATTCTATGCCATGGTCAGGTTGTCCTTTAAGAGTTGGATAACTTGTTGATGCTTGATGTGATCTTCCACTACTTGAACCTTAGATTTTTATTTTACAGAATAAGTGATGGATAGTGCATGATATCCATAAAGTGCAACAAATGGTGTCATTTTTGTTGCAGTATGAAAGGAAGTGTTATACCACCATTATGCCAATGATAACTACTTGAACCATTGTTTTTGTTTATCAGATACAAAGCAACGAAGGTATCCTTCCAGACATTTGTTCATTATCTCAGTTTTTCCATTAGATTGAGGATGATAATATGAGCCAAAATTCGGTAACCTTGTGATGAAATCCATGGAAACCTCCTCCCAAAGATGACTTGGAATAGATAATGGTTGTAAAATACCTAAGGTATTAATTGTTTCCACCTTTTGTTTTTGGAAAACCAAACATTCGGCCACAAACATTTGAAAATCAGTTTTAAGGCCATCCCAAAAAAATTCCCTCTTGACCGTATGATAGGTTGTCAAAAACCCTGAGTGCCCTCCTATCAGAGAGGTGTGAAATTCCAAAAGTACCTTTTGTTTGAGTTGGGAGTTCTTACATAAATATAAGCAATATTTGTACCATAGTGAATCATTTTTCCATGTAAATGTATCAGATGCACTGAAATCTTGTTGCAAACTTTGAATGAGAGACCACACTTCTTCGTCATTCCTCCATTCATCCCTTGCTTTTGTTATCCAATCAAGTTGGATGATAGAGATAACACAGAGAAATTCCTCAACATCTTCATCCTTTCTTGAGAGTGCATCTTCCAAAACATTTTGCTTCCCTTTTTTTTATATGATTTCAAAGTCACAATCCAACCTCTTTGTCACCCATTGTTTTTTCTCTTCTTAAGATAGTCTTTGTTCCAAGAAGTATTTATGAATGTCATGATATTTTTTGCCCTTGAATTGCCTACCTATTAGGTAAGGTATTCATTGCTTCAATGCATGTAGTATTTCCATCATTTACTTCTCATAAATGGGTTTGTGTAAGTCCTTTCCCTTGAGTGGCCGACTTTCAAAAGCAACAGGCCTTCCTTATTGAATTAGAACAACACCAATGTCATTTCCCGAGGCATCACATTCCACAATAAAGGTTGTTGTGAAGTCTAGTGTGGTCAAGACAAGAGATTTGCACATTTCCTCTTTAAGTTTTTCAAAAGCTTGAGTTGCCTCTGGATTCCATGAAAATGTATCCTTCTTAGTTAATGCAATTAAAGGTGTTGCTATTTTTCCATAGTTTTGAACAAACTTGCAGTAGTAACCTGCCAAACCCAAAAATTATCTAATATTCTTCAATGTTTTGGGAATCGTCCAGTCCATCATGGATTTAATCTTGTTAGGGTCTACCTTGACACCTTCATGATATACAATATGACCCAAATATTCTACCTCCTTCACCCCAAAGAAACATTTGGATAGTTTGGCATATAGTAGTTGTAGAACCGTGTCAACATGGTCTTCCCAATACTTTCTATATATTAGTATATCATCAAAAAATACTAACACAATTTTTCGAAGGAAGGGATTGAAAATGGAATTCATCAACACTTGGAATGTGGAAGGTGCATTCGTAAGGCCAAAAGGCATGACCAAAAATTCATAATGGCCTTCATGAGTTCTGAATGTTGTTTTGGGGATATCTTCTTCCTTCATTCTAATATGATGATACCCTAGACAAAAATCCAACTTTGTGAAGTAGATTTCTCCATGTAGTTCATCTAATAATTCATCTATGATGGGAATTGGAAACTTATCTTTAATGGTAATCTTGTTGAGATCTCTATAAACTAGACACATACACCATGAGCCCTCTTTCTTGACTACCATTACCACCAGTGCAGAGTAAGAACTTTGGCTAGTTCTAATAATTCCAGCCTTAACATTTCTTCAACCATACACTAAATTTCACTCTTTTGGGCATAAGGGTATCTATAAGGCCTGATATTAGGAGGAACACTCCCAGGAATTAACTGAATAGCATGATCATGATCGTGAGTGGTTGAAATACCTATGGGAATATCTTCAAATACTTTGGAATGATTATAATTTATCCCTTGGATATCTAGGGGAATAGATGGCTTAGATGTTTGAACATCTAGTGAGTACAACTACACCCTGATGCCCCTTTTTCAATAATTTTGTCATGCCATTACAAATTAACACCTTACTGGGTTTCCCCGTGATACCCTTGTTGATGGGTATAAATTCTCCTGACAATAATAAGGGGTTCTCCCCGAAACCCCTTATTATGGCCTGAAAACCATTGTTGGTTTGGTTCTACTGGTTGTGGCTCGGACCACCAATGAGGGTGATTGATGGGTGATTGTGCAAATGGAAGATGTAGATGAAGACTATCTAAATGTATACCTAGTCTAATTCTATTCTACCCTATCCTAGTTAGGAGTGAATTAATGTAAGTGAATGAGTTGTGGAATGAGACTAACTCTACCAATAGCTTCACCTAGATAGATGAAATGAAGAAATAAATTCAGATAATAGATGCACATGAATACATAACCAGAATAGTCTAAGTCACTATATCACATACATTAGTATCTCATTCGCTCATGACATGTAATATAATAAAGAATGAAAAAAATGTAAGAAGACATATATTGCATCAGAATAGTCCATAAACAAACATGCTCTTACAACCCATGTGAACATCATACATCTTACTTGAAATAGTTCGCAACAAAAACAACCACACATGCAAGTTCTTCTCTATGTCAAAAGTTGGCCCTGAGGGATTCCCTGTATTAACAGTTTCAACAATTATGCATGAAAACTCTAAGTACAACTCTCCAATTTTAGTTGACATTGCATTCCCAAAGTAGTTCAGAAGTGTACAATGTTTGAAGAGCCAAAATCCCTTTATTTGGGTTCTATTCTAGTATTTATTGAGGTTGAATAAGACATTTTGCCTTTTGGTATTCCCCCGTGACCTTTCACCTTCCAGTGTTTGTCCTCATCCTCTTTTTGATGATGAGTAACAAGGATAACGATGACATTTTGAATTTGTCTCCTAGCGCTGGTGGGTCGTCATGGATTTCGGCCATATGTGCCTTGCGCATCATGAAGACTGACCTTGGGTATGGGGTCATCTTCATCATAGGGTTCATACTCTGTCTTCAGTAGTTCAATATTGGTTCCCCTCACTTTTTTCCATTGCTAAAAAGTTTGACATCATTTTACCATTCTATTTTCTTTGGTTGTAGATCGCATTGTAAGAGTGTGTCTCCCTCTTGGCATGGGTACCTAACACAGCTCAACATAAAGTAGATGAGAGTAAATCCAAACAAGCCATCAAGACTAATAACTATAAGTCACATCAATGGGGCATAAAATAATTTAAGTATCATTTATAAACTTCCCTAAGTTTGATTCACGGTTCCTCTGCTCGCGCTCGAGTTATGGTGTTCTTCGAGGCTGTCAACAAGGTCTCAGATATTAATCGAATATTAAGTATACCATATGTTATTAATTTATAAAATCATATAAAAAGGAAGTTGTATATTGCGAAGAGACCTTTCCATTGGTATAAAGAACGCATAAAACAAAAACACAAGTCAAACATTATGGCCATTTTACGAAAGACAATTTTTCATGTTTCAGAAGAGTTAATACTAACTCCTCCGATTTTTTCGAAGGAGTTAGTAATAACACCTCCGATGTGTAATACGTATACCATGAATTAGTAATTTCTCAAATAATATAACTATAAATTTTTAGAGCTCGAAAATACCTTTCCAACAGTATAAAGAAAACACAAAATAGACACATGAGTCAAAAGTTATGGTCGATTTACAAGAGGTCATTTTCTTAATTTTGGAGGAGTTAGTACTAACTCCTCGGCCCTGTTTGGAGGAGTTAGTATTAACTCCTTCGACTTGGCATCGAAGGAGTTAATACTAACTCCTTTAAATTGTATCAGAGTGTTTTGAACTAACTCCTTCGATATGTATCATAGGAGTTTGTTCTAACTCCTATGATATGTATCGAAGCAATTGAAGGGAAATCTTACGAATCTCTCTGGAGGATTCAAAAGGAACTTCTCCTTCTAGGGAAAGAAAAATTGGAAAAAAATCTAAGTGTCGAACTAGAAAGAAACAATGAGATCTTGAGTTCGAAAGCCCATAAATTTCTCATACGATGCTCGATTGAGGTGTATTTTTTTTCATCATGGAGAACATAGAGAGATGCTTATATCAAGATAACTAAACATATTGTTCCATAATTTGAGTGGATCCATGTCTAATGATGGCCACGACTATCGAGGCTTTCTTGGCAGGAAATCCTAGACGATCTTTTTGGCACTTTCAGACCTCGAGTTTTGATTTCATCGGTTGCATTGGAATCGTAATGGTGAAAATAATGCAATTTTCCTATTTCAGGGATGGAAAATTCACATTGACAGACACCAAAAAGTTGTTCCCAAAGATGTTTTTTAATGAAATTTTGGGTCTCGCGTTATTTGTTGCTTCACCCAAATTCAATTTTGTCAGTTGTTGGGTCATCTGTGATGGATAGGCTCTTTATCTACCCATTGAGACTGAGGTTGTGCATTAATAGAAAAAAATTATAAATCCACCAAAACTGCTAACTGACGTCCAATGCACTTAGCACTGTCTAGGAGCTGAAAGGACCAAATTTCTCCCAAAGTGAATTTCATAACCAACACAAGACCTCTAGGTGTTGTTATTAACCCATATGATGCTAGTTTAGGCTTCCATAATGAATATTTACTTGTACTTTCAAGAAACACAAAATAAACAAGCTAGTACCATGTGAGCGAAGTAAGCCACTGGGAACACTAAAACTTGATTATGACTGTGATCTAAAGCGAATAAGGTGAGATATAAAATTATTGACCAACTGTCTAGATAGGTGTGGAGAGTTTAGTCATTGGAAATTTAAGGAGATTGACTGATGAACACAACAAGAAGGGATACGAGCTAGGAGGGGGACAAGACAAGCCTCAAGGGAAAAGTGGGCTACGCTGACTTGATCGGAATTGGTGAGAGGAAGCGAATAATCCTTTATGTGGTCAATGATGATGAGGGGTCGACATATTTATATTGACACATTTGTTACAAGAGAGGGAAACTCGTCAATAGGTAGCACGTTGGGGAAGAAGAGGTGAACCTCATCAATAAGCATTGTAACAAAGAAAAAGGGAGGGAGCATTATTGTTAAGTGATGCAACAACATGAGTAGCAGGGAGTCAATTGGTGAAAGGTTTGTGTGAAATGAATATAATAATATGACCAATATCGGTGAGATGACATTGATCATGTGAACTTCGTCGATGATGAAGATGTGTGTCTGTGAGGTTTGGTGGAAGCACACTGGTGCATTACCCAAGTTCAAAGGGAGGTGGATTATGCATTGGCGAAGGAAACATTGGTGCACCAATGTAGGGGAGGGTATACACGATGCATGATTGAGTACACTATGTGTTAGGACAGGAAGGAGGGACTCGTCAAAGTGTGGACCGTCAGGTAGAAGTGATCTGAGGTGGAACTAGAAATGATAAGGTGAGGTTGGGTGAGGAGAACTTGGGCTTAGCCACTTGTAGGAGGGAGAGAATGTGAGGGTTCTAGTTGGAAGAATTAAAGGGGGGGGGATTTCTTGTCTTGGATAGAGGCTAAGACAAGAAAATTAGGAGGTTTTTGTGCGGGCACAACAACCCCTTAACTCAAATTCCTTTCCTTCCAATGAAAATTTCATGAAAAGTTCTTGAAAATTAAAATCCATTGTTGCCAATGATTGTAACAATTAGACCCCTAGTACGACATCAACACCAACCATGGGTATAGAAATCATTGGAATATTCATTACATATTCCCCCTTAGTAATATTGATCTTATGGCATTTTCCTTAGCAATTGATAGTTCCTCCATTTGCAATCATTACTTGAAACTTTGGCATTGGATATATAAAGAAATTGAGATCTTTGGCTAATTTACAGTGAATAAAATTATGAGTACTACCAGAATCAATTAGCATTATTACCTGTTTCTTTTTTATATACCTTTGATTTTAAGGGTTTGAGGAGTGGTAATTCCATCCAATGCATGAAATGATATGGTGGGAGTCATCTCTTCAGAAGAAATCTCTTCTAAATATTCATCTTGAGATGGTTCTTGTTATTGCTCTTGTTCTTCTTCCTCTTCACAATCTATGTAGAATAATTTCTTCTCACCACACTTGTGTCCCTTACTGTACTTGTTGTCATAATTAAAGCATAATTTTTTTTCTTTTCTTTCCTCCAATTGTTGACGTGTCAACCTTGTAGGTTGAGGTGGTTTAGAAGAAGGAACATTATTCTCTCAATAGATGTTAGGGGTGTTCCTTCTAGTATCCATATCCATATTTGTACTTTCAACATTTCTTGCCACCCTGAACGCATTCTCCAATGATTCAGGTTCCCAAAGGCAAATCTCGTGTTGAATGTTATCCTTTAAAGTTCCTATGAATACATCAATCGGGTGCTCATTTGGAATATCCATTACCTTTATATTCAATCTTTTGAAGTTCTCAATGTCCTCGCAACTGAACCCTTTTACTTGAGATTTATCAATTGGCTGAAGAAGGTATTGCTCTTTGTATCCTCATAATGTACTATCATTTCTTCCATGAAAATTGTCCAAGTGACAAGTGATTTGTGAGAAAAAAATCCATCGATACCACACAAAATGATTAGGTTCTAAATATAAGGACGCAATATGTACCTTTTGTGTGTGTGGCACATCATGTAGATCAAAGAATTGTTCCATTTGGAGTATCCATGTGATTGGATATTTTCCATCAAACTTCCCCATATCAATCTTAGGAAAGTGGTTGGTCTTCAACCCAAAGCTGGATTTTCTCCAGTATCGGTTAATCTTCCTTGTGTCCTCATCATGCATTTCATGGGATACATTGTCACTTTCAAGTGGCCTCTCTATTAGCAACTTTTTCAACCCTTCCATGATCTCCCCTTTTAATCCATCCATCTTAGTATCCATCATCACTTCCATCTTAGCTTCAGTTGAATCTATCATCCTTTGTAGCTCATATTTTGTTACTTCCTTCTTTTGTAAATCATCTATGTCCTTGCACATTTCTTCACCTTCATCAAGATTCCAAGTAGGACTATCTGAGGGATTATTTGGTGTAGAAGTTCCCTTTTTTGGTGGCTTGTTGGCCAAGTATCACTAC
Organism: Picea engelmannii; assembly: GCA_009831015.1. Classification (NCBI taxonomy): domain Eukaryota; kingdom Viridiplantae; phylum Streptophyta; class Pinopsida; order Pinales; family Pinaceae; genus Picea; species Picea engelmannii. Next base: position 835,803 of record ML790592.1, on the reverse strand, counting down.
AAGGTAGGAATTGCTAATTGGATTAGGCATAGGTCCTCAAAGAAAAGGGAGTTCCAGGTGCTATATCTCTCTAATATATGTGCAGGGTCTAAATAGTACTCAGATCAATACCTCAGGGCACTAACTAAGGAGGCTTGATCGTGCCCTTAGCCGTACTATCCGACTACCCAAGTACTAGAAAGTGATCTCCTCGAGTGATGTTATCGATGTACTATATAAACAAGATGGCCAAAAGTTTTACTCAGTTGGTCATAGGATTCTAAGGGGTCTCCTGATATATGTCAAGTACATGGGAACTCAAATCTATAGTAGTGTTGTCTAATGTGCAACCATTTGAAAGGGGCCTTCTGATATGTTATCACATAGAATGTACAGAGTCCTGGTTTACCCTCATTTTAATTTTTGCTAAGTTTGTTCTCAGAAAGACTCCATTGGTCTTGGTCAATCATGTGATTATTCTTTCTGATATCGGTCATGTTTTAAAATCTTAGGTCTGATTCATAGGGGTATGGTCTCAAGGTTTTGAGTCATGTGTTCTATCAATAAATCATGGTCTTCGTTTGTCCTAAGTCTAGGAAGCTAATATGAAACACATGTACAAGAGTCTTCATGTCATCATGGTAATATTCATCATTTGTAAAGAAGGAAAGGTATCAAATTCATCTCCATTTTCATTAAAACACAGCGTGCTTCACGTTGGTTAACGATGCTACGAACTCGTAGTGCACTACAAACTGCCACATACTACCACTTATGGCACTATGAATATCTATAACAACTTATGGTGGATTAAGAGCTTGAATCATTTTTAATGTAATTTTCAGCAACAAGAAGAGGATAAGGCATTATGTCTGCAACTTTCAATCAGTTTTTCTATGATATCTTATATATGCAGGCTTGAAAATATAAGGAATGTTTTGTCCTATGATTCTATGAATATATTGTTTATGCAAGTTATTTTCATTACTAAAAAGTTGTAGAAGTTTTATCAGATGTTTTCAAGGCTTCTTGCATGTATTTGGCATCTGTTGAATTGATTTGGCACAAAACAACACCTACAGGAAAGTTCGCAATGCCACTGTCAGAGGCGCTGTGAACTCATTTCCTATAGAAACTCGTTCTAAATATTTTATCATAAATCCAAAATGGTGATATGGGTTCTTTTGGACGAGCATGATTATGGCATTGACCTGATGACCAAAAATCAGCCTAACCCATTTTGGCATTTGAAAGATAAAATTAAAACACCAGTGCGCTACAAAATGGCACTGCAAACTCATTTCCTATAGCAACTTCTTCTAAAGATTATATCGTAAATCCCAAATGGTTATGTGGGTTCTTCGGAAATTTTTTGTGGAGGAGAATGATTATGGCATTGACCTGATGACCAAAAATAATCTTGACCCATTTTGTCATTTGAAAGATAAAATTAAAACACCAGTGTGTTGCAAATTGGTGCTGCAAACTCAAACAGTTATTGGATATTCTCCTTGTTTGGAGCTTGCCACCTGTCAAGGAGGGTTAGAATGAATTCTAAAATATCATTTAGATGCTAAAGGACACCTTCACATAACATTTATCTCCATTAAAACCTCATGCATTGATTTTGCAACAAATTTATTAATGACTTCCAACAACTTCCTAAAAATTAGCAGTTTGTTGGATTTTTGTCTCTTTCACTGTTGCCACTTATCTCCAAGGCCTAGAATCCAATGAAAGAGATGGGATGCGGCCTCCTAAGGATATTTTGGATGTTATTTTATATTTAATGAAGGAGGGAGCTCTTGGAAAAGGGGTTCATTACTAGAAATATTTTGAGAGATTTGCAAGGCAGTTTACATGTGTATTTGTAAACCTGAGGACATGTGATGTAGGCATTTATGCCATTAGAGATTCATGAAATTTGTTTATCAGAATTTATGTTATTTATTATAATTTTAACTTGTCATCTTAATTGAATGGAATTGCAGGCATTGAATATCAATGGTTGTTCATAGGAAGGAGATTCATGAGCTGCAAATGATTTGTAGTAATTGCCTCCTTTCATGATCTATGTTCTAGTAATCTTTTAAGTCATTTTTGCAGAGAGGATCTTTGCTTGATGATATTATTCTTCTTTTTTTATATTCCTTATACCTCCATATGTCAATTATGTCCCTTTTTTTCTGGTAGGCAGATTGAGTGCCTTTGATCTGTAGGATGTGTTGACTCCATGCCCAATGGAATGACTTTGCAGACAATTTGCTACCCTCATTATTGCTCTTCCTTGCTGATCCACGTGAGTTTAAAACTGATTTAATCACTTATATATAAATGGTTAATGGGCTCACTCTTTTTGCAGTCTGGAGTGACTTCTAGTGATAACACGATATACTCTAGGTACGTGGAAGAACCACATTATCCCTGGGTTGTAGTGCTGACAAGTAACGACATCACCTACGTTTAGAGACACTGGAATACACATGTACCTAAAAATCCCTAAAATTATCAAAATTCTATGTGATACTCCTTTTATCCCACTTTATTCCACTTTTTGAATCACCCCAATTGGATCTTCTAGTCAAAAGATATGCAAATTTCCAAAATCAAACGCACCTTTTAAAACCCTGATTTGGAGACTGTTATGCTAGCGGACCGTTATTCTGTTGTAGATATGCAATTTCGGCCCTTATAAGTCTAAAATTTTGGCCTGAGGTAGCTTGATGTGTCTTCGTTCCAACCCCATAGGTTAGACCAAGATTGGATTCTCCAAAAGAATTTTATGATAACTTTCCCAAGATGTGTTGATTTTTTCCCTTTCAGGAGAGCGAACTTGTATGTCATGTCGCGTCTCACTATATTCACTTCAATACTTGAAATTTTCACCAATAAAACTTCAGTCATACCCTAACCAATAGAATATGTCACACTCAATTTGGACTTATGTATCTTCACTTATAACAGTTTTCCCAAGAACATATGTTTTAGACTGAAATTTGGACCAACCAAAAACCCTAATGTCCTCAAAGAGTAACTTTCTAAGTACAGAGAATAAATGGATGAAATATGTACACAAGATAAATAAATATTCCTCCTTCATACTGTAAAAATTTCAGAACCTGAAACCATGTCGAAAAACATTGGGAGCGAAAATGCCAAGAAAACCTATTTCAGACTAGTTTCAGGACTAGTAAAAAACCCTAACTTGAACAGAATGTATCTCCAAAAATATAACGAAACAAGATCTGAAATTTATACTCACATTATCTATATATGTCTCATCTACAACATATAAATTACAGATCCCTAAATATTACAGAAACAAAGTTGTAGTGAAAATGATAAGAAGACATGTTTTGAAGAAGCTAGTCTCGAGGATTGTCTAGCTATGATACCAAATGTTAAGAAACAAATATCAAAATAGCATAAAAACATCAGAATAAGTACTCCACACCTTGAAAAAGAGATACTTTCAGATAATAAGCCTCTTCAAGGGGGAAACCTCCTTATACATTACATGAATTCAAAAATACAAGATGATTCCAAATGAAAATGTCTCTTTGGTATATATAGGAGACTAGGAGGTACAATTACAACTAATGGACCCATGCCGACATAAATAAAATAAATATACTAATGTAATATGCCCCAATTAAGGGGTAATGTGCCATGATTTAGGGATTAACAATATGGCTGGTCTTCGAGCACTTCTTCGTCATCAAGGGGAGGAATCAACTCTATTACACGATTCATCATTTCCTTAGCATATTTATTTGCAACCTTTTCCTTTTGCATCTGTAAAAATTCCATCTTTGAGTCATAACAAGTTTTGGATGAGGGTTCATCCCATGGTGCCATAATTCCATTGACTGAAAATACACCTTAATGGAGTCTCCAAGTGAGATCAAGTCTCACCAAAGGAGGGAAAGGGGCAAAGAGGGAAAGGTGGGTACTTGGAGGGTGGAGTCGCTAGACAAGCTTCAAGAGAAATGTATCAAGGGTGGAAAAGGAAACGTTCTTCAATGGAGTCACCATTAAAGATAAGGGATAAAGGCTTTGGGAGGGAATATTACCAAAGTGTCGTTATGGCATTAAGAGGATTCAAAATCCTCCCTGACAATGATGCCAAAATGTTATCACACAAGTTGTAGGTTGGGAAAATCACAACCCAACCACAAAAACTACAATAACTAAGGGACACTATACCCAATGTCACCTTGGTATCGGTCCCACACTTCGAGGGTTACTAGGTAACTCTAGGGAGGAAATCTCGGTGACCCTGGGGGGGTTGAGATGGATGTAAGGGAAAAAAGAGAAGTACCCCCCTAAAAGTCAATGATGGAAGAGGGAATATGTCTTTGATGACTCATATCTGGGCGGTTTAAGGTTGTCAAGTCTTTGGATGCTTGCAAAGGGTGTTTGTACTCGCCTGAGACACAAGAAAAGCCACACTTGCATATAGTAATTTTAGGTGGAAAAGAAATTTAATTTTATTGTACCTAATTTCAGAAAATAATCAATGATATATATCATCACATAAAATATAATAGGGTCTGCAATATAAGTGCTAAAAGTCCAAATGAATAAGCGTGAGACAAGCTAGTAAAAATTAGTTTACCTCAACAATGATAGAACAAGACTTTAGCACAAAAAGAAAGTCTATCGTAAAACTCTAACTACAGTGATATTCATCAGCCTTATCGTTGTAACAAACTTTTTAACACAACAATATATTTAACCACTAAAACTTGCTCAAAACTTGCCAAAATATGTGTCGTACTTGGTAGATTATGTGGGAAAATTTTAGGCAATTTTCAACGGTTAAATTAGGAGTTATTGAAGAGTTTGGTTAGGTTTTTTTGTATCCCTAATGGCTGTAGGTTAAATTTGTAACAACCAAAAGAAATACTTGGAGAAATGAAATGCCCTAGTGGCTCAAGCAAACATTTATAGCATAGATTTGATTCCACTAGGAACAACATCAAAATCATGAAATTTCACGTTTCGCAAAGCAACAATTTTATATCTCCAATGCAACAAGTGATAACTAGTGCCTTTAATGATTGGGTTAATGGAGTAAATAAAAGAAAGAGTTAAAGGTACTACCTCATTGGGGATGTAAATCCTCTTACTCCCCAAGGCAAGTATCCCTAGCTAGGGTTTAGGCTAAGAGGGTGTATGCACTTATACTTCTCTTAGAAAACCCTTGTTAAACCAATAACATTTAAGCATAAAGTGATGGAGGCTAAGGTGTGGGTTTATTCCCATGTACTTCCCACCTATATCTAGCAAAAAAGCCTTGTCTTGAAACAAAATGATAATACAATACAAAAATGCCTTACCAATTCAAGGAAAATGCTAAGATAAACCACCACAATAGCAAAGAAGAGCCTTCCTAGGATAGTGCATCACTTCCATGAACAAAATAACCAAGAAAGTAACCATGCATAAGAGAAAAGGAGATAAATAGCTAAATATAGAAAAAATTTAAGTCCAAGTACCTCTCCAAGATGGGAGAGTTATGTTATGAAATGAGATCTTATGATGTTTGTTTATACAAAAAGTTACCAAAATGGTTTTCCCACATAATTTTAGGGTAAAACAAAATACTATGGGTCAACAACCCTAATATTTCCCCTTTACACAAACAATATTAAACAATTCACTTAAAATTTACTTTTACACAAAAAGACACCCTAACTTAAGGTGATGTCACCCCTTTAGGGGGTGTTTTAACACTAGGAGAAAGTCGTAATTAGTGTTGGAGGAGTGTAGTTAGGCTTCCCAAAGTCACATGTCAATCGTCCAAGTAATTTATTCATGTTCAAAGCCTCATTTTCCTCAAAAATTCCTTATGTCAATGAATAATTACCTCACCACCAAACCCTAGCCCTTCTATATGATGTCATGCCTCCAAAGGTGACATTTTTCCTCTCCTAGGAAAAACGTTTGGCATGTGAGAGCTAGGTTATGTCATCCACAATGTCTTCTAGGCCTTTGAATGTATGTCTCTCTCATATGAAATGCTAGCCCTTGGAATCCACCTATGAGCTTCAAGCCCCATGGAATCCAAAGCTAGGCTTGTTCCTCCAAAAGTGTCCACCAACTAGGCCCTGCAAAGACAAATAAGCACACCCTGCAAAGACAAATAAGCACACCCTGCAAGGATCTCAAGTCAAAATATCATGATAAGTAAATCAAGTCAATAAATGAGCCACCTAAGCATGTGCATCAAGTATTACCCTGTCAAACAATTAAGTGCTCAAAGACATTATGTGACTTGCCAAGATTGGATATGTGAGGGTTGATGAGGTGTCCTATTGGGTAGATATTTCCCTAGGTTAAGGAGTGTTTCCAAGAGATCCCTCTCTAAGCCATGTAAAGTGGATGAAGTGGTTAGGATCAAAACTCAATGGGAATGGGGTTCATGAAATACAAGGGGTTGTAGTGTCTCTTTCATGGGTGCCTTTGTAGAGGGTGTGTGGCACCTTCATTTGCAATGCAAACTTTCCAAACCCATCATTTTTCCATTCTTTGTTTCTTTCATGTTTTAGGGATGAGTTGAAGGCCATTGTCCTAGCGTGGTGTCTAGAAGATGACAATGTCACCCACAAATACTTTACGGAAATGAGAAGTCTAGCTCATGATGAGACCCCCTTTCTCTCAGTTGTGCCACTGAGAGCCACTACCCTGGCTTGGGGATAGATGAGGTAATGTCATACCACTAGATACCCATGATCATGATAGTATGGCTCATAATGACACCTCATATCCTTCAACTAACCCACTAACAATTCTATCATTTCATTCTTATGGGTCTCCCTTTTCTTATAGATAAGTGTTTCATTTCTTTCTTTGGGGATCCTTGGGAAAATCATATGGAAGTTATATACATAGGATTTTATCTTTTACCTAACAAAAATTCCTCTGGGTCTTTAGCCCCTTCTTCCCATAGAATGATGGACAACCCCTTCTTGGTTCAATACACCCTAAAATCCTAAGAGATAAGGAAATGGGGGGTTTAAGTGATGAAAATTGGTAAGTATGGTTGGGAATGGTATGATGGATCTTCAAGGGAGTTCCTAGTACAAAACTGATTCCCAAGGAATACCACTTACTAGGTCACAATGTCAACCATCAAGGTGAAGCAGGGAAAAAGGCATAATTTCCAAGCATATGTCATGAAATCTAAAGCAATCTAAGATACAACATACTCAAATCCATCAAATTTTGAAATGACACTCACCATAATACCTAACTTGTACTTCATGGAGCAAGGCCCAGTGCCTCTTGGAAGCCAGCTGGTGTGGTGGATGTCATCTGAAAATCTATGACCTTTATGGTGGTGAGAAGGGTCTCCATCTGTGCAAACAGATATTGTTCGTCATGTAATCTCTCGGCACTCCATATTTGCAACATGAGGGAATCGAGACATAATATCCTTAGTTATCCCACAAAATGGAGATAACAAGACCAAACAATTCGATCAATTGGATTAATAAGGAAAAGAACAAGAGGTGCACACTAAGAAAGTCTTTCTAGTTTGTTTCTACTACAAGAAGGACGACCTCAAACTTCTAGCTATCGATATCCTAAGGTGTATTTCTTTTGTGGCAAGAAAGGCCATCTTGAGGATTCTTTCCAGAAGAAGCAAGCCACATTCCATAAGACCCAATGTTTTTTGGGAAAGAATGGAAAGAAAACTTCCCCAAGGTAACAACAAGTTTAGAGGAACATGAACAAAAATATAATGCCAAGAAGCTCATGCAGTCATAGGAATGTTGTCAACATTTCATCTTAACTGGATATTGGGAAGCCCTTAGCCAAGTGTTAGAGGCTTCATATTGAACTCCATCTCATGAAGTACACATACAAAATAAAAATTTTGAGAGGCAATGGTTAAGGGAAAGAAGATATCTCCACACTTGCAAACTAAGGAGAACAATTGTTTAAGGAAATATTTTATGGAAGAAATTTATTCAAGTAAAACACATAACATAGAGTTATTGTTATCATACAGAATTAAATAGAATTAACAACAATTCAAACTTGCAATGGAAAGCATGATAACATTCAAGCATCAGTAGCACAAACATGCATAACATATAAATTAAGCATAGACTGATACTTATTTTTTTAAGTGGAGTAACACCACAAACTACATGAATACCTTCCACGAACTTTCCAGACATAGACCACACTACACATCACTCTCAACAGTGGTCACCCCTGAGCTGGGACTAAGCTCCACCAGGCAAGGGAATCCTAGGCTAGGCAAGGTCAACAGGAAGACACATGGTTTATGAGGAAGGATTCTCTCCCAGGAACCACTTATGCCCACTGCTCACAGACTCTCATTCCCCACATGTATGTCCCACCCTAGGAGTATACACCTTCACTGTCACATAGGAAAATCCATCAGCTGCTTCACCTCCCTTGCCTTGGGCTTCAGTAACAAACCGGACCGGAATTCTCTGAGCTCTGTGGCAGCTACAAGACCCCTTCCAGGATTTCTCACTTCCTCCACGCACTCTCTCACCTGGAGAGAGTCGCTCACAGTCCTAACAATCTGCCTCTTCAACCAAAACCACCTCCCTCACCTGGAGAGAGTGTTGCACACAGGCCTGACAACCTGCTTCTTCAGCTCCATTCCAGCACAAGGAGGACAACAGTAAGGCTCAACAAGGAACAGACGATGGTAGCAAGCCACACTCAGCCAAGGAACTGCATGGCCACAACAACCCATAGTTATAACATAGACGGCATAGACAATTACGGAATGTTCAGGCTTCACAGAAGACATCCACCCAAAAATGGCTCAGGTAATGACTCGGCTCTGCAATGGCATATAGACTGGGTTCATGGACTCACGGGTCATCTTTCCCCTCCCGAACAGTTATCTCAATAGTGTATAGATATGCAAAGGACAAACATCTGAGGTTTTCGGGTTTCAGACTGCGGATGGAAGTATATAATCCAACCACCTTCCCGACTGGTTTTCTCAACTGCACGTGGGTATGCAGAGGGAAGACGCAAACACAAAATGCATTCAGGCTGAGGATCAGTCCACGAGTTTTTCCCATTGGTTTCAAGGTGCGCGACAAGGAAATTACAGAGATCGACGATGGACACCCGCGAGCTTAGACGAAGGATGGAAAAATGGGAGGTCGAACCCCCATCATGGCTCAATTCTTGGGTTAAATTGCATGTGTCTGGGATGACAGATGTCACCCATGAAGCTACATGCACTCCATCAAGTATGTGTTCCCTTTTCCAGGAACTTAGGATAAAAATATACCTTTCACGCCACTTTGGAATAATAATAAATTATTATCTCAAGGACTTAAGCCCTCAATCTTAGCCCCTCTTCCAACCTTTCAGCCCCCTCTCCCTTACCTAGCCTTGTGGAAGCTTAGTCCTCCATCTCTCTTTCTTCATGGTTAGTCTACACGCAACGATGTTTATGTTTTATTAATGATCTGCATAATTACATATACAATATCAGGCTCCTGGCCTTTAACACCTAGGCTTTCCGACCTAATAAACACATAAGCCCACCAACTTATATACACTTGTCTCACTAGCCTATAAACATGATTACAATACATAATATAATTGGGTTCATCCTTGGGGATATTACAAATAGAGACTACGTTGTAAAAGAAAACATCATGTCTCCCCTTCGAGAATATTATTATTGTATCCAAATATTTTGTTTAGTGGCATATAATGAATATATATGTATTGAAGAGGGACATACTTAAATATATCCAAGGTTCTGTTTGTACGAAGAGTCATGAATTTACATTTATTATTATTATTATTATTTATTATCACACTATATTTTGTTTTATTATTATTTTAGATTTATTCATTATTTATTATGCATATAACATTGGCCTTCCCTTAAAATTGGTTTTTCCTCAAAGAAAAGGTAATGAAGGATATACTTGTCGAAAAATGATTTGACTCCCATGTTAATGCATGTAGCATCAAACATATACTTATGCATGGGCTTAGTGTCTAGCATGTAGAAGTTGTCCAAAGCCTTATGTCTTGGTAAATTTACTTTAGTTAAAGGAATTATTAAAGTAAAGTTCTTTTATTAATTAATTACTGAATTAATTGAGTTATTTAAGGAAATGCTAAAAGTAATTAGCATGAAATTTAAATCTCAAGTGAGTGTGAGAAGTAATCTCAGCCGCCAATCACTTTGGAGATTAGAAATAGATTATAAAAGAAAGGATAGAGTAAAGGAGAAGACACTTTCACATAGAGATAGAAAAGACGGACTTTTGCTAGTGTGGAGTCATTCGAGAGTGCAAAAGCAAACAATGAATTTTGCTTACACTTGACACTTGAGACATATTTGTCAGGTTGATCTAGAGAGATTAACAGAGGATAGAGAGAGTTGGATCAAGAAGGATTGCGATTCAAAGAGATATTGGATAGGTGGAGAAGGAATTCCATCTAGAGATCATATCAAGGAGAAGATAGAACAAAGGTTTATGCAAGTGGGTTTCAGTTGTTGATTAAGGTTGGTTGTCATTGATGTCAACCCTTGAAGAAAGCCCCGCAACACAAAGGTTTGGGTAATGGACCCAATATTGTTTGATTTAAATATGGCTCATTATTGTCTTGTCATGATTGATAAGAAGTAAAGATGGATGAACTCCAAAGTGGTCCACTTATGGTGAAATCCCTCATGGGAAGACACTTTGCAAAGTAAGAGAACCCATGCTTAATTATGGAATAATGAGATGAAGGACAATGAATTTGTTAGGTAAAATATCCTAGATTCATAGTGCTTGTCATTCTGTTTCTAGTGGTATGTGGAATGTCACATAACTCCTCACGGTTAGAGAGTTATGGCCATGAGAAGTTGGAGACCCCAGGTTTGGGTAAAGGACCCAAGTTTGTTTGATGGATAACGGTATTATTTATGATATATTTTCAGATAATACTATTCTATATGGATATTACATGTCATTCCATTTCTGGTGGTATGTGGAACATCACATAACTCCTCACGGTTTGAGATTTATGGCCTTAGGAAGTTGGAGGACCCTCATATGTCATCTAGAAGCCCCAAAAGGTCAAAGTAGTCAAAGTGGTTTAAGAGATTTTAAAAGGTAAATAATAAAGTGAAGTAATGAGTGTATTATAATTCAAAG
>ML790592.1:783263-794718 GCA_009831015.1 Picea engelmannii | reverse complement strand
TTATTCTTTCACACTCGTTAAGCGGTCCAGAAGAACATTCCTGACGGAGTCCATAGTTAAGCTTTTTTCCGACTCCTTAAAATTGAAAAAATAGCCGAGTGATCTTGTCCTTGTCACACTCGTTAAAATGGTTTTGAATTGACTCTAGTCGGTGCTAGTTTACCCCTTTTTCGAACCGACTAGACTGTGCATAGTCGCATAGTTAGCAAGACTAGACGTAACCTTAACCAAAAGACTGTGCATAGTCGCATAGTTAGCAAGACACCAAAACCTTTACTCATTTGACATTTTTTTTGTTGTTAATATGATTTCATTTTTATGAGACTGTGATGGTATTTGAATGATTATGATCGAGTTTTTGATTCAATGGTGGTTTGATGTTCTATTGCTTTTGATCAAATTCAATGGGTTCATAAAAACGCATTAATATGGTGATTAAACCCTTAATTCAATAGTTTCATACAATGTATGAGTTTATGGTCAAATCCTTATTCGAAACATTGATTTGATTTTAAAACCATGCAAACACTATGCTTGTGCAAATATTTGGGTCGACTTACCACAGATTTCATTAATTGTTTGAATGGCATTGCTTTTTTTAACTTATAGAAATAGTGATTTGAATCACCATATGTGTCGTCGGTTGTACATTTGGATATGACTATTTTGCATGGGTTGATCTAGTTCCACCACCCTCGCACACTTGGGCTTTAATGCCTCCCTCCTATCCCGGGTTACCTCTGTTGGTTTTCGGGGAAGCCTGTGAGCTATCGGTCCTGCGTATACCCTGTCCAAACCCTTGACCGTTTACCTTGCCCACTGTGTATTCTGCTCTATGGCACCTATGGTGTGCATAGAGCCTAATGGCAGCCAAACACTCCTACTGTTCGACAATGCTTGTGAGGATTTGGAAAATAGTGGCTGGCTGGTGTTTATCCAAAGATTTGAGGGTTTCAACCTTTCGGTTGCCCAACAGTTCGCCCTCACCTTCAATGGATGCAGGGCTAAGGTCAGAGACATACAGCTCGAGCTAAATGAGGAATTCCTAAGCTCAGCTACAGGACTACCAGCTACAGGGCAAAGGTGGTTTAAAAATTCCAAAGTAGACGAGGTGTCGTGGCCGCTCCTATTCCCATCAAGAAAGATTGTTAGCTGCGATAGAGGTTTTCCTGTCACTGCCCTCAAACCCAGGTGGCACGATCTTTTGGCAATTGTTAAGCATTTTGTGACCTGCGAAGGTCATTATGGCTTGGTATTTCTGTATCATCTTCGGTTATTGATGAATTTTATAGCCTACCCTCTGAATATGCCACATTATCTTTTGTGTAGTCTATACAAGATGTCCAAACGATTTAAGCGTGAGAAGGCTGATAGCAGCCTTTTCTATCACTGCTTGATCAAAGTCATTATCGTTCATCACTTAAGCCTTAGTGGTGACTGTTGGCAAGCCTTCCTATCAAGAAATGGCTTTGCCACCCCCGAGTGTGTTCTAATGGATAAATCTATGGTTAATGAAACTCTGGTTGCCCCTACAGTGCCACCTCCTACCCTTTTTCCCCTTGTCAAACCCTCGAATTGCTCTGACATGGACCTACCCAATACCGTGGCCGACCCATGTGCTAAAGAAAATACTAAGGCCGTCAAGAGGCCTGTGAGGAAGAAAGGCAAAGGTGATATTGCTATCAACAGTAAGGGAAAGAAAAATGCATGATGGATATCGAGATGTTCTTGGAACAAGCCCAAGCAGAGCACTGACCAAAAGCCTATCGTCTTGAGCGAGGATTCAGACTCGTAGATCGAACGTTTACTAGTCGAGGAATACCCTTACTCTCATGGCCTCTGCTCTTTGGAACCCTATGACTATATCTCCAACTTACCTCTGTGCCTCAAGAATGACCCTAACTACCCGGGAATCAAGCTTCACAATGAAACCCCTGGTAACTTGAAAGAACCCTCGCCTGTGATGCCAAAGCCTGATCAATCACCATGTACTCAATGCAATTCCTAGCTTGAACATTATTACACGGACGTCCCCATGTTGCAATCTAAGATCAAATCATTAGAGGAACGAGTTACTGTGCTATCAAAGGAGAACGACAGGCTACAAGCCAACGAGAAGAAACAAAAAAACATCGGTTCAATTGTCTTCAGGAATGTTGAGGCAACAACGGCTTTTGTCAATTCAAAGTTATCATGATCGAATCATTTCCTTACTGCCCAGGTATGTATTTCAACATCATTTTTTTTTATGAGTTGGTTTGAATTAATATAATCGATTGGGTTTGCTTTCAATTAGCTCTGTTCGTTTTAATAGATTCAAAACAATTCTGTTATTTTCATTTTACCAAAAATGATATCGTTATGAATCATGTACAGAAGATTTGTTTGCTAAACTCGGACACAGCTATGATTTGGTTAATGCGATTTTATGGTTCTCAGATTAGTATAAACGATTGATTTGTTTTCGATTCTATTTGGTTTTCTTTTGAAACAATTTTGTACGTTTGAATTAGGGTAGTCGATTGGGTTTGGTTTCGTTTAGTTCTGTTCGAATAGATTCAAGAAACGATTTTGTTTCGTTTTGAATAAATATTTTCGTTTTGGATTATGATTGCATTCGACCTGTACAAAATATTTGTTTGCTAAAATCGTGTAGCTATGTTTTGATTGATACGATTTTGCATTAGTATAACGATTGTGTCAGCCCCGAGTTAATTCGATTCATTCCTGTTTGGTTTGATTTGCAAACAATGTTGCGTGCCTTGAATTAGCATAATTATTTGTATGAGTTGGATTAGTATCAAAGACAGATTCGATACGGCTCTGTTAGTTTGGATTTAAAAAAAGATTATGTTGAGTGTTGGATTGACATATTATGTCTATATTGAATTCTTACCAGAGATTTGCTTGATATTCATTTAGGGTCTGTTTCGATTGAAATAGATTCAAACACGATTTTGTTTGCTCTCAATTAGCATAGAAGTTTTGGTTTAAATGATTCGCTTTGTTTTCAATTAGCAATTAAAGATTTGTTTAATAGTTCGAATATATTTCTTTTAGTTTTGGATTGATTTAAAACGGTCTTGTTTTCAAATTAGACCAGCTACAGAATCGTGGGATTCTGTAGCTAGTCTTAAAATTTAGAGTTTTGTTAATTTTACCAATAAAACATTATCTAAACTTGTCTATTCTTGTCCACCTACAGGTACCTACGAATTTCAATGGAAAATTGGGCATGCTGTGGAAATTTAGAAGATACTTGTTGTGATATAGTTTTGTTTTAAGTTGTTGGTCATAGGCAGAAATAGAGACTTGGGAGATTATTCCCAGATTTTTTGTAAATTGTTTTTGATAATTCCCACAGGGATGTTTTACCCTGTGGCCTTTAAATACTTGTTATTTTTTGTAATGAACCCATCATCACTGTTGGGAGAACAATACTATGGATTTATGATGATACAAACTCGAATGGAAGTGGATCTTTTGTAACAGCTTTAGCTTTCAATTTATCATACTTTCGTTCAGGTTTTGTGCATTTTAATTTGTGATTAAGTCATTAACTACTTTAGATATCAAGACTTATTACAGATTAATGCGTTGTGATTTAAGTTCTGTCCATGTCTTATGTATCTCAGTTTTAGTACAGCAATTACTTTGTTTCGATTTAATGATTAAAGGTTTATCTTGTTCGTTAATTGAAATATTCTATACAAATGTTTGCACAGGGATTTATCTAACTGCGATGATTTGTAAATTATAAGATTGTTGTCGTTTTTTTTATGTCTTGTTTGTCCTGTCATTTATATTCAAAGAGCATTGTTGCTTCCTGTTTACAAGAAGCTTGTGGAAAATCTGGTGCGGGTTTCCTCCCATCGAACAGCTGAATCGGATACTTTGCACAGGACAAATCTAAAGCGTTATTACAGGTTAGTTTATTAGTGTTATTTAAGCAGTTTAGATAGATATATATAGTTCATATTTATAGTTAGGATTATTAATGTAATTGCTCAGCTTAGATAGTTTTAGTTTTATTTCTTTCTCATAAAATTATAAAAATAAAAAAACAATAGTTTTGTTGTCATAGGACAGTTTACAAATGATTTTTGTAGGTTTTCATTTAAAATCTGTAATCTGTAAATATTGTACATTTGTGATTAAGATTTAATTATGTTAATAATTGAACATTTAATTTCATAGAATTATTGTTGTATAGTATAGAAAATAGACTGTATATATTTATTTCAGATTTGTTGATTAGTTTTCTTTAATTATTTTTTCATTTAGATTAGTTTCTTTAGTTAGTTTTCTTTCGTTTTTCTAGGACTTAGATCGGCCAACGGAGCCGCTAAACCCGTCGGGGTGGATCATCCCAAACGGATTGGGTTATTTAGACAACCCTGGACCGGATCCACTCCTCCTGTCAACGAGTGTTCATTTTCGCCCGTCAACAGGTATCTACCCAAAAGTATTGGTGTTCATGTGTGCATGATTTGGTTTTTTTCATCCACTAAATTTATTGAGTTGGATATTTCATGAGGTGTTAATCTGATTTGTAGTAAGGAAATCATTAGATAACAAGATACCTAGGTTCTAGAGTAAGAGGTTTTCAACATGGTGTCAGAGTGTATTCTCTAAAGGGAATACAGATCTTAGATCCATAGCAGTTGATAGCAGATCTATCAAATCTGCAGGAGATCTTAGTAGATCCATAACTAGCAGGAAGAAATTGAAGAATAAATTTCAAGGGAGTAGTCATATTAAGGAAAAACTAAGGTTTTGTAGGTTTACAGAGTTGTACGTGGGGTTATAAAAGGGGCATGCATGTACATACACAGGTCTCTTTGGACACTGGTGTGTGTACATGGGTAGTAATAAGAATAGTCACATATACACGGGTTGTAGTAAGCACAAACACGTACATACACGAGCTTCCTTAAGGGAGGGAACGTACATATGTGGGGGTTAAGTTGTGACAAGTGAATACAAGTCAGTATAGGTCAGTACAGTGGTAGTTTCAGTAGTTAGGCAAAATCAACAGATTCAAGTAGCGAGCAACAAAGTCTGGGAAACAAAAAATATATATTGGGTGGCTTGTTGAGCAATGGCGGGAGTCTAGGAATCCAACAATGAGATCTCAAATAAGTGGAGAAGGACTTCCATCTAGATATCTAAGCCACATTAGAGCACATATGAGAAGATAAGGAATTTTTCTCATGTTCTTGATTCATCCACTTAGGAGCAAAGAAGGACTTTTTCTCAAGTGATTGAGCCACAAAGGACAGTGACTTAAGGGGATCTCATATTGGTGAAGAAGGAATTTCATCCAGAGAAGGGAGAGAAGATCAAAATATAAGGGAAGGGAGAGAAGATAGAAATGTGTACCTTAAGTCCTTTCGTTTGTCATAGATCCCTTCCTGTCACTGTTTGTTCCAAGATTGTAGGCCTCCTCCCAAAGTTGGCCTGAAACAACTTCATAGAACAAATTATAACGACATATGCATAACTATCAAGATCGTCTAAAAATCTATATACTCATGAAAACCATTTATAAATGTAAACATAAAGACATATAGATCTGGGACAAGAAGATTTCTCTTTTATTAATAACAAGATTGGAAGTTACAACATGAATCTTGTCGACGTCGCTCCATGAACCTCGCCTGGGTTCCTCTAATTTTACTCCAAGTGCATTATTCCCTATGTGTTATCCTCACAACCAACATGCCAATATAGAGGAAAAGGATGGATTGTATGAGGATGAATGGTAGGGAATGTTGAGGATGAAAACTCAGAACAGGATGCAAAAGGCTTGGAATACAAGAGATAAATTTTGGCAGAGTTCACTTGCCTCTTCTTTCATATATCCAAATGACCCCCTTAGGGCCCTTTTTATATGGAAAAATGATGGTTATTCAGTTGTCAGAAGGGCTACATGATGTAAAATGGTTTTGAAACCCAAAATAGCCCGTAAACTCCATCAGAGAGTGCGGAATTTATTATTTTTTGCAATTTTTGAGAGTATACACGGGTTTTCTGGCATGCAACTAGCGTATGTACGAGGCTTTCATGTATGCATCTAGCGTATGTACGTGCTCTGCATATGTATCAGGGCACGTACACCAAACAAAAAAGTGTTTTTTAAGAGGAACCTCAACACCAATGGTTGGCAAATGTGCGAATGAGTAGACCAATATCATAAATGCATAGTAGTGGCATTTTGAGCTATAACAGTGAACCAATAAGACAGTACTAACCAAAGCAAAGATTGAACCTATGCACAGTAAAGTCAAACCACAGATCCATAATCTCACAATGCAAAGGAGAATTACCTTCCATGAATTCAAATTTGTGTGGAGCTAGATGTCTAGGCATATGATAATATGGGAAGAGTTGCTTCTCACAATGCACTTTGTCATATAATGAGTTTGCCTTACATGTGCCATATGCCTCCTTAATTGCTTGATATATGTCATGTCCTCCATTAAAATGTCAAGGGATAGGATGGGTGTATACCTTGCCATTGATAACAATGTCCCTCGCTTTTAAAGAAGTGACTTGATTGGTGTAACCAACTGCTAAGGAATTATTCTCCCTTAGAATATGGTAAAATTTTACAAGGGGAATTTATTTGATTCTTGTTTTTCCCGCTCTAACATTGATACGAAGAGTGCATCAGATGTGATGGTGTTCAAGAGCATATGTTTAATGACATTCTTTCAACCCCCACCACGATCAATTTATGAATGTGAGAGTTGATGGCAATCTTCAGGTCCTACAATAAGACATAAGCTTTAGCCTAATTGATATGCCAAGTCACCAAGCAAATGCAATTTCTATTATTCTTCTGAAATTTGTAATAACCCTTCATACACCTACCACCCCATTAAAAGAAGCTTCTTATCAAAATTTTCAAACATAAAAACAAAATTCTAAAACAAATGAAATAATCTTTTTGTTTATTTTATTTATATTATTTTAAAAATTCAATAAACCAAAATTAATATCAATAAACATTAACAATCATCATCATTAATTTAATTTTCTTTAACATTAGTATTTTAATAAAATAAAATTATATATATATATATATATACCAATTTTTTTATTTTTCAATTATAACCTCCACGGAAGATCGCTTTATGCATCTTTTATTGTTTTTTTAATTTTTAAAAGGACCCTCCTTACAAATTTTGTGGTCGAGATAGGGCCTATTACAACTTATTAGTCCCTGTCCTTGAAGCAAAGACTCGATTACCACCGATGCATATTTTTGGCATTAGTTTATGCTGCACGCTTTTTAAAGTAAGCCATGCTCCCGTGTGTTTTCTCATCAATATATCAAAATGGAGGGCAACTCAACCACTAGCCACAATAATAGCTAGTAATCCAAAGGAACTTAATAGAATTCAAACATCATCCAAAATAGAACTATGTTTGTGTGTGTGTGTATGTTCTAATGAAAACCTCACTAGATCCCCCCTACCTTGGAATATTCGGATAGAGGGTGGTTCAACTACTAGCCACAATAGAAGCTAGTAACCCCAAAGGACTCGATCAGATTTGAAACCATGACCTATGGTCTTCCCATTGGCAACATGCCTTGTGTAGATTGTTCAATCAATTGAGCTAACCCTTGGGCATTTTTTGGAAAGGAAACCCAAGGGATGCTTCCCCACATTTGTGGATGGCATCCCTAGTAAATCCAACAGTATATACTAGTGCACTGCACCCTACAGAGTTTGAATTGGGCACTTGCGAGAATGAAAATAGTCAAATGCCCAACAACATTGGCAACAATCAATTAAGCTAACCATTTGGACTAAAAATGTTCAAAACATTCTAGTCCCACCATCCACACTTAAGAAAGAGGAAAAGTGCGATTACTTAGTATATTTCCAACCCCAACACATGCACCCACAAGTAACATTGACCTCGGATGTGGAAGGGAATCCCCTACTCTTTCTAATAGTATCTGACCTCAATGAGAAGTAAAGATGGATGGGCATGTAGTTACTCCATCTACTTTATTGGTATGCCATTATCTCATGTGTTGGGGCTATCCATTCCACACTTAAGTGAGAGTAAAAGTGAGATTACTAGTATATTTTCAACCCCAACACATGTACCCACAAGTAACATTAACCTTAGATGTGGAAGGGAATCCCCTACTATATCTGATAGTATCCAACCTTGGTGGGAAGTAAACATGGATGGGAAAATAGTTATTCTGTCTAATTTATTAGTATGTCATTAGCTCATGTATTAGGGCTATCTATCTATCTATATCAATGTTAGGGTCATACCCTAGCTTTCATAGTTATTGGTACTTAAGAGTAAGTTAATTAATGTACATGGTCATCCTCTTTGAATAAGGCCTACAAGATAGTTGGTGTGTGGCTAATTTGTAAAGGGTTGGCCTTATGGAATAAAGCCCACTAAGTAGTTAGTACTCATTATTGTTCGGATCACTATTGGTTAGAGTTTGCATTGTGAGAAACAATTTATAGAAGTAAGAAGCTATGTAATGTTTTGCTAAGAATTATCATTATATTGGAGCATTACTCATTTGGAGGTTTCCCCCTCGAAAAGACAAGTGAACAATGTTCACCTCTTAGATTATCAATAAGGGTTTTATTTCTATAGATGTACTTATGTTTTCGTTTTGTCTCTTAGATCCTATAGTTTGAATTTCTTCATATATTTCTCCTAAATTCTCTATACCTTCTATATAAGTATATTGCAGTGAATTGGATCTCCCTAGGTGGTTAAGAGGAGAAGATGATATCATCCCCACCCATTCATGTGTGATATGTTTTCCCCTTGTGGAATAATTGGGGTTGGAATGGTACCAACAATCTCACTCTCACTTAAGTGCTTGAGGGTGAGACAAAATATTTCCATACAGTTTACCCATAGGGTTATCTCAACTAGTTGTCATCAATGTTGCTAGCCATTTGGCTAGTTTTGTGTTGACATGTGCCTTGTTTGAATATCTATATGAAATGAATTAGTCTACACCAACATGTTTACTAGGGATGGCATCCACGAATGTGGGGAAGTATCTTTGGGTTTCCCTGCGATATTTTCCTTGAATATTTCTTTTACAAGGAAAACCTCATGGGGAAACCCCCAGGCACTTCCCCACATTTCATGGATACCCAAGGTAAACCAATTGTTGACAACAACTTACCTATAGGGACATTGAGTGAGGCATGCAACAAAAACAATTGGCCTAGGGGATCAACCCCAAAACCTATTACATGAAACTCAAAACACTTAACCATTAATGCTATGCTACCAAACTTATATTTTTATAAAACATATGAAAATATACTCTATGTGTATCTTATATATAAAAGATATAAATAGTGTCTTCTAAAACTTATCTTCATTACTATACTTTGATCTTTCTTGTCATCTATATTTGATGTTTATCATTAAGAAAATAGCTTTTAAGTATACCGCTAATAAGTTATATAGTTATTATAAGAGAATATATTTTTTTAAAGTCAAATGAAAAAAAACTCATATATTCAGCTTTACTCAATTTCATATGAAATTATTTCTACATTGAGTGATTTTTACTTCTTTTTTTCCAGGTTACATTTCTTGGGAAACCCCAAGTACTTCCCCTTATTTTAAACATGGTACCCAAGGTAAACCCTAAAGTCTGTAGGATACAAGGTCCATTAACAACAAAACTCAAAGCCTTTACAACAATATACCCATTAAAAGTTCAACATATCATTTGCAGGAATTGACCATAGGTGAGGATAGCAATAATTCTTGCGATGACACATTAAATGATTATTACTTATATAAATAATTATTTATACTAATTGAAGTTTCAAAATAAAACAATTAAATAAAAAATTCTTTATATAATATTAAAATAATATTTGCCTCTCAATGCACTCTCTTGGTACCTAGTTATTTTACTAAACATTAATCACCAAAAAAGTATACATAAAATTATTCTTAATCACTATGTATTTCTAAGTCTCTCTACAAAACTATATTACAAGTTTTTTTTAATTATTTAATTTTTAATAAAAAAAATTAAATTGATAAAATTATAATTATTTCTTAAAATTAATCAATTTTATCGAATAAAAAAAGATAAACAAATTAATTTTTTAATGTAACTTTTTATATTTAAATATCATAAAATTGAAAGTATCAAGATCATTAAAATTTAAGCAAAAAATATTTGAAAAATAAATAAATTATGAAATTCAATATAATTATGCTTT
Source organism: Picea engelmannii (assembly GCA_009831015.1). NCBI lineage: Eukaryota > Viridiplantae > Streptophyta > Pinopsida > Pinales > Pinaceae > Picea > Picea engelmannii. The sequence continues at coordinate 784,465 of ML790592.1, read as the reverse complement.
GTAGGAGCATAAATCCATTTAAAGTTTGTATTGATCAAACATCGAGAGGGATCAAAACTCATGAGATATAAATTTTTTGATCACTTAATATTGGTATAAGATAAGATCAAAAGAAGATAACCATATTTATATGTAAATATCATATTTATAGTCTTTATATTTTTATATAAATTTGGATCTCTAGTTTTATATATCAAATCTCTCTATTTCTCTCTCTCACACACACACATTTATTTATGTGTATATTTGACTAGCATATTGTGAGGAAATTATACTTCCATGCTAAACCTCACAAAAGAAAGGAAGAAATATTTAAGCTAAAAAAAATGAAAAAGCAAACACACAATCAACAAAGATTTTACCCTGGAAACCCAAACGGGAAAACCAACTTTCCTTGAGCGTCTTGCTCTCTTGTTGTCTTTTTCATTCATAATAAAAGGTTACATGTCTAACCTTGGTCTACACCTAAGACACAATTGACATCATACCCTCTTGCTTTACACAAGGAAACCCATGTAACCAATTCAACTTACATCTACATGATCAACAACCTTTTGCTAAATATTACCATCAAGATCATTACAACACCTAAAGGTTTCATCATCATAACACGATTACAACATGCCTTATTTATGGGATTTACAGTAGGAAAAACCCTAAATAAAGGTGAGCAAAAACGGTTACATATCCACACATATCATTGGCTACAAATCCCATAAATCTTGGATTGTGTTACAGTCGAATTCCATTTGGATTACCAATCGAATACTAGACGACCTTCATTCGGTTTTCAGTCGGTTTTCATACGTCCTCTTTTCGACCTCTCGTCAGTTGACCTCTTCAACCTGCTATCGATTTCTTGGACTTCGAATTTGTTCGATCGATCCACCTCGACCTTCGATTTTCACTCCCAATCGATCCACTTTGACTCGACTTTCACTGCAAAGAATATAACAACCCAACATTTTCCCACTTGTTATATTCATTATTGAAACTGGGAGATTCTTGAACTCTCATTCATAGATCCAGGGTAGTAACGCCCATTGCCTTTCTACACCAAGAGAACTTCATAGCACTCATAGACTTGGTCAAAGAGTCTACTATGTTTTCCAACATGTCTACTTTCTCCAGCAACACCTTGTTTCTTTCCACCATCTCTCTTATGAAATGATATGGTGTGCACAAGACCAGATATTGCACAT
>ML790592.1:758464-778328 GCA_009831015.1 Picea engelmannii | reverse complement strand
AAAAGGTTGTTGCACTTTCAACAACGAAAGAAGAGTATGTTGATTCTATAGAGGCTAGTAAAAAAATTATTTGGTTACAGAGGTTTATTGAGGAATTGGGAAAGAAGCAGGAGAACATCATGTTCTACTTTGACAACAAGAGTGTCATTCACCTTGCAAAGAACTCAACCTTCCATTCTAAGACTAAGAATATATAGATCAGGTACCATTTCATATGATCCATCTTGGAAGATGGACATTTGAAGTTGGAAAAGATACATACTCGCAAGAATCCTGCAGATATGTTAACAAAGGTAGTAACTAGGGAGAAACTGAGTTCCTTCTTAGTTTCATCTTGCCTTCAAGTATGAAGGTGAAGATGAGAAATTTTTCAAGTCCAAGTGTAGATCATAGTCCAACATGTACAACAACAATGGAGTTTTTGTGATCAGTCTCCAAGTGGGAGTGATCTAGGTGGATATTGGTGGTCACCCACTTATTCCAACTGGATCCTCTTGTTAGTTTTTAGTTCAGCATGTTCTTTTGTACTTCTTTGTAATTGTGGGTTCTACACTTCCAGGGCTATCTAGAGCCCTACACATATTCCATATGGATATTGGTGGCCTCCCACTTAATCTAACTAGCTTATTTTGTATGTTTTCATGTCAGTGCATCTTTTTGTACTTCTAGAGCCGTTTTGGGGACCTAAACAATGTTTTTTTGGCGTGCCATAGTCAAACTATAGATAGATTCAGATTTTTATGACATAATGTGTAGTTCTTGAAAATACCTTTCCAATGGGCTATCACATGCCTAAAACAGAGATCGTATACAAAAGTTACGACCCCGGGAAGTTAATGTACTAACTTACCCAAACACAACCCACATGATTTTTGGCGTTTCATCTCCTAGGGTTAGGTTTTTTTATGTCTAGGGTTTTTGCATTCATGTTTATCATAAAAATTCCTTCAAAGCCTCATTGTACTCATCTTCTTGCGAATGAGCATAGCCATCACATCTCTTCTTAGAGATAAAACTGTCACCATTCTAGCGAGTCTTGCACTCTGTATTTTTACAGTCTCTTTACAATTTTTTCTTTAATAGAAATCAAGTATTGTTGTATTTCTTTGTTTTTTGAAATTTTCATAAGTATTTCATTGTAATATCTTTGCTTTCATTCCATTCCAAAAATAACTTGGATCAGTGGTATCAGAGTAGGTTTCTCTTGATCGTTTTTCAGCGCATGTCCCCGACGAGGTCCAAGTATAGCCAGTTGGGTCTCTAGCTTGTCTCTCTTGAGGAAAATCACTCTCGCACGCCCAAGAAACCCTCGATGGCGGCAGAAAAAAAAAATGGTGGAGCAGAAGATTCTATTAACATGTTTCTTGAGCAATCTCTCATGCGATAGAGGGACGAAATGATGGATAATTTTGCACACATCCTTCAACGCATGTCGATAGCAACAGGCAAATCTTCATCAAGCAACCATTTTGAAGGAAACTCTCCCTTCAAGGTATAATTTAATTTTTATATTCCCATATTTGAAGGTCAGATAGATGCGGATGCCCTAGAAAAATGGTTAAATCTATTAGAAGGTTATTTCTTTGTTCAAAAATTTTCCGACAAGGAAAAAATCACCTTCGCATTTCTCAAGGCTCTCCCCCGTGTCAAACATTGATGGGAAACTTACTAGGAGAAAACTTCCACAGAGGAATCTGGAATATATGGGGTCGAGCCCACTTGGGATGTTTTTGCGCATGCAGTCAAAGAACAGTAGTATCTTGTTGATGACTATGAAGACCAGTACATGAGATGGACCACACTGCAACAAGAGAAGAGCCAAACAGTGTTGGAGTTCACAAATAATTTCCATACCTTTCACACCAAGCTGGGTATCAAAGACTTTGAGCGACATCTGGTTTTGAAATATCGTAGGGCTCTGCATAGGTACATCCAAACCGAAATGGATTTCCTAAACATCTCATCATTGGGAGTTGCCTATCAATATGTTGTCAAAATTGAGCATAAATTTATGCACCAGAACAAATGGGAATTCAGGTCTGCAAATCTGCAACAACCAAAGCATGGTAAAGATGGCCCTAACCAACAGCCTCTAGAAAACCATTCCAAGACACAAGATAGGAAGGGTAAAGGGAAGACGAAAAATGACATTGGGAAGTGGTGTGACTTCCACAAAAGCCCCTGGAAAAACATCGATGAATGTCACTTGAAACAATCATTGGTTGTCGAGGTCAAATACACGGAGCCAAACCCTGATTCAGAATCCGATCCAGAAAATATTGAAAACAAACAGATCATCGACGCAGACCCCACTTCTATTGTCATGACCAAAACAATTCAACTAGAAGAATCAGTAGATCATGAAGAGGGGGAGAGCCTCTTCCATTCACAGATGTGGTTGAAGGGGACCCCGTTTCATTTCATTGTTGATAACGACAGCCAGAAGGACCTCATCTCAGCTAAGGCCATCAAACAGTTGGGGTTGTCAACAACACCACACCCGTAGCCATACAACATCAGGTGGCTTCACCAAAGATGAGATCTTCGTGTCAGCCAACAATGTCTCTTATCCTATGGCATCCAGCCCTTCAAGGATGAGGTAGTGTGTGATTTTTCCCCTCTTTATGTATGTTATGTTGTTTTGATTCAACCATATATGTGGAGACGTCATGTTGTCTATGACTGTAGACCCCATAGTGTCATTATTACTCTAGGAGGTCATTTCTATAGGATACCATAGGTAGTTCTGACTATTGCTCCACCAAAACAATGTCACAAGGTAATATCTCATACTACAAAATTCATCCTCTTCAAAGTCTGTTCAAAGGATGCATAGAAGACCGCTACAACCATTGCAGCCTCAACACCTTCTATCCAACAAAAACAGATTTTCAAAGAGAAAGAAGATATTTTTTCTTCACCTACAATGGTGCCTACACAATGCCCCGTCAAACCCAGAGACAACAAGTTGGTGGAGCATATTCAACCCCTCCAGCAACAAGTTTGTGACAATATTCCAAAGACCAAGCAGCACAACTTCTCCAACAAGGCACACAACTCACCAAGATTCAGATTCAGAAAATGATTTTCCCTCCTCCCTAGGAACTCAATGCAATAGATACCATTGCTTCCTAAGGGGGGAGGATTGATCCAGATGGATATTGGTGGCCACCCACCTATTCCAACTAGCTCCTCTTATCTGTTTTTAGTTCAACACTTTCTTTTGTACGTCTTTGTAATTGTGGGTTTTATACCTCCAGGGTTGTCTGAATCCCTACACATCTTCCAAGTGGATATTGGTGGCCTCCCACCTAATCCAACTGGCTTATTTTGTATGTTTTCATGTCAGCACATCTTCCTATACTTCTAGGTCCATTTTGAGGCTCTAAACAATGTTTTATTGGTGTGCCACAGTCAAACTATAGATAGATTCATAGTTTGATAGAATAATGTGTATTTCTCGAAAATACCTTTCCAACGGGCTATCACGTGCCTAAAACAGAGATCGTATGCAAAAGTTATGACCCCGGAAAGTTAATGTACTAACTTACCCAAACAGGGCCCACATGACTTTTGGTGTTTCATCTCCTAGGGTTACGTTTTTGGATGTCTATGGTTTTGGCATTCACATTTATCATAAAAAGGCCTTCAGAGCCTCATTGTACTCATCTTCTTGTGAATGAGCGTAGTCATCACATCTCTTCTCAGAGATAAAGTTGTCGCCATTCTGGGGAGTCTTGCACTCTATATTTTTACAGTCTCTTTACAATTGTTTCATTAATAAAAAACAAGTATTGTTGTATTTCTATGTTTCTAGCAATTTTCATGAGTATTTCATTGTAATATTTTTGCTTTCATTTCATTCCGAAAATAATCTAAATTAGGGAGATTGTTGGTTGTGGAGCCTAATTATCTTCCTAATTCATATGCAAGTCAAAGAAACTACAAGATACACTATTCATACCCCCCCAGCCATGAGGGGGGAATTTTTTTTGTTTTTTGCAATTCAAATATTGTAATTGCATATTCAATATGGATCGTTCATGATAAGGTCACAGATCTAATGATAGAAGTTATGTTAGGGTTTTTTTCCCTAGAAGGAAACCCTCTTTTATTAGGGAATTGTATTGCAGTAGTTTGTTATGGTGAGTATTGTATTTTGAGAGAGGAGACTTTGAGAGAAAGAAGAGGAAGCTACAACGGGTGTGTTGTAGGTTGTATCCCTTCATTTTGTTGGATAATAAAAAGGAAGGACCTGGAAATTTCTCTGGTGGACGTATCCCACACTAGGTGAACCATGCACATCTTTGTCTTTATTGTATCGTGTATCTTTTGTGTTTTATTTCCGCATTTGTTTTTTTTGTTGCTCCATGATCCTGTTTTTATTACACTCCTTGGGAACATGCATAAATTCATCACAACCAAATAATTTGAGATGTGAAACCGAAGGCTTCTCACCAAACCATACTTCATGTGGAATCGAGTCTACTAGTGTTGACGAAGGAGACATATTCGCCAAATATTTTGTAGTGTCGACTGCCTCTGCCCAGAATTCTTGTGCGAGCCCAACACCACTGAGCATGCTCCTTGCCTTGTCCATCAATGTTTTTTTCATTCTTTCAGCAACTCCATTTTTTTTTGGAGTATATGGTGTGGTATTTTGGCGTGTTATACCACACTACTTGTAGAAATGCTCAAAATCCTTTCCACGGAATTCACCACCATTGTCAGTTCTCAACACCTTAATATTCTTATCTATTTGGTTTTTCACAAGAGACTTAAACTCTTTGAATTTCTCTAATACATATAATTTATTCCTCGGGAAATATATCCATGTCTTCCTGGAAAAATCATCTATGAAGGAGACATAATGTAGGGATCCATCAAGTGAAGGCATTGAAACAGGGCCAAACACATCACTATGAACCAATTCTAGAATCCCCTTTTCCCTTGTCGATCCATATGGGAACCTCACCTAACTTCTTTTTTTTCCATATATGCAATATTCACAAAAATCAACTTCTAAATTACATTCAGGAAAATATTCAACCATACATTTTCTATGCATATCTCAAAGTCATTTTTCTCGACTGTGTCCCTTCCTCTCATGTCATACCATGGTCTGGTCGAATTGACAACGACTTGCTAAGTTGGTTTGAATCAACTCAGCCTGAGTTGAGTTGAGTCGAGTTGAATTCGAGTCGCCTTCAGGAACAATGATGTTTTTGCATCCATTCGAGTCGACATTCCCTAACAACTTGTATAGGGTTCCATTCCAAACTCCTTTCATTAATACCATCGCACCTCTAACCATATTGTGTGTATCCTTCTAAAACAGAGTATGAACTTCTGCACCACTCATCTTACTGACAGATATCATGTTTCTGGTGAAACCTAGAATATGTAGCACACCTGGAAGGGTTAAATACTCCTCCCATCCTGTAGTATCAATTGGACTCTTTCCTGTCCAAAAATTTTGGTTTTCGAGTGGTCCCCCAAAAACACATATCCTTCTTCATAGTGTTCATATTCGCAGAAGAATTCTCTATGTGGTGTCATATGATAGGATTCTCTTAATTCGATCAACCAAACATATTGATCTGACTCTGTATTGGTCGATTCCAAGCACACATCGCCTCCCCTATCTAGAGTAGTCTTTCTCTCAGTCGACTGCTTCTCATCAGATCTTGTACTGACTTCCATTACCTTCGACTTGCAGTCCCTTTTATAATTCCCAGCTTTACCACATTTCTTGCATCTTCTCATCGACTGAATAGGGGATTTAGATCTACCCTTCATCTTAGACTTTCTACTGGATAATTTTCCTTTATCTCCATCAAGCAGTTGACCTCTCACCATTAATGCATCTTTGATCGATCCTTTCATGTTCTTCCTTCTCATTTCTTCTGAAAACAGAGATGAAACCACATCTTCTATCATTGATGTGGTTGAATTACTCCCTATAGCCACGATTAAGTTCTCCCGGTAGTATGGAAAAGAACATAATAAGCTAATACATTTCTCCTCCTCAATGATTTTAATACCCACATAAGATAATTGGATTATTATGGTATTAAATGCATTTAAATGATCAGTTACCGAACTACCCTCACTCATCCTCAAAAGATACAGTTTCTTTCTAAGGAATAACTTATTTACGAAGAATTTTGATTGGTACAAGCTTCCCAACTTGTCCCACGGTTTCTTGGTTGAATATTCACCCAATACATTCAGTAGCACCGAATCTGCAAGACAAAGTCGAATCGTACTCCTTTCCCTTCTCTCGAGTTTCTCCCATTCTTCCCTCGACATACAAGTTGGAATGGTACTTGGACAAACCGCTTCCCATTATTCTCGATCTATAAGGAGATATTCAATTTTAAGCTTCTAAAGCTCAAAGTTCTAGCCATTGAATTTTTCGATCTCTATTCTCGAGATACTCGCCATTCTTTAAGCACAACTTTAAATATATCTAACTTATGATTCTTACTTTACCTAGGGTTTAGCTCAGATCCAAGTTTTTAAACCAAGCTCTGATACCACATGTGAAGAAATTATACTTCCATGCTAAACCTAACTATTATACAACATTTTGTCGCAACAAGTGATACTTTCTATTCTCTGACATCTAAAGCATAGAACCTTGGAAGAAAATTGAGAGAAAGTCTTCTTGGGAAGGATCAACTCTAAAAAATCCCTAAATTACAAAGTTTTCTCTTGTTTCTTTCTAGAAAGGTGTGAAAACTTTAATTGTCGTATGTTGCATCATTGTAAGGTGCGATAATGTCACCTCTTTCTGAGGTCTAAGGGTGCAATAACCTTTGTACGTGGGAAAAAGGAAGAAATACTTGAAGCTTCTAGAATAGAAACTTTGATGATGAGTTGTTTGTCGATCGGTTTGGATCTCACCTGTCTCTCCTAATTTAGTGAGATCCTAACCTTCTCATGGCTTCCTCTCCAATCTATAAATGAAGGCATCTTCTAAAGGGAAAGGATAGAATAAATATTAGGTAATAAGGAATAGATAATGAGATGATGGTGAATTGAGAATAGCTTCTTATTTGTGATTGAGAGATTGTGAGTCTCATTTTGGCTCTAAGAGATTCAGTGGTGCCAAAGTGCTCAAGATATGGTGATGTCATTCATGGAGGCTACATGGGTATTGAAGCATTGAACTGTTGGAAATAGTTTGTCAACGTCAAGGCATTGGTTGTAAGTTGTTTCCTTATTTATTAATACAGTTATATTCTCCCTTTACCATAAAGCTGGCATATCATATTTATTGTATTTTTCCTTGGCCATCTACATAGATTTATTGAAATATATGTTGCATTGTTGCTTTCACTTGTTTTGTTTGATTCTTACACATGTCTGTAGCAAAAGGATTTGAGATCGAATTTGGAGCTTCAATTAATGAAATAAAACTTCAGATAAAAAGGTATGAACTACTTATCTACTTGTATTTCGATTCTAAATACAGGGAAAGGAATTTATATTGTCTGTTTTGTTCTAGTTTTGGGTTCTTGAACTAGGGATATTTGTTTATATCCGCATTTATGAATTTATCCACCACAAAAATGGCGAACATACTAGGGAACGATCTTCTAGATTTTTTCTCCTAGTTTGCTTCATGTGTCATGTTTGAGTCTTTATGAGTCATCACATGGCCTTGTTTGATCAATCAATCTAAAATTCTACTAAAGAGTTTGAGCATTTTTTTATTTTTTTCTGAGTTTTAATTGCTTGTCGCATCCTTGTTTGAGGTACAGAGCGACATTGTTGCACTGTGATATTCCTTCTACATGTGACAACTTGAGTTGTCGCACTGTTTGTCAAAGCAACCTATAACAACATCTGGAAAAATTATCGTTTGATTGTTCTTTCTTTTCCAGGTCTTAGATTTGATGCTTGGAGTGTTTTTTTAACTAGTTTATTCATTGATTTACACTCTTATTGATGGTCTAGCGTTTCTTTTTCACCATTGAAATTTTTTCTTATTCTTTCTTATTTATTTTGAATTGAAAAGGGTATAATCTTTCAGTTGTATCTTTGAGAGATTTTAAATTTAATATTTTATATTGTTCTCTTGAGGTATTTTGATAGTAACAAAGTAATATTTCTTCATTGAATGATTTGCTTTGAAATTTTTGGGTGGTACATTTCTAATCTTGCATTTTAGAGTGAAATTGCATGCTTATTGGCTTTTTTGAGTTTTCATTCTTCAAAAAACATTCCACCTCATGGCCGAGGGGGGGCATGAATTGTGTATTCTGCAATTTCTTTGACTCATGTATTAAGCACCTTTTGCATTCAAAGAGTAATTTTTATTTCTTGCTTTGGCATTTGTAATTGTTTCTTTGCTTGAAATCTCTTGCTCCATTCTATAGATAGTTTTCATTGAAAAAAAATTTGCATTGCATTCATATTTTCTTTGAAATATTCTTCGAGTCAAGTATCATACATCATCGTTGAGTTGCATCCACAATCATTTTTAAGTGAACAAAAACCTTAAAAAGAAAATTAATTAAAAACTTTAGTAACTCTGTCTGGGTAGGTAGAGATGTGTTATGACGTCTTTAAACGTAGGAGTTGTCGTTATTTGTTAGTGCTAAAATATGAGGATTATGTGGTTCTCCCACATACCTTCGAGTATATTGGGAGGCCCCTTTCAAACAATTGTACATTAGAAAACACTACTATGGATTTGATCTCTCACGTACCTTGACTATATCGGGAGACCCTTATAGGACCTGAAATTGAGTACCCTTCCAACCGTCTTTTTGTCACAATACACTGAGAACAACACTTGGGGATATTACTACGCATGTATTGCTAGGTAGTCGGGTAATATAGTCAAGGGTATGGTTTATCCTCCTTGGTTGGTGCTATGAAATATTGGGCCAAGTATTACTGTTGGACCCTACAATATATCACGAGTTGTGACAACTTGACACCCCTATCAGATTCATCCTATTGACCCCACCTATTCATATGACTGTTTGTTTCCTTTATACTTTTATAGTGTGTGTTCTTTGTTTTAGTGGACTCTAGGTTGAGTTCCTATATGTTATCACATAAGGTTGTCAAGGGCCATAGGTGTGTGATGATATACCTGAATCTGTAGTCTTTCCCGGTCTCTATACTTTTTGAATACCAAATCTTAAGTTCCCCCCCCCCCTCTTCGGCTTGTAATTCGTTCTCTATTTTCCCTTGTTCGTTTGTGCACCCTGGTTTTCCTTAAATATCTTACCCGAGTGAAAACTTAGCCCCACTCCCCTCTGTTTTTCTCCAAGGATGAACACTTGTCTCCTTTTTTAGTCAGTGTTCTCCTTGTTTTCCCAACCCACAACCAATCACCCAAATCCTTGTTCACGCAAGACGCAGCCATGGACATAAAGGGTGACATTCAAAGCAGCCCATTTCGGGCTTAAAAGTAGCAGGCAATTGTAATCCTTCAGCGGCGAAGATTCCACGAACAGTCAAGATCAGCGGCCCACGGGCGTTTGGAAGTCCAAATTTTTGCAAAGTATACGCCAAAGAAAAATTTTCAAAGTCCCCAAATCCCCGAAGCCCCGAAGGTCAAAGTGAATCTGGACCATCCATCGGCGGGGCCACGCGTCAGTGGATCCATAGCTCCAGGTAAAAGTAGCTGAAGGCAGAGGAGGTTTGAGTTTTGATTTTCCCTGAGCTCAGAGACCCGAAGTGGATCTCGGTTGTCCAAATCCAGGAGCCACGCATCATTAGATCCCCAGATCTGGAGAATATGCTTGGGGAAAATAAAGTTTGACTATTGAGAAGTCCGAAGCCCGAAGACCCGAAGGGATCTTAGCTGTCAATCTTAGGAGGGCCATGTGTCATCATATCTATGACTCCGGGTAAAAGAAGTTGAAGGCATAGGAGGTTTGATATTTGATTTTCCTGGAGTCCGGAGTGTTAGCATCGGAAGTCGCCCTTCATATTGAGGGAAAGGCAAGCCCAATACCCATCAGAGTTTTATGTCACATGTAGGTTATAAAAAGGTCAAATGGGCGCAGTCTCCAGAAAATATCATCTCAACTCATAAAACTGGACTAGTATACACGAGCAGGTGAGGTCTTAGTCTAACTTCAGACAATAAGTCATAGTAAGGGTGAGTAGGAGGAAGCCTTCGGTGAGAAAATGTATAGGTATGCTGAGAACATCAAGTCTTTCAGCAGCCCAAGGAGGAACAATTTAAATGCAAGAAATTCTTGAATTCAAATCTCAAATAACTGAAAGGAATTATAACAACACTATAATCAAACTTTCATCATAATGCAATCACAATAATTCAAGTGAATCAGTCAATCATGAACTCTTTCAACATCAGAGGGAAACAAGAGGGAGTAAGAAAGTTGTTTTTCATTAAACAAGAAGTCTCAAATGCATATACATAACTAGATAACCAGAGACTTCATTAAAACTTTACAATTCGGGAGCCTTTCTCTATCATCGACCATTTCAAAATATAAAAATTGAGTATATATACTCAAAGCAACTTGCTCCCTATAGAAACACACTCTGGTCATGCATTCAAGGTTTGGCGTCTGCATCTTCTTCTATCAGGTTGCACTTGCACTCTTCTATTAGACACAAGATCAGATCGGTATGGGCTTCATAGGAAAATTCATGGCACGAAAACTTTCAGCTCACAGTCTACCCTCCATGGCCAGTTTTTCCATACTTTCCATTTATGTGATGAAATGAGGTTTCAACTGCCCTACCCATTTTCATTAACTACACTCATTGGGATCAGGGTGAAACATGAAAACCATGAATGTTCCAGGTGAGCTCACAATTCCTTTGTGATACGCGACCACGGGCCTTGACCTCGTGCTTATCCCTCTGAAAACTCAAGATTTCACAATTCGAGAGTTTTCACTCCTCTTGATTTCAAATATCCTGATGCTTGCTCCCACGAAATGGCCCATTTGGATCAACAGTCAGATTTTCCTTGAATCTAACGGCCATGATCATCTCCTCGAACAACCTCATCCGCCCATCGCTTGATCAAGAGCCTATCTTTTATTTAGCCCTGCCTCCATTTGACCCTGGGCAATTACCGTGAGCCTGATTCTCGGGCGCGTCGTGATTTCGCGTTTCGTGAACTTGTGTTGTGCTCTATGCTCAAACCTCCAAGTCACGAAATTGCATTTGCTCGGATCAGGTGACACGCATCTCTTTACATCGGATGGCCCAGATTGTATTGATGTTTTGCGACTTCGGGCCATCGACAATTCTCACCCCAAATTTCCCGAAAGACTTTATCTGTGGTTTGGATCCTGCACCACATGCCGCTCTAGAATGGACGACCCATATTATTTCGCGACTTCTCATTTCATGAGTCCTCATGACTTGGTCCTTTGACTGCTCCATCCTGTGAGTCAGCGAAATGTTGATCCTGCTCCACGTGTCCATGATCAGCCTCACGATTTTGGACCTCTGTTCGGTGCAAAACCTCGTGTAGTTGCATGATCCCAATCGCCCGATGGTCGTCGATCTGATCTATTTCATGGATTTCTTCCATTGAAAACTGATCTTTCTCGCTCTCTTTATTTGAGTTGACATCAGACTGCTTCAAATATTGCACCTAGTTCTCACGAATGCACCTTTTTTGGCCTACTTGAATGACTGGTTGAGGGCTCAGGAAAACAAAAGATCAGAGGCAGAGGTGAAAGGGGAAATGATTGACCAAAGAAAAAATAGGAATGTTGAATGTTGATACTTCTTAGACAGGATGATAGGAAAATAGGTTGATCCAATTTGCAAAAGGGGGAGGGATAGGCAAGGACATAGACTTAGGTAGAAACCACAAACCTTTAAGGTTTTGAAAAATTTATGTGCTAACATTAGGCTCCATGGGGGATAAAGTCCTCCCTGCGAGGCTCTAAGAACTCTTCTTGCGGCTTTAGGGCCTTATTGTTGGGTTGTGGAGTCTCCTATCAAAAAATAAAAAATATAAACAGAAATGGTATTTACAATGGTTGGACGTCGACTGTGACCTTAAACAAAAAACATTTTTAGGAAGTGCCCATTTACAGGACCACCAAAAGCTTCGTCTCCCTCCAAATTCTTCAATCTGTAAGTGTTATTTGGTAACGCTTTGGAAATATTGAAGGGACCTATCCAAAGGGCTTCAAATTTACCATGATTTCCCTTGTCCTATCTAGGTGCATCCCATTTGAGGACCAGATTTCCCGGCTAGAAATTCTCTTTATTGCTCTTCCTGTCAAAGGCCTGCTTGATTTTCTACTGACGGTGATGCGCTCTATCTAGAAGCTTCTCTCTTGCCTGATGCACTTCTACCAGTTGATGTATCCTCCTGATCATGTCATCAGGCTCTTTTCGGCATTCTTGGAAGAATTTTTCCACACACAGGGCGAGCTGGGAAGGAGAAACTGCTTCGGTCCCGTATACAAGTTGGAAAGGAGAGATGCCCAGGGACCTCTTTGTTGTCACTCTATCAACCCACAAAGCAAATTTGAGCTTTGAATCCCATGCTTTCTTTTTCTCCTCTAACAACCTTTTGATAATCCTTATAAGGCTTTTATTAGAGGACTCTGTCACTCCATTCCCTTGTGGATAGTAAGGGGTTGAGTGAATTAATGAAATCTCAAACTTCTCACAAAATCTAATCAATGGCTCAGCTCTGAAGGATGCAGTGTTATTTGTGATGATCCTGCTTGGACAACTGAATCTTACTATAATATCCTCCAGGAAACCGATGATCACCTTATGAGAAGCACTCCTTGTGGGGATAGCTTCTATCCACTTGGTAAAATAATCTGTTGCAGTTAGGATCCACCTGTGTTGACCACTTGAAGGAGGATGAATCTCCCTGGTAAAATCCAGACCCCACTATTGAAAGGGACTTGAAGCTAGTACAAGCTTCAATGGCAGAGACTTGAGTTACTGCTTTCTAGAGAATTTCTGAAATTTGATGCAAGCCCTACTTTTTGCACAGACATCAGTGAATAGAGTAGGTCAGTAGAACCCACCCCTGAGAATTTTGTAGGCAGTGGTTTTCCAGAAATGATGTCCTCCACAGAGGCTATCATGGAAATCAAATATAATTTTTTGGGCCTCTTGTGGGTCCAAACATCTCAGAAGTACTCCTAGAGGGTCTTTCCAATACAAGACCTGGTCAATAAGGAAATATCTGATTGTTTTAAGCTTTAAATCTCTTGCCTTGCTTTTCCCCATTCCATCTGGAGGTCGCAACTCTTGCAGAAAATATATAATATCTTTATACCAGGTGCATTCTGCCAATGGAGGGCTATCCTGAGAACTTTTATCAGACATCTCAGCTTCATGATCTTCTGAGAAAGTGTTCTTTGAAATTGACCCCCAAATCTTTACAATTAGATTCAGCCAATAACTTGGCTAAACCCTGGCCTTTAACTAGCTTGGTGGGTTTTATTTCCAACTCAAATTCAAGGATTCTGGAAATCCACTTGCTCCTCCTCCCATCTATGTCAGGTTGAATGAGAATGTCCTTCATAGAAGTTAAAGGAACATATGAAATGATTTTTTAATGCAAAACATAGACTCTGAAAGATTTGAGAGATTTCACCAAGGCATAGGCCTACCTCTCCATGATGTCATATTTCACCTCATCATCTCTCAATGCCCGACTGAAAAAGGAAATGGGCTGCTCCAACCCTTCAACATTTTTCTGCAACAGAACAGTCACTACAGTGTCAAATGAAGCAAATGAAAAAATGAGGAAATCCTTTGAGTAATCAGGACTGATAAGAATATGTGCTTTGGTTAAGGCCCTCTTTATCTGATCAAAGGAATTTCAAGATTTGACAGTCCATCTGAATTCGTTTCCTTTCCTCAACATGGTTGTTATAAGCTTTACCATCTCAGCAAAGTTGGAAACAAACCTCCTCGGAAAATTAATTTTTCCCAAGAAAGACTGGACTTCTTTCTTGGATCTGGGAAGCGATAAGGCTTGAATAACTTCTACCCTGCTAGGATCGATCCTAACACTTTTAGCTGATACTATGTTCCCCAGTAATTTTTCGTCCTGCATAGCAAACAATGATTTCTTGGGATTTAAGGAGAGACCAAACCTTCTACATTTCAGGAAGACTTTTCTCATATGAGAGCAATGTTCTTCATTGGACCTAGAGAAGACCGTTATGTCATCTAGATAGATGACCACAAATTTATCCTTTTCTCCAATGAAGGCGATGTCCATGGCTCATTGGATGGTTGATCCCGCATTCATCAACCCAAAGGGAATTTTGGCATACATGAAAGTGCCCCAAGGAGTGGTGAAGGATGTCTTTTCTCCGTCTTCAGGCAGGACAGAGATCTGATTGTAGCCAGAAAATCCATCAATCATGGAAATCTTGGATGCACCAGTTACCCTTTGTAATATGTGTTCCATTTTCGGCAAGGGATAATTGTCTTTCTTTGACCTCCTGTTCAGGTTCCTGAAATCGACGCAAAGTCTGATCTCCCCACTTTTCTTTCTCATCGGGATCAGGTTGGCTACCCATTCAGAATATATCAAAGGGACAACAATTTGGGTGTCCAGCAGCTTCTTTACCTCCTTCTCCATGATAGGAAACACCATAGGATTTATTTTCCTTAATTTCTACCTAAATGATTTGGCCTCCTCCTTCAATGGGATCTTATGCTCAACAATGCTAGCGTCATATGTCCTTAGGTAATCATAGGTCTGGGAAAACACATCAGCGAATTCTTTTAATAACTCAGCATACTCGGCCCTATGCTCCCTTGACAGGTTGCTTGATACCTTAACAAACTTTGGGTCCTCCTCTGTACCAATGTTGCATTCAGCTACATTAGCATTCTCAGTTGGGACTTTAAGCTTTACTGCCACATCGTTCCCATCGAACAATCTTTCCATAGGAACGAGTCCCTTTGGAATGTGGTTGCTAGGAAGTTGAATGATATGGTGATCAACAATTTTATTCAAAAATACTTCAGGGGGAGGGTCACCCTCGGAATCATAATCCTGATCAATGTGTAATGCAAAGAACTCATCAACCAACTCGAGAAACCTTCTGATTTCAAGATCATCCTCGAACACCTTCCAATGCTTGGTATTATCAGGTACAGGGGGCCTATACCTAATCTCAACATCATACATGAGCTTAGGAGGCAGTGGAATCCTGAACTGGCTTGTTGAGACAATTAGAGAATCGTCCATGACATTTTCTTCTCTGGGAACAAATGAAATGTTGAAAGCCAAGAAAAAGTTGTCAACCAGATCCCACACTTCATTTATGTAACTCTTGAGTCGAGGGTGTTTGGCCTGATAAGAATTTCGGATCTGCTGGACAATCAACTCAGCATCCCTGAACACTGTTATCTCTTCAATTCCCATGTCCTTTGCTGATCAGAATCTGGACCAGGGGTCTAAAATTTGCTCAATTTTCAAAGTGCTCGGAATGCGACGAAAATGGTACCATTGTGTCCGTCTCATTCTCCTGATTCCGGCGGTATATTTACTTTCGCAAACGGAGTCCGTATGGAGAAGTTATCGCGATCTGTTCGCCGGGCCAAACAGGGAAAATTTTGATGCTGACTGGGCAGGCCGTACAGCTGACGTGGCAGGCCGTACAGATGATGTGGCGACCGTACAGTTAGCGTGGCATTGATGATGTGGCAGAATCTGGTTGGATGACAGTTGGCAAATCATTATGTGACACGTGGCATTAGGTGGACGAATGAAAAGGTGCCACGTGGCCCAATGAAGGGCTGCCACGTGGCACCCTGGTTTTGACTATTTGAATCGTTTAAAATATATATGGAGGCCGCGGGGTTCGACCCCCGGACCTCCCCACTGTGCAACGACTTCACAATTTTCCACTAGCCAACATTCCGCCTTTGGTTTCTTGTTTGCAATACGAGAAAAATTAGATTTGAATTTGTATTGATTATTATATGGCGGGAGTTAGGGCTGGGGCTAAGCCCCAGCCCCCGGTCACGCTCATAGCACATATGACCAGTCTCTTCGGGAATTGGAGCGTGCGGCAGTTTGGCTGGGAAAACCCACGGTTGTATGGGCAATACATACGACCATACATTTTGGCAAATGGCGGGGTTTAAATATTAAAACTTTGGTTTTGTAATAACACATTTAACCCTGTTATATGACATATATTATGCCAAGTTTCATATTATACGCGCGGTTTAGTGTTAAAACTCTCGGATGTAACCACAACATGTGACCAGTGTGGTTGTTAAAAGGCGCGCCGGGGGTATTCAAATGTTAGTCCTCGGTTCCATTGGTCTATCACATATGACCATTCCGGTCGATAAATGGCGCGGGGTTTATGTTATGAGAAATGGGCGAGGAGTTGTGGTTTAAAAACCACACGGTTATTTGCATTAAAATGTGACCATTCCTGTTGAAATGCTATACGCGCGGGAGATTTTTATGTGTGACCCGCGGTCACATTGTTCCACCATATGACCACTTTTTAAACTTTGGCGCACGAGGTTTGGTTATGTCAAACCGTTACACACATATGACTATTATATTTATTGTGTGGGCGTGAAATTTGGGTTTAGTTGTGTGTTTAAACGGTCATGCCAATACACACACGCCACTTGTCACATATCCATTGCACGGTGGCAACAGGTGCCTATTTTAGCTCTGGGACGTGGCCATATGGCTCCCCATGCGCCCAACACCTCCGATTCGGGGGGCTTGATTCCGGGTAACTGTTCGACAAATTGGCGCATTTTGCGGGACGCGCGTGTGTGCTGGGTTTTGTGACGGAAAACGCCCAGAAGCTAGGTTCACTTTTTCCAGGAGTGCGAAATGGCGAACAGGTTACAGC
The DNA here is from genome assembly GCA_009831015.1 of Picea engelmannii. Classification (NCBI taxonomy): domain Eukaryota; kingdom Viridiplantae; phylum Streptophyta; class Pinopsida; order Pinales; family Pinaceae; genus Picea; species Picea engelmannii. Next base: position 761,484 of record ML790592.1, on the reverse strand, counting down.
AGGCTTGAAGGAGAAAAATGGCAGCAAGCATAACTTCTTCAATTTTTGGCCAAATGAGGAGCTGTAAAAGCCCAGCTAGGGGTTTTTGGACATTCTGAGTCCATTGGTGATATTTTCACAGGCATTTGAAGAGCCCATTTGTAGGTTTTTCACATTTGAAGTCTGAGGAAGCTTCAGGAGCCTTAAAGCCCTCATTGTTTGAGGCATTGCTCAGATGAGCCCATGTCCATTTTCTGAGACTGAATAGTCATTTCTGACTGTTTATTATGCTCTGAACACTTTGGGATAGGTTTCAGATCCATTGGAGGACTTCTACAGGTATTTTTTCCTCATTCAAGCTCAGGGAAGCTTGGAGGTCACATGTAGAAGAGGTCATTGTTGGATGAGCCATTGTCCATTTGCAGAGTTTTTACAGTCATTTTTGGGGTTTGTATGTATTCTGAATCCAATGGTACAGTCTATAAATCCATTGGTGTTGAGCAGCAGCTTGTAAAGAGCATTTGACAAACTAATCCCAAAGAGCCAAGTCCATTGAAGGAGGCTCAAGGAGACGTAGCCCAGAGAGGGGTGAACTCCTTTATCATCTTGGTATTGCTGTGATTTTGATGTGTTATTTGTTGCATTTTATATTGCTGTACATTGTTTTATAACACATGATTAATCATTTAAAATATCATTCCTCACACCTGTACATTGCAAATAAGAACCAAGAACTTAACACATAAACCCTCTTACACATTTAAACACATGAAGCAAGGTCCTGTTAAGATTTATTTTTATGAGGTAGAGGGTGCTTGCATAGCATAACAAGTCAGCCTTCTATTTTCAGATCATTTGCAGCCCTCAAACCTAAAACAAGAGCTTCATATTCTGTCACATTGTTGGTAGTTTCAAACTCTAATTTGTATGAAAGGGATATGGTTTCATGACAAGGTGACACAAAAACCACTCCAGCACCAACACCTTCCCTAGAAGAGGCTCCATCGAAAAACATTTTCCACATAGAGGTAATTGGAGGAGAATCTTCACTGAGAGTACTGGAATTTATGATCTCAAGAGGGGGTTATGGGGCATCGATGAACTGCAACAAGTTGGATCCTAAATCAGTATCCAAGGAAAAGATAGGATGATCGGTGGGGTCTGCTTCATCACTGATAATGTAGGCCAACTGAGCTTCTTTGTACAGTCTCCTATGATCCCCTCCGAACACTGGAATGGTAGCATATGTGAGGTCAATCTTGAAGGTTCCCCCAAGCCTTTTTATCCAAGATCTTGACAACAACATGCCGAACTTGGGAGGAACGTCAACCACCACAATATCCATTACCACACTTTTCATGGGTAGATGGAACAACGTCACCACTAGATCCTTGATGACCTCAAGACATTGCACCCTCCTCGAATCAAAAGAATATAAATCATCATAAGCTTTGTGATTTCTAATCTGAGTTGTTCCATGACAGTCTTGGGCATAAGATTCTGAGACGCCCCATAATCCATCAAACAGTTATGCAGCACCTTATTGTGTATGTTCATGGATGTATATAAGGGAGGGGATGAATCATCTATGTCTTCTACTATAGAACCTAGAATGACTACGGGCTTTTCATATTGAAGATTCACTCAGTCTCTGGAATGACAGGGTGGCTTGGGCTGCAACAGCTTAGAGAGGGACCTTTTGAAGTCTTCATACTTAACTAGATCTAAAAGGGGGACAAGGATTCTGATCTTCTGAATTTCAAGATCAAAGTTAAAGGAGGAAGGGGGCTTTAGAATTTCTCTCACCTCTGGGACAGGGTCTTTGGCTAAGGGTGGGGAATTTTGAGCTTTCTTTTCTTTGTTGGTGTTTGTTGCGTCTTTAGCAGGCTTCTCTGTTCTGGGAGATGGATCAAGGACGTCAGAATTCCCTTCTTTCTCCTTAGACCTGAGGTTGTATTTACTTGGGATATTATTGGCCTTTTCCCCCTTACTCAGCTCATTTTTTTGACTGTTCATGAGGGATTCCTCGTATGCAAATTGAGTTAAATGAGGAAACGGGGAGGTGTCTCCAACACAATGGATTTCAGGATCAAGCTCAAGCTCTTATTCCTCCCTGTCCCCCTCAACAACAAGGTTGTTTTGGAGAGGGGTTTGAATTTTCTGATCATTTCTATCTCTGTCCCTTTGTTCCCTTGGCATAATCTAAGGAGCATTGTTATTCGGCCTCCTGAAGTTGCCTTTGTTATCAACATTTTGGGGATTTTTGTACGTTTTCTTCCCTTCTAATTCCAACCTTTCCATTCTATCTGAAAGTGATTTTAGTAACTTGGTTACTTCATCCATTTGAGGGGGGGGGGGCAGAGGAACTGGAGGTTGAGGCTTCAGATCTTCCCCTTCCTCTCTCTCTATTAGTCTTATTCATGAGTCGGTCAACTGCTAATATGTTAGACTCTACTTCCAGGGTTGCATCTTGCATGTGAGCCAAGGAAGTAGCTCTTCTCTCTCTTAACAGGAGGTAGAAGTTAGGGTCAAAAGCACTGGCATAGGTAATTTTGGCAGAGGCCTCTGTAGGATTTATCTCAACAGGGATTTTATTGTACATCTTGTTGAATCTTTTGGAGAAGTCAGAGACATGTGTTATTGGATACATCTGTAGGTGCAGACACTAACCGATCTCCCTAGATCCACCTGGATCTAGAACAAAGCAAGACAGAACATGACTCTTTCCCTAGATTTTGACCATTGAATTAAATAGGAGGCAAGAACAAATAACATACCTTATGATCGCTTCCTATGGTCTTTGTTGCTCCTGCTTCGCTCCAATGCTCTCGTGCAGTCAAGACCAAGACAACACAAACCAATCCACTTGAAGACAACTCAATATGTTCAATAGTCAATCTATGTATATGATCAAGGAATTATACAATAAAGTGGAAATAGCTTTATGGGAAAGGGACATGCTACTATATCATATTAATGGAAAGTAAAGATTACAACTTGAGCCTTGATGTCGCAAACTTCCTTTCGATGGCCCTTGGCTC
>ML790592.1:747569-758115 GCA_009831015.1 Picea engelmannii | reverse complement strand
CCTTTTCCATGAGAATTCTCTCAATATATAGGAGAGAATGAATTAGTTACTTGGATAAGAATGATCCCAAAATATCAGGGAATCCAATACTAGGATAACCATTCGAATGCCAACCCATCCTTCTAGAAGATTCCCTTCTAGAAGCTTCGAGAATTCCTCTTTTTCCTTGCTTTAGGAAGAGTTCGCACCCTAGTAGTTCAACACAGTGCGATATGTTCGCACCCTGGCTTAAGGCAGCCTGCGAGAATGGGTCATTCTCGCAGCCAAATATACTAGCAGCCTGCGAACTTGCTTCAAAAATGAGTTTTCTTGGAAGAGATGAAAATAACTTTTCTCAGGTAAAAGTTCTTATGAAGAGCCTGAGTACACCATCATCAATACATCATCATGATGACCAAAATCATGGGTAACAATAGGCTCTCCCTCTTTTCTCTTCAGGGACCCGAACTCAATGATATAATACATGAAGTTTTTTTTATCCCCCCATTGTCTCAATAAGATATCATCTAAGGCCTCAATCCCATCAATGGATCCCGGGGTTAGGGCTCTGAACCACTTTCTGGCTTCTCCATCAAGACTGTGGACAAAAATCCTCATCCATATGTCTTCGTCTACTATGACATAGTTATCAGCATAACTATAGAAGGTTGCAAGGTGCTCCTTTGTAGTAATATCTCCCTCCCCAATAAACTTAGGCAGCTTCTTAAGATAGCCACCGGCTGGAAGGGAATTGATAGGTTGAGGTAAAATGAGAGGGGCATATTTGGAAGCTACTATAGCATCCATTTTATTTCTAGGGGGATTAGCACCCGCCATTGGGATGTGAACTAGAGGAGAACTAGGTGGGGATGGAGTTCGAGCAGGGGAGATTGGAGGTGTGTTTTTGGGAACAAAAGAAAACAACAGAGGACTTGAGGGAGCAGAGGTTTCCCTCTCCGTAAATGTAGAAACTTTAACAGGAGAAGGAGTAGTGAAGCTCGGAGAGGGGAAATCAACAGGAAAACTCCCAAAATTAAAACTTCTAGAAACTCCAATAGAGGGTGTAACGGGAAAATGAGAAATAGCTATTGGAGTTGCTATAGGGGGATGGTGAAAATTATCAGAAATACCTAGTTCAGCGGTTGAAGTACCTTCTTGAAGGATCTTTATTCTTCTGACAATTTTCTCTGGGTTGGCTTCAGGAGTCGCTAGAGGCAGTTGTGGAGTAGACCTTGTGTGTCTACCTTTGGAAGCCACAGTTGAATGAGTGGAATCTCCTTAATGGAGTCGCCAGGTGCACAGTTGCAATATTTGATGTACTGAGTTCTAATGCACCTTCAGAACTAGTAAGCTTTGTCGTTCAATCCCAAAGAAAATATTCAATTATATCCACGACAACAGTGCCAGAAATGTTAGCACCGGAAGTTTCCCTTCAGATTGTGGGAAAGGCAAGCCCGATACCCATCAGAGTTTTATGTCACAGGTAGGTTAGAAAAAGGTCAAATGGGTGCAGTCTCAGGAAAATATCGTCTCAACTCAGAAAACGGGACTGGTATACACGAGCAGGTGAGGTCTTAGTCTAACTTCAAATAGTAAGTCGTAGTAAGGGTGAGTAGGAGGAAGACTTCGGTGAGAAAATGTATAGGTATGTCAAGAACATCAAGTCTTTCAGCAGCCCAAGGAGGAACAATTTAAATGCAAGAACTTCTCGAATTCAAATCTCAAAGAACTAAAAGGAATTATAACAACACTATAATCAAACTTTCATCATAATGCAGTCACAATAATTCAAGTGAATCAGTCAATCATGAACTCTTTCAGCATTAGAGGGAAACAAGAGGGAGTAAGAAAGATGATTGTCATTAAACAAAGTCTCAAATTCATATACATAACCAGATAACCAGAGAGTTCATTAAAACTTTACAATTTGAGAGCCTTGCTCTACCATCGACCATTACAAAATATAAAAACTGAGTATATATACTCAAAGCAACTTGCTCCCTCCAGAAACACACTTTGGTCATGCATTCAAGGCTTGCCGTCTGCATCTTCTTCTGTCAGGCTGCACTTGCACTCTTCTGTCAGATGCAAGATCAGATCGGTATGGGCTTCATAGGAAAATTAAAGACACGGGAACTTCTGGCTGACAGTCTTCCCTCCATGACCATTTTTTCCATACTTTCCATTTATGTGATGAAACAAGGTTTCAACTGACCTACCCATTTTCATTAAATACATTCATTGGGATCAGGACAAAACCTGACAACCATGAATGTTCCAGGTGAGCTCACAATTCCTTTGTCATACGCGACCGTGGGCCTCGACCTTGTGTTTATCCCTCTAAAAACTCTGGATTTCACAATTCGAGAGTTTTCACTCCTCTTAATTTCAAATATCCCAATGCTTGCTCCCACGAAATGGCCCATTTGGATCAACGGTCAGATTTTCCTTGAATCTGACAACCATGATCATCTCCTCAAACAACCTCAGCCACCCATTGCTCGATCAAGAGCATATCCTTTATTTAGCCCTGCCTCCATATGACCCTAGGCAGTGACCGTGAGCCTGATTCCCAGGCGCGTCGCGATTTCGCATTTCAGGAACTCATGTTGCGCACTATGCTCAAACCTCTGAGTCATGAAATCACGATTGCTCGAATCAGGTGACACACGTCTCTTTGCATCAGACGACCTAGATTGTATCGATGTTTCGGGACTTCGGGCCATCGAAAATTCTCACCCCAACTTTCTTGAAAGACTTTATCTGTGATTCGGATCCTGCACCATGTGCCACTCTAGAATGGACGGCCTAGATTATTTTGCAACTTTGCGTTTCATGAGTCCTCATGACTCGACCCTTTGACTGGTCCATCCTGTGAGTCAACGAAACACTGATCCTATGCCATGCGTCCCTCCGGTACCAATGGATGAGATCAGCCTTGCGATTTCGGACCTGTGTTTGGCACAAAACCTGGTGCAATTGTATGATCTCGATCACCCGATGGATGTTGATCTGATCTATCTGATAGATTTTCGCCGTTGAAAACTGATCTTTCTTACTCGCTTGATTTGATTTGACATTAGACTGCTTCAAATATTGCACCTGGTTCTCACGAATGCACTATGTTTGGCCTACTTGAATGACCGGCTGAGGGCTCAGGAAAACAAAAGATCAGAGATAGAGGTGAAAGGGGAAATGATAGGCCAAAGAGAAAATAGGAATGTTGAAGGTCGATACTTCTTAGATAGGCTAACAAGGAAAACAGGTCAATCAAAAGGACGAAGACAAAAAGAAGACAAGCTACAGGTCCAGAGGGAAAACTTACGATCTGATCTAAAAAAGGGGGAATGATAGGCAAGGACATAGACTTAGGTAGAAACCACAAACCTTTAAGGTTTTGAAAAATTTATGTGCCAACACAGAGACCCGAAGTAATTCTCGATTGTTCGATTCAAGAGGACATGCATCATTAGATCGCCAGCTCCGGGTAAAATCACATAGAGGAGCCAAAGGAACAAAAGCTAGCCCCCGAGCCCTGGAGAGCCAAATGCGTGGCAACCGTCAGCACATGCAGGTGACACCCTTATGATCTTGTCACATGGCCACTCCCTAAGCATTAACTCTCGTTCAATCTCTGAGGAAAGGCAGTTAATGAAAGTAGAGCTGGTGTTTGAAACCTCGGCTCACTCCATAAATGGAAGGCATGGAAGGCCCGACTGTGGGGACTGAACCGTCAGCCCATGGTACCCTTGTGGGTAGATTTTCCTACAAAACCCATGCCTATATAAGCTCACATCTGACAGAGGGGTGCTTTTTCAGTTTGACAGAAGAATCTGTCGATGCAAAGCTTTGATTGTAGTGACCAGGTCACACTCTTGGTAGTGGCGTATTGTTCTGAGTATAAATAAATAGTTTTAATATTTTGTTAAGGTCGTCAATTGGTTGAGCAGAGCTCCCTATTTTGTAATGTTTTGATGCCAGAACTGTTCTCTGGTTATGTATCAGATTTGAGACTTTCAAATTAATAAAAGTCAACCTCTTTTCATCTCTTTGTAAAAACTGTGCTAAAACACTCGGGCACAAAGGATCCAGTCGAGGGTTGTCATGTTGTTGTAATGTAGGTTTGATTGAAGTGGTACCATGACCACTTTTAGTCAGCTTCCTTGTGATATTTTCCCCTCTTATAGTGAATGGATCGGGCATGGAGGATCCAGTCGAGTTGTTATAGCTGCATGGTGGTGTAGGTTTGATCATTGTGTTGTTGTGACTGTGTTGTTTGGACATATTTCAGTGTTTGAAGCTTGAGCTTAAGAGAGATATTGAGTCTGATTTTTTTTTCTCCAAGCTGCTTGAAGGAATGATGCCTATAGTAGTCTTGTCCACCTTTCTTACTAAGTATTCCCTCTTCTCACACTTAAACTCAATTCACTTATTGAAGTTAGTTGTGGCTCTCACTTCCCTGTGCATTAATTGTCCAGTTCTGTGTTGAAATCATTTTTGTATTGAGTTTTCCCCATTTGACCTCCACTCACATAAATCAAACATTCTTATGGGTACTGGGCTTATCCTCCTGCAATATGAGGGTGACTTTCAGTGCTAACACTATCTATGGCGTTAGTTCCTAGAGCTCCCAACGAAGGAACCCCTTTTCTTGGGGAACCTTTCGTTTTTACTTCTATTGGAAACGTTGGTCCTCCTTACATTGCTACTCCGAGTTTACCAAGACTCACCATAAGCTAACCAATGTTGTTTTTTCCACTCCAAGTTTTCTAAATCTTCCTATTGTCTTGAATGCATAGGTCTAGTGTTTCAAATGCACACCCTCCCTCTTAGGAATGTCCTCAAGAATTTTCACCTCATGTTGATCTTTTTCCTTCTTCCCTCATTGCATCTTCTTCTTTTTCTTCTTCTTCACCTATTGAAAGCCTCGCTTCTAGTAACCAAGAGATTAATAAGATGAAGGAAAAGAATAACAAGAAGAGTAAAACTCAACAAAAGATCAAGCAACCAGTTAATGTTGATCAGGATGGACACATCCAGAAACCTATCACCAAAACTCACAAACCCAAATTCCCTTGCAGGCTTTGCAAGGGTGATCGTATTCTCAAGGATTTCCCTGGTATTCCCAAGGTCATAGAAGTGTGGTCTCATGTTTCTTCTCAATCTGCGTCATCATCCACTGCAGGTCATGGTAGTGAAAACCCATCAAATAGTAATCAGGTTGGAAGTAAGAAGGGTAAAGTCAAATTTCCTTGCTTGTTATGTAAGGAGATACATCGCACCTACCTTTGTCCTCGCATGGATGAAGCTTCATATCTATTGAAAATAATTATTGATGACCAACAACAACTTCCAACAGCTTACCGTAAACTCTCTCCCAACCTGCCATTAGTTGATAAACTGGTCAATATGGTTCCATCCTCGGTTAGTCTAGTTGATCAAGTGGTCAATTTGGTTTCATCCTTAGTTGACCAGTTGATAAAGTGATCGATCTGATTCTTTCATCGGTCGATCCCACTCTTCCATTGAAGAGTGAAACCCAAGTGATCGATTTGATCCCATCATCTGTCGATCCCACTCTTCCATTGAAGAGTGAAACCCAAGTGGTCGATATGGTCTCCCGTTTAATCGACCCCACTCCTTCAAAGAGTGAAGATGTCTCTCAGGTCTTTCTCATTACTATGGATTCCTCCAGACAAGGGGGCATTCCACCTGTTCCAATGACACCCCCTCCAAGCAATGTGATTACCATTGATTGGAATGCTCTAAAAAAACCTTGTCTTCCTACTTACACGCCTTTCCAAATCATTGCTCAGATTTGTGGTAGGAATATTCCTAACACTATAATAGATGAAGGAGCTTATGTTAGCATCCTATCCTCGACTGATTGGAAATCTCTTGGTTCACCTCAGCTTGCGTCAGAGACTTAGAATTTGTTGTCCTTTAACATAAGGGTTAGTCAACCTTTAGGGATCCTTCCTTAGTTTCCTATTACTTTTTGGGGGGGGGGATGGTCTACATTGATGTGATGGTAGTCCACGACACCTTGGAATTTAATTTACTCTTCGGGAAAGACTATGTTTATGCCATGAAATCTATTGTGTCCACACTCTTTCGATTGATGTGTTTCCCTAATAATGGAAACATAGTGACCATAGACCATTTCATTCATTGGACCTCATATAATGGCCAACCATCTTATTTCTTTGAATGGTCCTTATATTCTAGCGTCATCTTCCCTGTCATAGGTCAATTATGTGGCAACTTTTTCCATTCATTCAACTTCGAATGAGAAGAAACATCTCCCTTCTCCTAATTTAGATCCAGTAGTTGACATGGTGATCTCTTTGATAGGGCTATTAGAGCCTGATATCCCTACCCCTATCGCAACCCTCGACATGTATTCCTTCCAGAGTGTTGTTCTTTTGCCTAGAGAATATCTCTTGGAATCCATGACCGAGGTTTTTCCCTTGACATGTATTCCTTCCATAGATTTGTCCTCTTGGAAGCCATGATCAAGTAGAGATCTAAGAGCATAGTTTATTTTCGATTTCAAGATTGTTAAAAAATGAAACGGATCACGAGCATAGTTCCCATTTTTACCTCAAGCTCGTTAAAAAATGAAATAGTTAATCATGAGAAAAGTTATTTCCTATGTCAAACTCGTTAAAAAAAATGAAACAACCACCTCTCCTCTTGAGTCAAGTCTTTCACCAGATCTTGTAACTTAACCTTATTTTAACCCGCCTTTATTTATTGTCCCTTTTTCTCCATCTCATACAGAAATCGGTGACAAATTCAACGTGGGTGGATGAAATGAAGCTTTGGGGGGGATATATCCAGGCTCCAAACATCATGTTGGAGCAAAGACACTAGCTTCCATCACGCAACTAGGGGGCACAGTACCAATTATACATGGGTCATGTTCAAAACCTTTGGACATTACGTTGGGAACTCTTTAGAGTCTCTTTTAAGCTCTTTTCAGACTACCCAAAAATGAAAAGATTGTTGAACGATCTTGTTGTATTTCACGCCCGTTAAAGTGAATTAGAAAGAACATATGTTGAGAAGTAGTTTATCTCTTTTTCGGTCACATCAGATTATTTACGAAAAAGGAACACCCTATCTGACGCAAACACGCCACCCAGGACACGTCCACTCCCACCAGGACCTTCTTTTCCATCGGCCCGAAGAGCTGAAACACTCTTCAAATCCCTTATCAGGACTTTTCTACACCCACAGAACTCACCTTATGATTTCCCTTTGCTCTATCGGGAAATCGGACCTCGCGTGATCGCGAGTCCTGCACTCACAGGTTCAGGTCTCCCAAATCCCTGAAACCCGATGAGTATCCTCTCACGGTTTCCTTGCTCCTATTGGGAATATCCCCATCGGGAAATCGGCACTTGCGAGGTCGTGAATCACTCACCTCATGGATCCCCGATTCCAGATCTCCGATGGCACCTCTGCACCCCTTAACTCCTCCGGCTAACTCCTTTTCACATGTGACCTACTGGTCACGTCGACCCACAGCAAGGCTCGACCTTCCAACACCTGGATTATACGCTGGCGCCTATGGCCCACACTCCAGTAGTGATCGGGAAATCGCGTTTCAGGATATCACGATTCCCGTAACCTTTGTTCACTGACTCGTCCAAGTCCCGATCTCCGACGCGGATGACACCTGTCCTCCACTGAAGTGTTGTGACTGTGGGACCATCGCGCTTCAGGACTTCGCGACTTCTTCTGTCGTGAGTTTTCTGTCACCGAAAATCACGAAATGCCAAACCCCGATGCACGTGTGAACTCCTTCCTCCACGTCACCGCTTCCTTCTCCACTCTATCGGGTATCGCGAAATTGCGATTTCTAGTGCGACGATTCCGTTGTATGCGGAAAACCCAAAATTCCAAACCCCAACTCTCCAGGATCTCTCGCCACGTGTCCCTGTTGAGATCAATGACTCCGGTCCTGTCGGGAAATTGCGGATCGCGATTCCTATATGCAAAAGTTTCACGACTCCGGAAACCCCGATTCTCTAATGAGCCGAACTCTGACTCTTCTCTGGATGCCTGACGCGTGTCCAGCCAAGATCTACGACTGAGATCCTTCCTCGGGATTTCGGGACTTTCAAGGCCTCAAATCCTTAACCTTTAAAAACCCGATGACTCCGATATCCCGATGACTTCGGTCGGGACTGCTCCTCTGTACCCCTGGGCTTAACCCCAACACAACTCCTCGAGATCTGATGGCTGGYGGGATTTCGYGACTTTCCTCAGCGAGTTCTAACCGTCGATTTCTTTCCTTCCTTCTTGAGGGCTTCTTAGCACGGAAATCTTCTRTGCAGCCTTTCAATAATTTTGAAGGCCTTGTTCCTCCTGAKCTTTCTTCAGCTTCCACTATCTCTTAGGAAAAAGAGACCTYTGTGCACGCACTTGCAACTCGTGCCTGAAACCTTTCAYRGYGCAAGAATCCGGTACTCTCCTTYGACGATATCACCAAGGTGMTATACCTCHTGAACCTTTCAACTYTGATTCTTTYAGAGGAACTYGYGCGCACTCCTTKCGCTCAACATTCAACAACTCCCCAAGTGTTGAATCCTTYCGACTCTGCGCACTTCCWRCAGCAGCAGTCTTTGACTTCCTTTGCTCATATTTACAAYTGAGACTTCTACTTCAGCCTRCRCACCCCTTGCAYRGCTTCAACAACCCACTTCCACTTTTGGGTGAATGAGAATAAAAGTTAAACTACTGAGCCTTCATCAACGCACTCCTTGCGGATGAATTCAACTGCACACTTTGCAGGAATCTCCTGGCTCAGATAGAGAAACAATTGAAACTCATTCCATCTCCCTTTCAGACTTCAGTTTCAAACATGAAATCACATGCACAGCATATACAAAGAAAATGCATATCAAGAAGCAAACATTCATGAGCACATAAACAATATACACAGAGAAACAACACCATCCATGAGTTTGAATCAGAACTTTCTTCTATTAATTCAAATGCCTGTACATGGGTGGTCTTCATACACTATTCTCTGCTTGCTCTTCTCTTCTCCTGAATGCTTCTATTCAATAATGCTCAGGCTAATGTTACAATGTACAAAGGAGGGTGTCTATATCCATTTTCCCTCTCGAATCTCTAAACTATCAAATCTAGACTTAAATCCTATCTACCAGCATTAACTAGATTAAATGCCTCCTATCTACTTCAGACAAGAGCGTATGGCTCGAGGTATGATACAATATACAAAAGGCACTCCTTCATAAATGGTTCCTTGAAGGTTTGGTGCTTCATTAAAGACTTGCGCTACAATCCCAAAGTACTTTCAAAAATTTGGGTTTGTTTGTCCAGCTGATCTCCGCTTGATGTGCTGGCTCGCTTGATGAGTTGGCGATGCTCCTGCATCATACTCCTCGGCTTGAAAACTTTCATGGGATCCTGTCCATGAGCTCCTGCACGGTCTGTCCATGCTTTTAAATCTGTGCTTCTGTCTCCCAGCTGGCATCTTCCACTGGATGGTTTTTCCATTTGACCAGATACTCGAAGTATTGCTTCCGCCTGGTCTTTTTGCTCACCCTCTTATCAAGTATACGCTCCATCTGTGGCTTCTCTGCAATCGGCATCTGCTTCTGCCACTAGATTTCTGGTTGTTCATCATTTCCAGCTCCTGCTTCCTCAGCCTTATATGGATATAAGTCTGAGACATTGAATGTCGGAGATATTCCGATCTCATCCGGCAATTCAATCTCATAAGCATTTTCTCCCAATTTCTTTAGGACTCTGCATGGTCCAATTTTCTTCATTTTCAGCTTGTGGTATGTTCCTCTCGGGAACCTTTCCTTCCTCAGATGTGCCAGAACTAGATCCCCAACTTCGAACTGAAGTTGTCTCCGATGTTTATCTGCTCTGCGCTTATATTCCTGGTTTGATTCTAGCAATCGCTCCTTCACCCTGCTGTGAAGTTCTTGCATCGCCTCTGTGAATTCTTCAGCGCTTGCGCTCTTAGTCATTATCTGCTCTGAATCCCTCAGTTCAGATACTCCTCATGGTTGCCTGCCATATACAATCTCAAATGGACTTTTTCCTGTGCTCATGTTCACTTAGTCGTTGTACGCAAACTCTGCCTGTGGCAACACATTGTCCCAGCTGCTATGGTGCTCTATCACCAAGCTTCTTAGTAAATCTCCCAGACTTCTATTTACCACCTTTGTTTGTCCATCTGTCTGAGGATGATAGGTAGAACTAAACATCAAGTTAGTCCCCATCTTCTTCCAGAGTGTCCTCCAGAAATGTCCAATGAATTTCGTATCCCTGTCCGATACTATGCTTCTGGGTAAACCATGAAGTCTAACGATCTCCTTGAAGAACAAATTTGCGATATGAGTCGCATCGCTGGTCCTCTGGCATGGGATAAAATGTGCCATTTTGGAAAACCTGTCAACCACCACAAAGATTGAATCATGTCCTCTTTGCATCCTCGGTAATCCCAATACGAAATCCATGCTGATTTCATCCCACGGCCTCTCGGGTATGGGTAATGATTGATAGAATCCCGCATTCT
>ML790592.1:734745-745209 GCA_009831015.1 Picea engelmannii | reverse complement strand
TCTTTGGTCTTGCATGTGGTTCTGAAAAGTCGGCTTCTTTGAGCTGTGTCCTCCACCTCCTTCTCGGGTGTTAAGAGAACCTTACGCATCATCAGCGATCTTCTGTCTTCTGCGTCTTCTGCTTCAGCATCTCGCCTCTGTGCCTCAGCGATGTGAGCTTCTCCTCCATCCTTCTTCCTATCTGGATAGTCAACTGCCTTGTGTCCATTCTTTCCACAGGTGTAGCATGTGATGACTCCACCTCTGCCTCTTCCTCTACCTCTGGTACGAGGAAATGTGTTATTATCAGCATATCCTCCGCTCTGTTCTGTCTGCTGCTTTCGTTGTTCAGTGTGTTGTCCTCGCTGCGAACTTCCACCTCTTTCCGTTCTAGTCTGAGGCTTCTTCCAGTTATCCTTGGATTTCTAGAACGTATCTTGGGCAACTGACTTACCTTTTGGCTGGCTCCTACCTCTGCCTCGCTGTGTTGGCTTACGGCTCAGCTTCTCTTCAGCTTTCAACGCCATCTGATACGCATCCTCCACCGTTCTGATGGTTGTCATACTCATCTCATCCTGGATATCGTATCTTAAGCCATTCATATACCTGGCAACTTTTTCATCATCGCTCTCCCGATGACCTGCTCTGATATTTAACTTATAGAATTCCTCAGTATACTCCTTCACTATCATCAGCTTCTGTCTCAGGTTCTGCATTCTCCTGAACAGTGTGATTTGATAATCCCTTGGGATGAATTTTTCCTTCATCTTCGCAATCATTCGATCCCAGCTTTTAATCTTTTGCTTGCCTTTGGAACGTCTGTCCACTTGAAGTTCGTCCCACCATAATGTTGTGTGTCCCTTCAATTTTGTGACAGCATGCCTGACCTTCTTATCCTCTTCGACGTCTTCATAATCGAAGTAGGTATCAAGAGCTCTAATCCAATCTAGAAGCTCTTCTGCATCCAGATTCCCTTCATAAACTAGAATGTCCATCTTTGTCTTTGAACTCATCCGGGTGATAGCTTTAATCAATCGCTCATTTGCTGCATCTTCAGCTGCAACTTCTCCTTGTTGTTCAACTTCGCCTTCGAAGTCACTCAGATCTCCAGCACTTGTTGTGCGTCTCTGCGTTGCTTCCATATCTTCTAATCTCACTCGGAGATCACGTATCTGCCTTTCCATTTCTGTATTCTGGGCTTGTCTTCCTCTGCCTCTCTGGTTTCCCCTATCCTCTGGATCGGGTGATTGTCTTTCTCTCCTCAGTGGCATGATGAAATCTTCTTTTCTTCTCTGCTACAGAAAGCAAAGAGATTTTCTCGTTCTGATACCACTTGACGCAAACGCGCCACCCAGGACACGTCCGCTCCCACCAGGACCTTCTTTTCCTTCGGCCCGAAGAGCTGAAACACTCTTCAAATCCCTTGTCGGGACTTTTCTACACCCACAAAACTCACCTTATGATTTCCCTTTTCCCTATCGGGAAATCGGACCTCGCGTGATCGCGAGTCCTGCACTAACAGGTTCAGGTCTCCCAAATCCCCAAAACCCAATGAGTATCCTCTCACGGTTTCCTTGCTCCTATCGGGAATATCCCCGTCGGGAAATCGGCACTTGCGAGGTCATGAATCACTCACCTCATGGATCCCCGATTCCCGATCTCCGATGGCACCTCTGCACCCCTTAACTCCTCCAGCTAACTCCTTTTCACATGTGACCTACTGGTCGCGTCGACCCACGGCAAGGCTCGACCTTCCAACACCTGGATTATACGTTGGCGCCTATGGCCCACACTCCAGTAGTGATCGGGAAATCGCGTTTCTGGATATCGCGATTCCCGTAACCTTTGTTCACAGACTCGTCCAAGTCCCGATCTCCGACGCGGATGACACCTGTCCTCCACTGAAGTGTTGTGACTGTGGGACCGTCGCGCTTCGGGACTTCGCGACTTCTTTTGTCGTGAGTTTTCCGTCACCGAAAATCCTGAAATGCCGAACCCCGATGCACGTGTGAACTCCTTCCTCCACGTCACTGCTTCCTTCTCCACTCTATCGGGTATCGCGAAATCAAGATTTCTAGTGCGACGATTCCGTTGTATGCGGAAAACCCGAAATGCCGAACCCCGACTCTCCGGGATCTCTCGCCACGTGTCCCTGTTGAGATCAACGGCTCCGGTCCTGTCGGGAAATCACAGATCGCGATTCCTATATGCAAAAGTTTCACGACTCCGGAAACCCCGATTCTCCGATGAGATGAACTCCGACTCTTCTCCAGATGCCTGACGCGTGTCCAGCCAAGATCTACGGCTGAGATCCTTCCTCGGGATTTTGGGACTTTCAAGGCCTCAAATCCTTAACCTTTAAAAACCCGATGACTTCGGTCGGGACTGCTCCTCTGTACCCCTGGGCTTAACCCCGGCACAACTCCTTGAGATCTGACGGCTGACGGGATTTCGTGACTTTCCTCAGCGAGTTCTAACCGTCGATTTCTTTCCTTCCTTCTTGAGGGCTTCTTAGCACGGAAATCTTCTGTGCAACCTTTCGATAATTTCGAAGGCCTTGTTCCTCCTGAGCTTTCTTCAGCTTCCACTATCTCTTAGGAAAAAGAGACCTTTGTGCACGCACTTGCAACTCGTGCCTGAAACCTTTCACAGCGCAAGAATCCGGTACTCTCCTTTGACGATATCACCAAGGTGCTATACCTCCTGAACCTTTCAACTCTGATTCTTTTAGAGGAACTTGCGCGCACTCCTTGCGCTCAACATTCAACAACTCCCCAAGTGTTGAATCCTTTCGACTCTGCGCACTTCCTGCAGCAGTAGTCTTTGACTTCCTTTGCTCATATTTACAACTAAGACTTCTACTTCAGCCTGCACACCCCTTGCATGGCTTCAACAACCCACTTCCACTTTTGGGTGAATGAGAATAAAAGTTAAACTACTGAGCCTTCATCAACGCACTCCTTGCGGATGAATTCAACTGCACACTTTGCAGGAATCTCCTAGCTCAGATAGAGAAACAATTGAAACTCATTCCATCTCCCTTTCAGACTTCAGTTTCAAACATGAAATCACATGCACAGCATATACAAAGCAAATGCATATCAAGAAGCAAACATTCATGAGCACATAAACAATATACACAAAGAAACAACACCAGCCATGAGTTTGAATCAGAACTTTCTTCTATTAATTCAAATGCCTGTACATGGGTGTTCTTCATACACTATTCTCTGCTTGCTCTTCTCTTCTCCTGAATGCTTCTATTCAATAATGCTCAGGCTAATGTTACAATGTACAAAGGAGGGTGTCTATATCCGTTTTCCCTCTCAAATATCTAAACTATCAAATCTAGACTTAAATCCTATCTACCAGCATTAACTAGATTAAATGCTTCCTATCTACTTCAGACAAGAGCGTATGGCTTGAGGTCTGATACAATATACAAAATGTGCTCCTTCATAAATGGTTCCTTGAAGGTTTGGCGCTTCATTAAAGACTTGCGCTACAATCCCAAAGCACTTTCAAAAATTTGGGTTTGTTTGTCCAGCTGATCTCCGCTTGATGTGCTGGCTCGCTTGATGAGTTGGCGATGCTCCTGCATCACTATCCATTCTGATTAGGAGAGTTCTCCCTTGAATTGTTTTATACCATTTTCTGGATTGGGAGACTAAATTTACGAAAAATGACCTTTTTGGAGTTTTATTTAAGTGTTTTTCAAACTCTATAAATATGAAATACCACCAAATTTAATTCCTCTGGACTCATAAAACTCACATTGGAAGACCCATATGAGACCAAACCACTCCTTCCTAGGGTTCGTTAAAAATACTTCGAGGGACTTGTCCGAAGGACGAGCTTATACAACTTAAAGAGGTATAAGGGGGTACTCTCTTATATAATGAGCATTTGTTATCCTCCTCAATCTTATTAAAAAATAAAGATGTACTCTCCAAGCATGGTGGGGGGAAATTGCGAAGGAAATCTGCTTTGAATTTGTATTAATGGAAGCAGTCGTTCTCAAACATGGCATATTTTACCTTTTGCGTCAAAGTTGGGAAATCCACTTGTCTCTTGTTGATCATGTCCTTTTTTGCAAGCTTTTTCCCAATGATCTTATATTTTGAGTCAGCGCTTCCAAGACCTTTTTCATTTCAATGTTCGAGAGAAGTTCAACCGAGTAGCCTTATATTGCATCGACCAAACTCTGCAGTCCTTTAAACCTCCTATCTCATTGGCCATCCCTGAGTCAGTCCTGAAATTACTCTATGCTTTTACTATAAATCTTATACCTATTTTGTGTCATTTATGGGGGATACATCAAGGCCTTCCTACGATGAATCACTTCCTATCAATGCCAAATCATTATCTAGGAAGATGATTTAGAATACATTTAGTACCTTGGAACCTATATGCCTCAATGGCATGTATCCTTTCTTTTGACAAGTAGTTTACATCATTGACCTCTGATCAAAAGATTCCATCGGATGTTCGACTTCAACTCATTAATTCACATTCGAAGGGATATACTAGAGTACCTTGGGGGTCATTGACATTAATGGTGATTTCCCTCGCACTTGTTAACGGTGTACATCAATTACCATTAATCAAGTGGTTTCTACCATGTTCGATGTCAAGACATTTATTCACATGGTTAGAATCGTACTTCGAAATCAAGGACAAGATGAAGTCCTTGGGGAACTTCCTTTGAATATTTACTTTGCTAGGCTGCAATGGAAATTTCTGGAGTAATGTTATCACATAGATCCACATTGTATTGGTCTGTGGCTATGTTACTATTATAATTCATAGATCCAAAGTGTATATTCTCGCGACTATGAACCCATCAAAATCATGGCAATATGGATCCACATTGTATTTCTGGTGGCCATATCATTAGTAAATGCAATCATGGATCTGCAATGTATTTTCCATCAGCCATGCTAAGAGTCATTTGTATCATGAGTATGGGAATGCCTATCTCAGTGATGATATAATATTGTACTGCAATTTCCTTGTGTTGTTGGCAGGTCTCCAACCGGTGTGTCCTTTGTTTCAAATATCCATCTGGCAAAGTATTTCAGCTATCATCTCTTCTATCTTCATACTTTGGGGGGCATTCTATTATACCAAAAAAATTTGCAACAAGTGATACTTTCTATTCTCTGACATCTAAAGCATAGAACTTTGGAAGAAAATTGAGAGAAAGTCTTCTTGGGAAGGATCAACTCCAAAAAATACCTAAATTACAAAGTTGTCGCTTGTTGCTTTCTAGCAAGGTGCGACAACTTTACTTGTCGCATGTTGCATCACTGGAAGGTGCGACAATGTCGCCTCTTGCCGAGGTTTAAGGGTGCGACAACCTTTGTACTTGGGAAAAAAGAAGAAATTCTTGAAGCTTCTAGAAGAGAAACTTTGATGATGAGTTGTTTGTCGATGAATTTGGATCTCACTCGTCTCTCCCGATTTAGTGAGATCCTAACCTCTCATCCTAACCACCTCATGTCTTCCTCTCCAATATATAAATGAAGGCATATTCTAAAGGGAAAGGATAGAATAAAGAATAATTAATAAGGAATAGATAATGAGATGATGATGAATTGAGAATAGCATCTTATTTGTGATTGAGAGATTGTGAGTCTCATTTTGGCTCTAAGAGATTTAGTGGTGCCAAAGTGCTCAAGAGATTCATGGAGGCTACATGGGTATTGAAGCATTGAACTACTGGAAAGAGTTTGTCAACACCAAGGCATTGGTTGTAAGTCGTTTCCTTATTTATTAATACAATTATATTTTCACTTTCCCATAAAGCTGGCATATTATCTTTATTGTATTTTTCCTTGGCCATCTACATATATTTATCGAAATATGTGTTGTATTGTTGCTTTCACTTGTTTTGTTTGATTCTTACACAAGTTTGTAGCAAAAGGCTTTGAGATCGAATTTGGAGCTTCAATTAATGAAAGCAAACTTTGGATAAAAAGGTATGAACTACTTATCTACTCGTATTTCGATTCTAAATCTAGGGAAAGGAATTTATATTGTATGTTTTGTTCTAGTTTCGGGTTCCTAAACTAGGGAGATAATACTACTAAATAAAACTAATCTTACTTGTCCATTGTCATTCTTTTTTTACTAGTTAATCTTACATGTTATTTTTAAGCTTCAATCTAACAAAGCTTAGGATGTGGAGAAGTCCAAAGCTGATTTTTTGAAAAATAGACCTAATATCTTAACAATCTATCAAGCTTATTTATTTAAGTGCATGGTGAACCATGGATCTCCACTTTCTTAGACCTTCCATATCATCCATCTCACTTGAAAAAAAGAGATCATAATGATCCTAGTAACTATTGCACTATTATGGTTAATTATACCTTGGTTAAGATATTTGTCGTGCAACCTTATACATTCACATTTATAGATGGGTGTATAGACAAAGAGTTAGAAGGCCAAAGGACATGTAGGATTGAAGAGAAGCCATCATACAGACCAATAATCATATCTTTTCTTTGACTTATATCATGAAAGAGGATAAGGAAAACAAGCATAAAGTATAATAAGTTGTTTCATGGACTTTCACAAGGCATTGGACATAGTATTGCAACCTTGTTCGCTAACAAGATTAAGTCTTTTGGTCTTCTACCCTCGGTGGTCTTGCTTGTGATGACACTTTAGGAGAACATTGATTACAAGGAATGAATGAGGATTAGTGAGATAGAGGAGGTCTAAAGTATTAGAGGAGTTAAAGAAGGTTGTCCAGTCTCTCCTACACTTTTTAGACTTTGTATTAATGAGCTAGAGGAAAGCATATCAAAGTCATTAGGTGCCATAGATAATTGTTTACTCTTCAGAGTCTCTATTGTTATTCTCTTATTTTCAAATGACATTATCCTTATGTCCCACTCAATGAGGGGCCTCCAAAGACAACTTAACATTTTAGCTCCCATCTATGACACTCATTAGCTTCAGGGTAATCTAGGGAAAACAAAAGTCATGGCCTTTAACATTACTAAAAGGGAGGAAAGCAATGTGATTCGTATTGATACAGGTGATAGTCGGCCATGGTAGTCTCTTCATATGCATATTTGAGGGTCCTCTTCTACATACCATTATTTAGCTCAACTCCTCTAATATTCCTAAAAGGGAGGCAAGCAATGTGATTCTTACTTATAGAGGTGATGGAGTGGAGGTAGTCTCTTCATGTGTATATTTGGGGTCATATTCTCTAGACCATGCTTTGGTTTGACTATAGCAGTAAAGCCTCCTAGATTAAGCAAGGGATATGTGACTCTTACCACCTTTGAAAAACAATGTTTTGGAGCTTTAGTTTCAAGCATTTCATCAAAGATTCATCTCTTCCACTCATTGGTCACATCTACCTTTTTGAATGGATGTGACATTTAGGGACCATACCTTTGGGGAGTAGAGTGAAATATGATAGAGAGAGTGTTTGTTGTGATGTTATCCAAATATCTACATGCAAAAAATTGAGTACCTCGTGCCATCATTCTATAGAATTTGGCACAAATCCACTCATTGCTTTAGTGATCTTTCATGTGGTGAAAATGATACATAGGATTAAATGGATGGGAAACTCACAAAGTGTTCTTCTTCTTGCTCTCAAGTCCTTTATGCAGTAAGCAAAACATGAGATTGGTTCATGTTGGTATGTGAGAGCTTTTCCAGTGCTTCATCTCATTAACCCTAATATTGATAGACCATCCCCTCATAGATTTTCAATGGATGTTCTTGATCTCTCCAAGTGCAAGATAAACAAGGGTATTTGTACTAAGATTTACAAGGGTTTCCTTCGGTCCACATGGTTTGAGTCTAGAGCGTCACTTTCTTGAAAACTTCAACACTATTTAGACTTGTATCTTCAATGTAGTGTTGGGCTCATCTAGCCCTTCGGGTACACCAAACTCCAGACACCTTACAGCTTGAGGGTCTGTCTCACCTAGCTTAGATTTTTCTCCCACCAACTTCGCATTGAGACAAATCACCATCTTCCTCAGGAGCACTATGTTTCGAGATCCGCTCCTTAGGGCCCGAGGACCATTTTTTATGCAAATGCTTTCCCTACTATGACATTGGAGGACGATTATTTTGTCTAACCTTCGTACTCAAATGATTATTTTATCTTTGTGGAGATTCACTTGATTTTTTCCAAACCTTATGGCTTATGAGGACCATAGATGCTTGCTCAACCTTTGATGATTTACCAAAGGCCAATTTCCTAAACCGGTGTGCACCAAGTTGATTACCTCTTACTTCCAACACTTTACGACTAGAGGCCTTATGATCAACTTCCATGCCACTTGATAGATCCATGAAGTGTCATAAACCCAATTAGTCCTCAGGCCTCACATGTATCATACATTTCTTTGTAATATTGAATGTTAGAAGTGCTTCCTCATAAAAAGAGATCTTGGCTAGTTACTTCCTCTCAAAGCTTCTTCATTGTTCCCCTTCTCCCATTTTCTCCAATTTTAACTTGTTTAATATATAAATTAATTTTGATTATTTTTTATTTCACCGTTTTACTCTCGATGTAATCAATTGGCGGGTGACTTAGGTAACTCTTTTTATTTCATTTTGTTACGATAGAGTGCTTAGGTTTGAAGTTGTTGTATCCGGATTTGCATCCACATCAGCAACCGATCCAATCTAATTATCGTATCCACTGACGACCATCCTCGTTGTTAATATTACTTGTAAGGTTGCGCTCACCACTACATTTTATAGATATATATCTATATAATCTGTAACACAATTTCATATCCTTCCCATCTTGCTGGCCCACCATTTGACTCTCCAGAAGTCCCGCAGGTCGCTATTAGGTGACAACACTGCTTTGACCGCAGCCTCTCATGGTCTATTTTATATATGCATATGCCTCTGTGACTACACCTATTTAATGATGGGTTTGGTGATTATGCAATTGTACCTGTTCAATGAAGGGCCTAGTTATGATTGGGTGCTGTTGAAATAAGGGATTAACTATTCCATTTATTGACTCCAGCAGTCTGTTTGTTTTAGGTTTTCAGTTTTGTAGTTCTGGTGTTGATTCTGTTCAGAGATATGGAGTTTTCAGTGACAGAATTGCACTGGGCAGTGAGATCAAATGATGTGAGCATGATAAAAAAGCTCCTGGAAAGAGGAAACCCAATAGAGTCCTCTGATTCAATAGGTCGGACTCCTCTTCATTGGGCCACTGCTTTAGGCCATGAGGAGGCCTTTAAAGCTCTACTAATGAACACATCCAGGCAGTTCATAGATTTCAAGGATAAGCTTGGGAGGACACCGTTGCACTATGCATGTTCAGCAGGTAGGACTCAGTTTGCAAGCATTTTGATAAAGAGGGGAGCCTCTGTGAATTCTAAGGATTCCAACCAGAGAACCCCATTACACTATGCAGCACTGAATGTGAAGGTGGATATGCTGGAATTGCTTTTAAAAAATGGTGCAGAAAAGGATGTGGGGGATTGTAATGGAGTGAGGCCGTGGGATTTGGCTCTGAAATGGGGTTGCCCAGATGGATTTGAGGTGCTTAGGATTAAGTCTGCTGATGTTGGTAATGCTGCAGAGCAAAATAATGGATACCCAGAAATAGTAACTTCAAATAAAGGGAATGGGATTCGAATTCAAGAAATTTGTTCAGAGAAATCTTCATCCCTGGATATGCTTCTGAGTGAATGGAGAAAGGCCGAAGCAGAGAAAAAGAAGAAAGAATCCATTGATAGACTAAAGGAAGCATTGAAAGCATGGAGAGAAGCTGAAGCAGAGACCAAGCTGGAGAATCAAAGAAAATCAATCCACCAATCTGCTTCAATTGTTGAAGGCTACAGATATGAGGTTTCTTCTTCTTCTTCTGCATTTTCTTCTCGTACATCATCGATACAGACTGTAAATAATTTCATACTGGATAATTTTTCTGCCAACCCAAATGGAAGTTTTGGCTCCCAAGCTCATCTTTCCAAGTTTCATCATGCTACTGATGGCCTAGAGAAGGAGAAATCAGATGATGTTTGGGGTTGCACAGAGTGGGAGCCCCAATTGATATTTCAGGAGATTCGAGCAAGCACTGGTAAGGTGGAAAGATGGGAGAGGATGATGGAGTCGAAATCTAGAGGTTTCAAAGAGAGGTTGCAAAGAAGAGATGATGCCCCAACTTCGGCAATTGAGGCAATATGATGATGCAGTGGTGTGGGGCATTTCAATAACTGATGCAGCAGAATGAAATTGATTTGCTTACCTAATTCATGAAACTGGATATGCGCTCTACTACGATATATATCAGAGTCAATATCAGCTTCTCTAATCAAAGCTTCAAAGCTTCAAATGTGGTTGTAATCTTGTTTACTGTGTCAGCAATATAAGAAAAAAACTCACGCGGTATGAAATCATTTTTTCAGTTTCTTTGGATCTTGAAATCATTTTTTCATCTTCTTTGGATTTGGGGGTTTACTGTATTTATCTGGTGGT
>ML790592.1:711956-725527 GCA_009831015.1 Picea engelmannii | reverse complement strand
ATATGTCATCGTTTACAGGTCTGATTTGCCAGGGATAAGATCACATTTTTGTGTGTGATTGAAAAGGAGGGGGTCGTGAATCAAAGATTGAGAGGTGTCCTTTTCTTAAAGTCTACAATTGTTGTCAGAAAAATGCATAGCGTGTGGAGTAAGAAGAGTGTGGACAACGTGTATAGGAATGGTAATTCAGTTGCTCCAAGAGGAGATTCAAGCCATGGCCATCACAAAAATATTATACAACAGATTTGTAAGGCATTTAGTGTGGTATAGCCGTTTGTTTTTCTAAATGTTTTATTTTTTGTAAAATTATGAAGAACCAATTAATTTAACATAGTAACATAAGTAAATCAGTTGTTCTTGAGGTACTTCGGTGCCATGTAAGAACATGGTTATTGGTTTGGTCATGTTTACAGTCTGTCATACACTGATGGATCTTGTTGTCCTTCGATCTATCAAGATCAGCAGTCACAGGTTATTTTATGTATGTAATCTTGTGTTTGTGGAGAAGGTCAAGTTGTGAAACTGACTACTAAAGACATTCAGTATCTGGATCATTCTCCTAGATACCGCAAATAGCCGAAAGAAAAATATTCACAGATGGAAGTGTATCCATAAGATGGCTCAGTATCAAGACTGTCCTTTGGGAAGTTGAGAAGCGTCGGTTGTACAAAGAACGTCAAAGATGGCCAGAAGAAGTTTTATCTGTGTTGTATGAAGTGGTAGCTCGAAGATGATGGGAGAGAAAGAGAGTGTCTATGAATTTCAAAGATGGGTGTAAGTGCGTATGAGGACTAGTTAGACAAAGACATATGAAAAATTTTGTAATCATGATTTCAATATTGTAATTTTTTTGAATGTAAGCATTAAAGGGGGGTGTTATAGATAATGTTCACATTAATGTTGTGTGCTAAGTTTGGGGATTGGCTTGAGGTTTTGTAGGAGACTGTTGAGATATTCTCTCAACCTAAATATCCAAGATTAGAATTAGTTGGATCTCACTTCAACTATATATACATGTAATGTATCTGTGTGAGAACACAATACAAACTATTTTTTGTGTGAATCCTATGAAATGGATGCTCTCCATTTCTCTAAATCGGACTTCTTCGATGGCCCTCTTTTCAAGAAAAAGATATGGGCATTGTCTACAATTTGTTTCCCTTTGACCCCCTCCACCTCCCCTGGGCATGATGATCCCCTTTCATTTCTTGATGAGTATCTCCTTCATCTTGGAAATTTTCCCCTGGATCTGGCTCCAAAACCCTCATAGCTTGTACTTAACTCATGTGTAGTCATTTACCCTCGACCCTCTCCCGATCCTTGTCCCATCTAGGTCAAGTTATATTTGGAACCCTCCCCCCCTTTACTATCCCTTGCCCTTGGATTTCTCTCCCCTCCCCCTTCCATAATGACACCCATTATTCTCTTGATTTGGGCCATCCTATGTTTTTGGCTTTCTCTCCCCTCCCCCTTCCATAATGACACCCATTATTCTCTTGAGTTGGGCCATCTTATGTTTTCAATTTACCTTGATCAAGAAAGAATCTTGCAGAGCTGCAAAGTTGAGAGTTTTATTGGGAGAAATGTGGGCATTGATCTCATGAGTGGATGTGTTGAGAACTCAATACCTTCGCACTTCTCAACCAAACCTAAACCAATATCCATGGCGGATATTCAACCAAACTGTAAATGCGTTAAAAGGAAAGCAAAGGAAGCAAATCTAGTTCCATGAGATGTGGTGAAACTAAATGAAATTACACACATGGAGAGTGCATCCTTGGTAGGGCAGGTTTCTAGTTGGTGGATGACCGATGATGCTATGAAATGTTGGACTAGGGCTCATTTCTTTCCTATCCTGAGATATGACCCAAAATGTCTAACCCTAGCCAAGGGTTGGCTTGCTTGGATCACGGATTCGATTGTTGATGTAGAAAATCTCTTACTCTCTTGTTGGAGTTGGTGCATCAAGCTCTATTTCTAAAAAAATGGACAATGGATTTTGATGCTATCTTCGAGAGATTGGGAATTACTCCAGTTTGAGTTTTCCTTCCAGGTTTGCCTCTCATTCTCTAGTCGAAAGAATTTTTCAAAGAGATTGGTAATGCACTAGGCTTCTTCTATGAAATAGACTCCTCTCATAAAGCTTTGGGTTACGTGGGAATAGTTCAAATCCTCGTGGGCCTTAAACTCTCTAGGGGTTTAGCAGACTCTATATCCATTTAGCTGGGCCATAACACTTTTCATAAAAGTCTAGATTATGAGGGTATTCCCTTTCGTTATGTAAATTTCCACTCATACGACCATGTATACAAGGAATGTAGCAAAATGCAGAAGCATAAGATCTGGGTCATAAAATTTGATATCTCTACACAAGTTATCCCATTTAAATATGTTCCTTCCCACATAGAGAGGAATTCTTCTTCTATTGAAGCGAATCAGGCAATGAATCTCGACCAAGACAACACCAGACCAGATATACACGTTTCTCCTTCTTTAGATGTCAGAGCGGGTATCTCTTTGAGTAAGTCTAACTCACACTTATGTTTTTTCCTCTTCTCCTTCAACATTTTCACTCAAGTTTGGTTCCCTCCCCCAAGCTCCCCAACCTACCTCATGCCCAAGTTCCATATTTTCTCTTGAGACTATTGGGACTCTCTGGGCCATTGGCTCCTCCCCTCATCCCCATTCCCCCATGCTCTAGAGCACCCTCTCCTCCCACCTTGGTCCCAAATATCCCCTCCCCTTCCTCCCGGAAATCCCTCCCTCTTCCTCGACCATGTCGGGTCCATCCAAATACAACCTGCAATCTAAATTCAACCCCCCCCCCTTCCTACTTGATGTGGAGGGGAGTCTCGGTCAACATCTAGAGAAGGAACCAAAACTAGTTCAACAAGGATGGAAATCACTCCTCTCCCTCACACAAAAGAAAGCTAACTCAGAGGTTCGTTTTGGAATACAACGGTCTCTTCTTGGGGCCCTTAGAGCCAATGCCCTTATTGCTCCCCTGTCATGATTGTTCTCTCCCTCAACTGTAGAGGTTTTTCCAACCCCTCAAAACAATTGTCTATCAAGCAATTGGTGGACTTGCGACAACCCTCCATTATCTTACTACATGAAATGATGATGGATGGGGAGAAAGTTGTGCTCACTCTTTATTCCTCCCTCTGGGATGGGATTTTATTGACTTTGATGCATTTGGCCATTCTAAGGGTCTAATTATTGATTGGTGCAAAAAATCTCTCCTTCTTATGAACTTGTGGGTACAACGATCGATCCTAGGGGGTGTTCTTTTCTCCTCTGAACTAAATTTGGAGTTGCAATGTCTGAACATCTACAAGCCATATACATATGATCATAAATTGTTTTGGGAAAACATGTTCTGTCTCTATCTTTCCTAAAATATGGTTTTTCTCTAATCGATCTCAATTTCACTTTGGGAGCTTGTGAAATATGGGGTTTGGCGGCTCAATTGGAAAATATAGTTGAGTTCTTCATCCCATCTTTTGAAGAGGCAGGTATGTTGGATCTCCAATCCCCAAAGATATCACACACTTGGAGAAACATGTGTACAAGAGAGAACGAATTGCCAAGAGGTTGGACCACTTCCTCATTTCATAATATCTTTTGGATACCAACCTCAAACTCAGACAATGAGTATCCATGGGAGGTGACTCTAATCATAGCCCCATTCTCTTTGAATTATCTCCTTCCTCCCCAAAACCTCTCTCCCCATTCAAATTGAATTCATCATGGTTGAAATATCCTTCTTTCATCTCCTTATTAAAGAGTCTTGGGTCCCTTTCAATCCCTCCCTACCCAAATCCCCCCCCATCTAATTCCTAGAAAACCTAAAGAGGGTAAAGAAATCTGTGCAAATTTGGGGAAAATAAAAACACGGAAAATAGTTTGAATCTCTAAAGGAGATAAAAAAAAATACAGCAATGGTATGACACCAAACCCACTACCCCACCTTCGGATAGTCAAAAGGAACACCTGAAGCTTTTGGAGCAGGCACACCGAAAATTTTTCCTTGATAGAAAGAAGGAATGGAGGCTAAAGAGCAGAGCTCTATGGGTCTAGGCAAGGGATGAGAATACACAATTTTTCCATAATTTTTCCAACTGAAGAAAGACTATCAATATCATCTAGGCTATTGATGGACCAAGTGGTCCCCATGTTTCTTCTTTTGAAGTTATCGTTGCAATCAGGACTTGACACTTTCAAATACTTTTCAAAGAAGAATCTTGTGCTTCTATTGATGTAGTGCTTCAGGTAGCTTATCTATTTTCGGGGTTCATTGATCAAGAAGGAAATGATTAATTAATGGTTGAAATATCAAAGGAAGAGCTTCAAGTTGTTCTCCAATTTTTTCAAAAGGATAAAAGTCCAGGCCTAGATGGTTTGTTAATTGAGCTCTACCTGGAATGTTTCAATTTTATTGGGCAAGATTTACTAGTTGTGGTAAAGTATTCCAAATCCTTCAGGTAGATTCTTCCAGCCTTAAACTTGATCTTCATTGCTCTAATTCCGAAAGTAGATCATCCTCACTCCTTTGACCAATTCCGCCCCATTTCTCTCTGCAACAACATCTATAAAATCATCTCAAAGCTTATTGCATGCAGACTACTTGTCTTCCTTTTGGATCACATCTCTCCAGAGAAATTTGACTTCCTAAAAGGCCGAAAATTTCATGAAGCCATTGGCCTTGCACAAGAAGGAATACACTCTATTCACACGGTTAAGGAAATAGTGGTCACTCTTAAGGTCAACATCTCAAAATCTTTTGATAGTGATAGTAAGTTATATATTAGGCTTCATCTTATTTAATTGGGTTTCAATCCCTCCTTTGTTTATTGGATTATGAGTTGCATCAACACTTCCTCTTTCACCATTCTTATTAATGGCTCAACCTCACCTTTTTTCAATCCAAAAAGAGGGATCTTCCAGGGGTGTTCCCTCTCTCCTCTTCTCTTTCTCCTTGTGGCAGAAGGTCTTAGCAGATTGATCCATCAGGCGGTTGAATCTGAAAACTTCAAAGGCATTGAGGTAATCCTCATTTTCTCCCCCACTCATCTACTGTTTGTAAACAATATCCTCACTTTTTTGTTAAGGGAGAATGTGGTACTTAGAGTATCTAAGAACCATGCTTGACCTTTTTTGCAAAGCAACTGGAATGCAAATTAATAAGGAAAAATACTCATTTTTCATATGGGGAATGTCGAAACTGGAACACCAACACACTGCTCAAATCCTTGACAAGCATCTTCCATATCATGATTTAAGTTTCAAATACATGGGGTTTCTCCTAAAAGAAAACGATTATGTCAAAAGAGACTGGCTTTGGCTAGTTTCCAAGATTGAAAAGAAATTTATCTCTTGGTGCAACATGTGGTTATCTCGAGATGACAAATTGGTTATCCTCAAATCAGTCTTAGAAGCAATACCTGTTTACTGGGTCACCCTCACATGGGCCCCCAAAGGCATTCTCAATAAAATCCGTTAGCTCTCATACCAATTTCTTTGGTCTGGGACTAAGGAGAAAAAATCTTTGGTACTGGCCTCTTGGAAGAAATCAACCACTCCTAAAGATCTGGGGGAATGGGGTCTAAAAATATATACATTTTTTTCCCAAGCTCTTGCAACAAAAAATGTATGGAGTCTTATTCAAGGGAATGGACTTTGGCCCAAAGTTCTTCAAGCAAAATAGTTTCCCAGTGAAGCCCTAATAGAATGGATAAAAAACATAAAAAAAATGGATCCATCGTGTTGAAAGCGATGTTAAAAGTGTTTCCCATGATTGGAAACAAACTCATTTGGAAAGTTGGAAACAAATGCAACCTTCTTATCGATAAGGGTCCTTTGATTGGATGTGAGAACAACCACCTTCTACCTGAACAACTCATTCTTTCTTTAAATGATCAAGGATTCTTTTATCTAAATCAGATTTGGCATGGTCAATGGATGTCTTGTCAAATCCTTGGTTTGAGTGAGGATTTATTCCATCCATGGGATATCTACATAATGGTTCTCAAAAGATCACATGTCAGTCTCTCAGCCAAGAAGACCAATTGATCTAGTCATCCAGTTCGTCAGGCAACTATAACCCAAAATCGAGATACATGTCATTAACACAAGACTTAAGGGAGCTCCCCCTCCCCCTTGGTGGGGGAAATCATTGTGGAAACTCAAATTCCTAGCGAAAGATAAACTTTTCATGTGGATCTTACTGCACAACAAGCCTCCCACTTGGGACCACCTCTAAAGGGGAATTTTATCGCCCCCTAGTCGATGTAGTCCACGCAAAGAAGACAATGAATCAAACCCATGCCTATTTTTGGATTTGCCTTCTCAAAGGAAGTTTGGGTTGAATTGAGGCGATCTCTTGATCTCATCCTTTTCTTTTGGAGTTGGTATGGGACCAACTACAAATAATTTCAATGAACTCATGGCTCTTAAGCTTACTTTACTGCTTGAAAAGGAGAAAGGAATCAATCACCTCCATATTTATGGGGACTCTCAACTCACTATTAGTGAGATCGCCTCAATTAATAGGATTAATAGTGAGGCGATCAATGAAGAAAAAGATTTGGTTTTTAAGTTAGGATTATTTTTTCATTATTATCAGTTGCTTTCAAATCATGGATAATTTGTTTTGAAATTCCTTCTATTAATATAACAAGTGTTGTATAACAGTTTATTTTTTGTGGTACAATTTTGAAATTGGTTATTTGTAACGTTGTAGTTTAAATGTTTTACGAAATAATTTTTTCTGGCAATATTTTTCGGGACATTTGTTCAAAATTCGTCAAGAAATTGTTAGATCCATAGATTTGAGTGATTATTTTTGTATAATCCGAGTTGCCCCAAGAGTTTTTCAGCATGCTGAATCCATTTCTACATTTTAGAAATGGATTTTAAACAACACAAAATAGTGATTTAGTGCAAATTTATATAGCCGAATTCAGGAGAAAAAAAATCCATTTCATAGAACATTTAGACAACACCATTAGTAACTTATTGTTATTATTCAAAGAAAACCACACCACCTAAAATAACTATGGATATTAAACCATTAACCTATTTCCTTAAAGAAAAACAAACTTTTAACCAATTAAAAATATTTTTTAACTTAATTCCAAAACCAAATAATAATTTCAACTTAAACAATAATTTAAAATTATTTTTCTTTATATCTTTTAATTATAATAAATGTTTTTAAATTAAAAAAAAAAATAAGCCACAAACCACATGCCCACATAAATGATTGATGTTATATATATTGACTTGATTCATTGTATCTATGAATTATGAGAGTGATTTGAATGATGTTCTCACTTGCCAATTATATATATACAAGCTCAAAGCATTCAACCACTTGAATCCACTGGTTATTGTCAATATTATCATGCATTTGAAACCAATAAGGATGTACGAGAACATTATTGCTAAGTTTAAAAACATTGAGGGATGGTCAAAAGAGATTAACTGCAATATCGGAGTCAAACAAGGTTGTTCCTTGTCCCCTACCCTTTTTGGCATATACATTGACAAGTTAGAAGATTGCTTGGAAAAAGCTGGTTGTTTCGGCCCTACTCTCATTGGTATAGTCATCAATCTTCTTCTTTATGCTGATGATATCATTCTTATGGCAAGGAGTCCCTGTGATCTTGAAAACCAAC
This sequence comes from Picea engelmannii, assembly GCA_009831015.1. Lineage (NCBI taxonomy): Eukaryota > Viridiplantae > Streptophyta > Pinopsida > Pinales > Pinaceae > Picea > Picea engelmannii. The sequence continues at coordinate 717,848 of ML790592.1, read as the reverse complement.
TAAGAACCCTCAAGGATTTTTGCTCCAATATGGGTATGATTGTTAACACTAATAAGACTAAGGTCATGATTATTAAATCCAATAAGATCACCTATGATACCTTCGTATATGAAAACAACAACTTAGAGAAAGTGACTTCATACAAATATCTTGGAATTGATATTCACCACAAGCTCAATTGGAATTATAGCATTGAGAAAAAGATTATTGGGGGATGGAAAGCTTATTATGGGCTTGACAACAATTGTGAATCAACTGATCTTTGGAGTTGGAATAAGAAGAAACTCCTCTTTGAGACTCTTGTTGCACCTGTTATTCTTTATGGATGTGAAGTCTAGGGTTGTAGTATCTCTCGTGAATCCTGGAGAAAGATAGAACAAATTCAAAAAAAAATTATAACCTATAATCTCAAAATTAAAGGAAATACGCCCTATCCCATCCTCCTCTTAGAAACAAGCCTCTCCCCCATTAAGAGCATGGCTATGACTAGATACCTAATGTATAAGGACAAGTTAAACAACATGGAAGACAAGAGACTTCCTAAAATTGCTTCAAAATCGAGTCATAACCACCATCGACTCAAGCGAGGATGTCATAAAGATGTTCGGTCTTGGATAAACTATTGGGGAATCATGGAAGACACAATTTTGCAGAATAAAGATACTATTAAAAAAAACGTCAAATCAAAATTTAAGGAGAAAATGTGGTGTGATAAAGAGTTAGAGGAAAAAAGAAAATTAAGGTATTATAAGGATGTAATCAACCCTAATCTAGAAGATCAAAATTATTTGTATGTTTTGCCAAGTGTAAAGAAAAAAATAAGCATTGCTAAGATAAGAACAAATTCTCATTAGCTCCACAGTGAAACTGGACGTTGGTCAATTTCTAAAACGCAATGAGATGAAAGCGTGTGTCACCTTTGTGACACTAAGAAGGTTGAAGATGAAAATCACTTTCTCTTAGATTGTCCAGCCTATACCCATATTAGATCTCATTTTCAAAACATTTGTCACACTACCAACCTTCCTAACATGTTAACTCAACAAAAATATGGTGATCTTGGAAAGCTTATCTTAATGTTTTTCAAGCACATAAACAAAATTCTAAAAAATCACAAATAATCACTTACCCTCTTAAANTCATATATATATATATATATATATATATATATATATATATATATATATATATATATATCCACTAATCTACATTAATGAAACTAACTCCTTAAACTTTTACATTATTTCCTATCTCATAGATTTAATCCTTTGTAATGGTTATTTTATTTTATTTTATTTTAAAATTACTTTCAACCTTTTCCTTTTCTTCCATCTTTAATTTACATATTAAATTTTTTATATTATTATAAATGAACTCTAATCTTTAATAATTATTAATATACAAATTAGATTAGATTAAATTAAATTAATCAAACCATTTTAAGGGATACACTCGAACCAAACTTGGAGTTCAAATGATCAGTTTTGATTAAAAGATGCGGATGGTCACCCACTTTGAATTCTATTTACTGTATACTCATTTCATGTATTTAAAAAACGCCATCTCCGAAGCCTAAGAAAGTTGAACGCACTTTTTAAGACAACTCGGGAATGTTAGTGACCTATTTGATATGATCTTCTCATAATGATAATTGTTTTAAATTATTTAAAGCATTATTGAAATTTGAGCTTCATTTTTGTTTGAAAACAAAATTACAAATATTTTCAAGGTCCTTTATTTAAGTTCATATAAATTAAGAACATGTTAAGATGAAATGGAAAGAGCTCTTAACTTATATTAACTTAACTTATATTAACTTTAATATTCGTAATTTCTTTTTGTTTTGTAATAATTTTAATATTTGAAATTTCAATTTCTATTTATTTTATATATATATATATATATATATATATATATATATATATATATATATATATATATATATATATATTTGTTCATTAGATGTAATTTGGGTGGTTGAGAGGAATGGTTGTTATCCTCTCAAGTGAGGTTCAATTCTTTGTAAGTGACATATAATGTCCTTAAATGAGTGTATATGATGTTCTTGTTGTTGAGCCCTCAATATTTCAAAAATGCTCGACCTCCCCATGTTCTCTTGAGGATTTTTTGGGGGTTTCCCCAATATTCCGAAAATGCTCGGCCTTCCCTGGAGGGTTTTCCACACACACACACACACACTTTCTTTTTTATTTATGGTTTTTTTGTCATTGTAAGATGACTCCTTTTTTATTTATGGTTTTTTCATCATTGCAAGACAACTCTTATTTGATGAAGATGATAATGATGATTAACGTCCACTGAGACCTAATTGGTCTATCGGACCTTAAGAGTATAAGGGATTACTTGCAATTATTTAGAATTTTGTTTGCTCTAAAAACATTAAGAAAAGCTTTCCAAGATCACCATAGTTTTGTTGAGTTAAAAGCTTAGGAAGATTGGTAGTCTCACAAATATTTTGAAATTGAGATCTAATATGCCTATAGACTGGACAATCTAAGAGAAAGTGTTTTTTGTCTTCAACCTTCTTAGTGTCACAAAGTTGACACACTCTTTTATCCCATGGCTTTTCAGGAATTGACCAACGCCCAATTTTACTATGGAGCTCCCGAGAATTTGTTCTTATCTTAGCAATGTTTATTTTTTTCTTTACACTTGTCGAAACAAAGACATAATTTTGATTTTTTAGATTATGGTTGATTACATCCTTATAATACCTTAATTTTATTTTTTCCTGTAACCCTTTATCACACCACATTTTATTCAAGTAAATTTTGATTTGATGATATTTTTAATAGTATCCTTATTATGCAAAATGGTGTCTTCAATGATTCCCCAATAACCTAATCAAGTCTCGAGTCCATGATGGCTACAATTAGATTTTAAAGCAATTTTGAGAAGCCTCTTGTCTTCCATATTGTTTAAATATCTTATTTAATATATATTAAATAAAATAAATAACAACAAAACTACAAACTCAAACCTTTATCTAAAGACAACACAATTTATAAAAATTAGATAAAAAATAAAATCAAAATAAAAACTAAAATTGATTATAAAAATTTTTCATTAAATACTTCTTACAACGTATTTCACAAATCAATTAAAGCAAAATTACTTATATTAGAGCAAAATATGAGCAAAATTACTTATATTTTAAGAGATTGAAATCGTTTTTCATTTTCTTTGCATTTTGGGGTGTGATGTATCTATCATGTGGGGTTTCATCGACTGAAGTTTCAGTAAAGGATGAAGGACTTCGGTTTAAATAAGTGTTAATGTATGATGAAGGACTTCAGTTTAAATAAGTGTTAATGTATGATGAAGATTACTTCAAAAATATGGAAGAAATCTTCAGATTGGGGACCAGCTTTTCTGACTAGGACAGTAATGAAGGGGGCATGTAATATGACTTCAGAATTACCTTTACTTGGTTAACATTAAAAAAACACTCAAATGTGTTTTGATGGTTTTCTTTAATTTCTTGTATTGCAGTTTTTTTAAGCACATTGATTATGATTGTTTGTGTGGCCCAAAAAGAGAAAGAGAAGGGCACTGAGCATGTATTTTTACAGAGAAACAGAGCATATAGTTATACGATCCATTAATTGTACACAAGCTAAATTGGATAGATTTTAATAATTAGAATGTTTCTTTTAAGGTATTTGAAGGAGTTATAGATGTTTATAATCGATGATGTTGATTTTTTTTTTATTATAAATATTTATTTCTTAAAAATGTTGCTATTTTATATTGATTTAGAAAATTAATATATCATTATAATTATTATGATGATATTAGTAGAGGTCATGCCAAGTAGATACCAAATTGAGGTATACATACCTTACATCTCTCTGAATCCAAACTTGTAACCTTTTAAGTGGAAGCACATGTTCTTAACCATTAAACCCACTCAAATTGTAATTGATTATTATAATCTCATCTTTTACAATAAAAATCACATAAACTTATACATTTAATTATGTCATATATATATATATATATAAACCAAAATTTATCACTTTAATATATAAATGGTTTCTTTTAATATTATTTCATAATATAATGTCATCCAATCAAGTATTTTTTTTTCAACATGATTCATTGTATTTGGCCATTACATTGTGTCAAGGGTAGAGATGGGTAGAGATTATAGCTCTTGTCTTTAGTTAATATGTTGATTAGTTTAATGATGATTGACGTCCAATCAAGTATTTCTTTCTCAAATTTAGTCTACACATTTTTTTTCCAAATGAAAAATATCTCAAAATTATATTAGATATAATTTATTTTACAACGCTGAAACATACCAAAAGGATATGACAATTACAAACATCCCAATCAACATCAAAGACTTTTTAGGACTGTGCTGAAACCCAAGCTACTATTTGTTCTCATAAACCTCATATTAAGAATCGAAAAAGGGTAGGAGATCTGCTCTAAACTACAATCACAACTTTTCAACAAAGACACTGCACAACTTCTCCGAAAGTTCAGTCTTAGAAGATATTAAGGAAAGTATGAGAGATTTCAACTCCATTTTCCCAATGATAAACTGATAGTCTACCTTTTATTTCCTTTAGTGCCTTCTTTGACAGTAAGTCTGCCTCTTTATTATGCTCCCTGTAGATATGCTGAAAACGTATATCTTTGAATTTACTTGCCAGTTCCATTGTTTTAATTTTCCAGCATTCGATATTCACCGAGTGGAGTTGACCTTGTTGCTTTATCTAGTCAATAATTACTTTTGAATCTCCCAGGATTTTGACTTTATCTATCGACCAAAGTGTAGCCAATGTGAGAGTTTCCCACAAACCCAAGAGCTCCGCCATTGTGTTGGTTCCAGCTTCGCAATTTAGGAACCATTTGGTAATTCTAGTCGCATGCGTCTTGAAAATGCCACCTGCTCCACAACACTCACCATTTGCTAGTGCTGCTCCATTGAAGTAGGATAGAGTGAAGCCTTCAGTCAGAGTAAATTCACAAACTCTATTTGGGATAGACTTAGGGATTACTGGCTGCCAAGAAAAAGAACCTGATATTCTATGTACCATTGATCGATAAGAGGGGGAATGCTCCTCAAATACAACCTTATTTCTCTCAATCCATATATGCCAGCACGTAATAGATGCCAAGCTTGTTGGAGCAGATTTATCTTTTGTACAATCCATAAAACACTCCAAGACTGATTTGCCTATCCACTGAAATTTTACTATGTAGATATCGAATAAAAATTGCCACACTGATTTAGTGAAGGAACGATGAATAAGAAGATGGTTGATAGTTTTAGAACTACAGTTACACAGCCTGTAAACCCCCGGTCCTTGCCATCCTTTCCTCTGAAGCGATTCCCAGGTAAGTACTTTATCTTTCGTTGCCAACCACACAAACAACTTAATTTTGAGTTGAATCGGCCACTTCCATAATTGTTTAAATCGCGAGTTGTCCACCTGGTAATCAGATGCAATTAAGAGCTCATGGTAAAGATTATTTATTGTGATAAGTCCATACGAGTCCCCCCCTGCCCATACTAGAGAATCCACCGAATTTCGAAGAGTAATTACCGCTCCCCTTAATGCATTTAAGAAGGTATTCCATTCAACAACGTCCTGACCATTGTTTTAGGATAAATTCGTGAGTGCAGACACAGACCAATCTCCCCAGATCCACCTGGATCTGGAACAAACCGTGACAGAATACTACTCTTTCCCTAGATCTAGATATTGAATGAACTAAGAGAAATGGATGGTGAACATACCTTATGAACGCTCTCCTTTAATCTCTGTTGTTCCTTGCTCTGCTCCGATGCTCTTGTGTCATTCCAATCACAACAACACAAACCAATCACAGCAAAGGCATTAATATATTCAATAC
>ML790592.1:630727-663746 GCA_009831015.1 Picea engelmannii | reverse complement strand
TTTGGAAGTCATTACTTCCCTTGAACAATAACTATTGATTATTTCTCATATATTGTGCATGGTGTATTGTGGTGTATTGGTGTAACTCTTATACTATTGTCATTGCTCATTGGATATAGTTGAATGGTTTAAGTATAAGTTGAAAAAGGTTTTAAATTATACTTGATACTGATTCACCCCCCTCTTAGTATCAATAAATCCAACAACTGCAAGTGGGTCGATACTGAGTACTTAACGTGGACTAGATCTTGGGACCTCAATGGATGGATTAGTGGAAGGGGGGGGGGGGTTTCTGGTAGGGAAGACGTAGAAATTTTTTGGGTTTCCCCCAATATTCTAAAAATGCTCGGCCTCCCCTGGGGGGTTTTCCATGGTACACACACACACACACACACACACTTTATTTTTTATTTACAGTTTTTTCATCATTGTAAGACAACTCTTATTTGATGATGACGATAATGATGATTAATGTCCACTGAGACCTAATTGGTCTATCATACCTTAAGAGGGTAAGGGATTACTTCCAATTATTTAGAATTTTGTTTCTGTGCTCGAAAAGCATTAAGAAAAACTTTCCAAGATCACCATAGTTTTGTTGAGTTAAAAGCTTAGGAAGATTGGTACTTTGACAAATATTTTGAAATTGAGATCTAATTTGCGTATAGGTTGGACAATCTAAGATAAAGTGTTTTTCATATTCAACCTTCTTAGTGTCACAAAGCTAACACACTCTTTCATCTCATGGTGTTTTAGGAATTGACCAACACTTAGTTTCACTATGGAGCTCCTGAGAATTTGTTATTATCTTAGCAATGCTTATTTTTTTCTTTACACTTGTCAAAACAGAGAGACAATTTTGATCTTCTAGATTAGGGTTGATTACATCCTTATAATACCTTAATTTTATTTTTTCCTCTAACTCTTTATGACACCACATTTTCTTCTTAAATTTTGATTTGATGATATTTTTAATAGTATCTTTATTATGCAAAATGATGTCTTCAATGATTCTCCAATAACTTAGTCCAGATTGACATCTTTATGCCATCCTCGCTGGATTCGATGGTGGTTACAACTAGATTTTAAAACAATTTTAGGAAGCCTCTTGTCTTACATGTTATTTAAATATCTTATTTAATATATATTAAATAAAATAATTAACAACAAAACTGCAAACCCTTACCTAAAAACAACATAATTTATAAAAATTAAATAAAAAATAAAAATAAAAATAAAAACTAAAACTTATTATAATTTTTTTTGATTAAATACTTCTTACAACATATCTCACACATCAATTAATGAAAAATTACTTATATTTTAAGAGATTGAAATCATTTTTCATTTTCTTTGGATTTTGGGGCAATTAAAACAAAATTACTTATATTTTAAGAGATTGAAATCGTTTTTCATTTTCTTTGGATTTTGGGGTGTGATGTATCTATCATGTGGTGTTTCATCAATGTGGTGTTTCATCAACTGAAGTTTGAGTAAAGATGAAGAACTCCCGTTTAAGTCAGTGTTAATGTATGATGAAGATTACTTAAAAAAAACCATGGAAGAAACTCTTAGATTGGGGAACAACTTTCCAGAGAAGTACAATAATGAAAAGGGGCATGTAATATGACTTCATAATTACCTTTACTTGGTTGACCATTAAAAAAACACTCAAATGGGTTTTGATGGTTTTCTTTATTTTCTTGTATTGCAGTTTTTTTTAAGTACATTGAATATGATAGTTTGTGTGTGGCCCAAAAAGAGAAAGAGAATGGCACTGACAGATTTTACAGAGAAATATAACATGTAGGTTATACCATTGATTAATTGTACACAAGTTAAATTGGATAGATTTTACTAATTAACGATGTTTCTTTAAAGGTATTTGAAGGAGTTATAGATGTTTATAATTGAGGAGGTTGAATTTGTTTTTTATTATAAATATTTATTTTTTTAAATATTTGTTATTTTATATTGATTTAGAATATATATAATATGATGATTATAATATATTTTAATTTATTATGATGATATCACTAGATACAAGATAGATATAAGAAAGTGATTTTCTTATTAATATAGTTAATATATGAGATACTCTTGTTTGTGTGATAAGGGTTTTTTTCCGCTTAATAATTTGACAAGTAAAGTCTACAGAAGTATACATACCCTACCTCTCTTTGAATTCGAACTTGTAATCTTTTAAGTGAAAACACATGTTCTTAACCATTAGACCCATTCAAATTATAATTAATTGTTATAATCTTATCTTTTACAATAAAAATCACATATACCTATACATTTAAATATATATATATATATATATATATATATATATATATATATATATATATATATATATATATATATACCACAACTTATCACCACTTTAATATATAAATTGTTTATTTTAATATTATTTCGTAATATAATGTCTTCCAATCAAGTTTTTCTTTCTCAAATTTAGTTTACACATGATTCATTGTATTTGGCCATTACTTTGTATGAAGGTAGAGATTATAACCCCTGCCTTTAGTTAATATGTTCATTAATTTTTGTTATTTCATTTTCTTAAATTGAAAATGGAAATGTTTATGTTGAGTTTGGTATTTTTATTAGTTTTTGTAATTTCATTTTTTTAAATTGAAAATGGAAATGTTTATCTTGATTTTTTACTTTGGTATTTGGATTATTAGTTTTTAGGATGAGTAGAGATAATAATTCTTATTTTGATATTATTTTTCATTAATCATTATAAAATTTGTGTTAGAAAAACAGGATCGTGGAGCAATAAAATAAAGTAAATGCGGAAATAAAACACATAAGATACACAATATAATAGAGACACAAATTTATGTGGTTTACCCAGTGTGGGCTACGTCCACCAAAGAAATTGCCAGGTCCTTCCTTTCTTATTATCCAACAAATGAAGGGATACAACCTACAACAAACCCGCTGTAACTTCCTCTTCTTTCTCTCACAGTCTCCTATCTCAGAATACAATATTCACTATCATACATAGCCGCAATACATTTCCCTCATAAGAGAGGGTTGCCTTCTAGGGAAAAAAAACCTAACATAACTTCTATTGTTAGATCTGCGACCTTATAATGAATGGTCCAGATTTACAATGAAATTACAATATACATTTACAAGGCAATTTTTCCTTCAGGAGCTTCGCCCCTGAACCTCCCAGCCAGGGGGATGGACCCTGCAGAAGGGGTACCCCCCCTCTACACTCCCCTGCGGGGAAGAGTGTACATTCTTCGGGGGTGTAAAGACTTCATGGGGTATAAACACGGATGAAAACAAAAGACCTCTGAATCAGGAAGATAATCAAGCTCTACAACCAACAATCTCCCACTTAGAGACTGATCTTAACAACTCCACCGCTGTTGCATATGCCAGACTCTGAACCTTCTTAGACCTGGAAAATTTCTCATCTTCATCTTCATTCTTGAAGACCAACTGAAACTAAGCAGGAACTCAATTTCTCCCTTTGTTAACATGTATGCAGGATTCTGGCTAGTGTGTATCTTTTCCAACTTCAAATGTCCATCTTCCAAAGCGGATCGTATGAAGTGGTACCTCAACTGTATATGATTAGTCTTCGAATGGAAGGATGATTTCTTTGCAAGATGAATGACACTCTCACTATGACAGTACAACCTGCTATTCTCCTTCTTCTTTCCCGATTCCTCCATAAACCTATGTAACCAAATCATCTCTTTACTAGCTTCTGTAGAAGCAACATACTTTGCCTCTGTTGTTGAAAGTGCAACAACCTTTTTCAGTTTTGAAATCCAACTTACTGTTGTTCCACCTATAGTAGAAAACATACCCTGTGGTGCTCCTCCTGTTGTCTTTATCACCTGCCATATCTGAGTCAACATATCCCTATAAAAAAGTGTCTGAACCTCCAAAACATAATGCATGAGTATCAGTACCTCTCAAATACATGAGAATCCACTTTACTGCCTCCCAATGTTCTTTACTTGGATTTTTCATATACCTGCTCACAACTCCCATTGCATGTGTAATATCTGGTCTTGTGCAAACCATTGCATACATCAAGCTGCTAAATGCTGATGAATAAGGGACCCTGAACATGTATTCTATCTCTTCTTGTATCTTGGGGCACATTTCCTTAGTTAATTTGAAATGGTTGGCTAAAGGTGTACTAACTGGTTTTGCATTATGCATTCTAAACCTCTCCAACACCTTCTCTATGTACTCACCCTGAGACAATGTCAATTTGTGATTTTTCCTATCTATTGTTATTCTCATACCAAGGATTTTCTTTGCAGCACCCAAATTCTTCATTGCAAATGAATTAGCTAATTTCTTCTTGAGCACATTTATATCCTACATATTAGACCCTGCAACAAGCATGCCATCTACATACAATAGCAAGATAATCTAGCTTCCATTTTCTAGCCTTTTAAAATAAACACAGTGATCAGAATGACATCTACTATAACCTTGTTTTGTCATAAACTTATCAAACTTCAAATACCACTACCTTGGATCTTGCTTTAGGCCATACACGATCTTCTTCAACTTGCATACCAAATTCTCCTTCCCTTTGACCTCATACCCCTGTGGCTGCTGCATATAAATCTCTTCCTCCAAATCCCCATGGAGAAAAGTTGCTTTTACATCTATCTGTTCAAGATGCAAATCTTCTACTTCCACGAGACTCAAAATAGTCCTAATTGAAGTCATTTTAACAATAGGAGAAAATATTTCATCAAAATCTATACCTTTCTTTTGTGCAAACCACTTTACAACAAGTCTAGCCTTGTACCGCTTTTCTCCTCCATCTTCTTCCTTCAACTTGTAAACCCATTTATTCTGCAATGATTTTTTCCCTGTAGGCAACTGAACCAAGTCCCAAGTCTGGTTATTTAACAAGGAATCCATTTCCTCCTTCATGCCTTACTCCCACTTCTTTTTTGTGTCTACCTGCATTGCCTCTTCATAACATTCTGGTTCACCATAATCAGTCAAAAATAAATAATACAATGAAGGAGAGTATCGTTCATGGAGTATAATTAACCTGGTAGATCTTCTAACCACACTTGTAGGAGTTTGAGGTACTTGCTGCACCTGTTGTTGTACATTTTCATTTTCCGGTTCCTTTGAAATTTTGTTTTCAGTGATCTCATCAAGCACTGTGTATTCTTGCTTTTCTTTTTCCCTTTATTTCCCTGCAAATGATCTTTGTACATGACCTTCTCATTGAATATGACATCTCTACTCCTAATGATTTTTTTATTTTCATAATCCCATAAGCGATAACCAAAATCGTTAACACCGTATCCAATAAAGGTACGCTTCTTGGATTTTTCCTCAAGCTTTGTTCTATTTTCTTTATCAATATGGACAAATTCTTCACAACCAAAATTTTTCAAGGAAGAATAGTTTACCTTTTTTCTTGTCCATTCATCCTCTGGAATTCTACCATCCAAAGAGCTTGAAGCCCCCCTGTTTATTAAGTAAACAATAATATCTACAACATCTGCCCAGAACTGTAAGGGCAAACTAGAATGCAATCTCATAGTCCTTGCATGCTCCATGATTGTACTGTTCATCCTTTCTGACACACCATTTTCTTGTGGTGTTCTTGGAACTATCTTCTCTCTACGAATCCCATGGTATGAACAGTAATAATCAAACTCCTTGTTGTAATATTCATCTCCATTATCTAATCTGAGACACTTCAAAATTTTTCCTGTCTCATTCTCAACCAAAGCTTTCCATTTCTTAAAAGTATCAAAAACATCAGATTTTTATCGAATGCAATAAACCCAAGTTTTTCTAGTTGCGTCATCAATAAAAGTAACATAGTAACGAGATCCACCAAGAGATGATACCTAAGCTGGTCCCCATACATCTGTATGCACAAGCTCTAACCTTTCATTCTTCTTTTCTTTTCCGACTCTGAGAAATCTGACTCTCTTATGTTTTCCATAAACATAATGCTCACAGAAGTCCAAATCATTTTGTTTAAGATCTGGAAACAGATTTATTTTGTGAAGTATCTGCATTCCCTTCTCACTCATGTGTCCAAGTCTATGATTCCACAGTGTTGTATCCACTCCTGTAGAAGCTAAAGAGATAGAAGAGTCAATATTACCAGTACGCAAATACAATGTACCTACCTTCTCTCCTTTTGCTATCACCAATGATCCTTTGATGACCTTCCACGTCTTATATGTAAATATGGATATACAACCTTCACTTTCCAACTATCCTGTTGAAATTAGATTTTTACTTAGATCTGTAACATGTCTTACCTCTTTCAACAACCATTGGTTTCCATTACTTTGCTTTATTTTTACCTTTCTCATTCCAATAATTTTGCATGGTGCATCATCACCCAAATGAACCTGTCCAAAATCACCTTGAACATAATCTAGAAAATGTTTCCTATGGGGTGTGGCATGAAATGAAGCCCCCGAATCTACTTCCCAAGACTCATAAATATTATCTACATAAAGAATCAAAGCATCTTGTAACACATCACCTGCTACATCTGCTTCATGATCTCTCTCCTGCTATCCATCTCTTTGTTTCTTTGGAGCTCTGCAGTCTTTCTTCAGATGTCCTTTCTTCCCACAATTTTGGCACTCTATCTTTCTAAGTATGGATTTGGATCTGCCCTTCCTAGAATTCCCACGGTTCTTTGGAACCTTTCCTCTATCCTTTTGTCTTCCCCTGTTCTCCATGTTCAACGCATTACCTAATGTCTCACCTATGTTTTTCCATCGCATTTACTCACTAAGGATAACACCAACAACATCATCAAATTTTAAAGTATTTGAACCAGAGACAGAGTTACTTACAACCATGACCAAGCCGTTCCAGCTTTCTGGCAATGAGCTCAATATTAGAAGAGCCTTGACCTCATCATCAAAGTCCACTTTTACAGAACTTAGTTGATTAGTAACCGTATTGAAATCATTTAAATGATCTGCAACAGACCCACCTTCTGACATCTTTATATTAAATAATTTCTTCATTAGAAATACCTTATTGGACGCCGAGGGTTTTACATACAATTTAGCCAATGCTTCCATCAAACCCTTTGTTGTCTTTTCTTTCGAAATATTGAAAGCCACCGACACTTCCAAGCTTAGCCGTATCGTTCCTAGAGCCTTTCTGTCAAGAATATCCCATTCTTCATCCTTCATAGCCAATGGATTCTTTGCTATTCTGCCCAATGGTAGGAATAGATCCTTCTAATATAAATAATCTTCCATCTGCATCTTCAATAACTGGTAGTTTTGGCCGTTAACTTTTTTGACCCTAAACTTTCCATCTTCCGCCATTGCTCCCACTCGAACCAGGAACCCTCTTTTCCTATGAATTACCTTTCGCTCTAATATCAGTTGTTAGAAAAACAAGACCATAGAGCAATAAAATAAAATAAATGCAGAAATAAAACACAGAAGATACACAATACAATAGAGACACAAATTTACGTGGTTCACCTAGTTTGGGCTACGTCCACCAGAAAAATTGCCAGGTCCTTCCTTTCTTATTATCCAACAAATGAAGGGATACAACCTACAACAAACCCGTTGTAACTTCCTCTTCTTTCTCTCACAATATCCTATCTCAGAATACAATATTCACTATCGTACACAACCGCAATACATTTCCCTCATAAGAGAGGGTTCCCTTCTAGGGAAAAAAATCCTAACATAACTTATACCGTTAGATCTGCGACCTTATAATAAATGGTCCATATTTACAACGAAATTACAATATACATTTACAAGGCAACTTTTCCTTCGGGGGACGCTGCCCCCAAATCCCCGTCGGGGGCCCGCTTGCCCCCAAACCCCCCAGCCGGGGGGGTGGACCCCCTGGACCCCGCAGAGGGGGTACCCCCCCTCTGCACTCCCCCGCGTGGAAGAGTGTACATTCTTCTGGGGTGTAAATACTTCATGGCGTATAAATACGGCTGAAAACAAAAGACCTCTGAATCAAGAAGATAATCAGGCTCCACCACCAACAATTTGAAAAATATTTAAAAAAGTTATGTACTATTTATTAAAAATTATTTTTTAAAATATTTAAATTTGACAACTCACATTGAGTATTTGTGTGTTGATATGTAACTCTTTTGCATTCCAACAATACAAGGTTTCTTTGATTACTTCTATTCATCGCTAGGATTAATCTCCATATATGGCATTGATATAAATAGTAATTTGTAAAGTGCTTTCATAGTGTAGTTGTTTAACTCTTTATCACTCACTTTCGATTTCAATCTCGTAAAACTTATCTACATATGATTCCATTGTATTTTATTTTGATATATTCATAATCAAAGTCATTTAATTTTTCTGAAAAACACTGTGTGACTTTTGCAAGTGTAACTTCACTCAAACCATCTATTTAAAGTACTTCTAGTGCTACAACCCAAAAATAAATGCAAACTGCAAGGTTGTAATTCAATTCTTAAAGTATTCAACAGTTAAATTGGAAGTGCACACTCACAACATGCAACAAAATAAAAGATGATACACACAATCAGAAAGATCAAAATTCACCAAGTCTACTCAAATACATTAAACTTCAAAAAAGTTACAAGCATGTATCTATGGGCTCTTGACGCTGTTATGAATTCCTTGGTTATTATACTTTACCAAAACATCAAATGGAATGTATATTGGTTTTAGCAAGGCTAACAAGTGGTCTTACCTGAAATGGGAAATTATTTCTATTGGTCTAGGCTCTTCTTTGGCTTGTGTGTTGTTAGCCCTCCTTACATATTATTTTTTATCTTTATTTTCTCTTCCTCGTCCTTGTCAATGTAAACATATTCTTTTTCAAAATGGTCTCTAAAATGTAGTTGTAGTAAATCTCTCTCTCTCTCTCTCTCTCTCTCTCTCTCTCTCTCTCTATATATATATATATATATATATATATATAAGAGAATAAACCCCTAAACTTTAGAAATAAACCCTTGTTTTTAGGAATACTAAGCATTCACACCATAAAGAACACCTGAATATAGAGAAGATCCATTTAGGTAGAGTAACACCATCAAATACTCCTTATGGAAGGAATCTGTCCACAAGCCATGCTTATTAAAAGACAATACATCCAATATCTAACATATCCAATACAATGATTCTCATGTTTGTTTTTTTACTTTCTAATGAATATTCCTATGAGTGTATTCCAACTACCACTTATTATTATATTATTTCCTTTTAACTACCTAGTGGGCCTATTCCATGATTATGACCACATTACATTCATTATCCCCTTGGGTATCTCCCTAGGCACCCCATATTCTCCTCCCTATGCACATTACATTTCATGCCCCTTCACATGTTTTATCGTTGAAACATGAGAACAAGACATACAATATGACTTGCTAAGAAATGTAGTTAATTGGTACCATGCATGAGTATCCATCCATCCTAGTGAAATGTGGACATGGGGTCCAACTATGGCCTTTCCTCCTCGATCTTGATTATGGTTTCTCTTTGGGTTCCATGTCTTTGATGTTCTACTTTGATATCTCCATGAATTTGTTTTAGTTCTCCGTATGTCTCCATACCAGACGCCTTTCTGCTTCCATATTGATCCATAGTAAGCTCGTTGACGCTCATGTCCTTGCCTTGATGACTATTGTTTTTCTAGGTAGTGTGGGTGACAATAAACAAAAACCTTAGCTATCGGTTCTTCTTTCTTTGACTCTTCAACATGTGGTTATTTTGAGTCATTTAGTGACTTTGATTTGTTTCTTCTTCCTTTTTATGCCCTTATTGGGGATTTTCTTCAAGTGATTTTGTAGGCTCTTCTTTTGATCCAACCCCGGATTATTCATATGATGTGTCATTAGATACCACAATTATTTCCCCTACAAGGACTTCTTCATGTGCCCCCTTGGGCCCTTCTTGCTTGGTAAGAGAAATATCGTACAATGGTTTTTTTTTTCTTGTGCTAAAGCTTCAAAAACTTCTTTTACACAATAATATTTATTGTACCAATCGAGTCCATCCAAGGATATCACAAAATAATATCCACATCATCCATATCTATAGCATGAAAGTGTGAATGCAACACATATTTGTCCATATTAATCTTCAAATCTTTAAAAATTTGAACATTCTCACCCTCAACCTTTGTGATTTTAATATGTTTTGCAAGAACTTGCAATCTTTTAGCCAATTTAACATTGATAAAATTATTTTTGCTACTAGGGTTAGTAAAAATAATAACATTTTCCTTGAATACATCCATGAACTTGTAATAGGAAGTTGTCACATGAAAATAAACCCTTCATGCTCTTTGTATCCTTCTTAATGCCACGAGACAATTTTTCGAAGTATATTCTTTCATATTCTTCATATGGAATTTTGAATATTTACTCAAAATTAAATGAGTCACACCATATAAGTGCTCCATCCCTTAAATAAATGTACATATTCACTTTCCAATTCCTTGGATATTTTGACTTCATCCATTTTATATATTCTTCAATACTAATACCATTAGGTTTCTTTATAAAATACATCTTCCTTGTGAAAACCAAAAATAGAATTAGGGTTTTGAAGAAATGACTTACTTTTCAACGGAGTTCCTTTATGTGACCAAGGTTTGAGGAAACTAATGTAAAATGATCATAACTTTTGTGATATTTCTCTGATTGGATATTATGACCACAATAATGAAATGTCATAGCCACTATGCATCTATTGGCACTGGTTTGAGTAAACTCTAGGCACTCTGTCAAAAGATATTTAATCTGCAAACAAGGTGATTGTCGCTAGAAAAACCCTAAAACAATTGATTTAGAATCAATGATAACTCCACTTGCTAGACCCAATTTGGACAAATTGTTTTTTCAGAATTGGGTGTTTTTTGAGTGGAATTCAAATCTACAATTAGTTTCTTCTAATTTTGCATATAAAGTTTCAAAACTCAATCTAAATGATGTCATCCCCTTTTTTTCCTTCAAAAATCTGCAAGAGGAAAAACATCTTCCACTTTTTTTTCCCAAGAAAGAGCTTTGATTCCACATGTAGTAAATCTTGATAGATATAAGAGATAATAAACCATTAAACTTTAGAACTAAACCCTTATATTAAGAAATATCAAACATTCACATCATAAATAATACAAGAATATAAAGAAGAACTCTTACGATATGATAACACCATCAAATACTCATTATGGAAGGAGTCACTCTAAAAGACATGCTTGCTACAAAACAATAGATCCAACATATCCAATACAATGATACTTGTGTATTTATACTCTGTCGTGAGTATTCCTAGGGGCCTATGTCAACTTCTCCTTATCATTATATTATTTCTTCTTAACTACTTAGTGAGATTATTTATTACTCATCAACTACCAAATAGGTCTATTCCATAATTATGACCGCATTATATTCATTATCCCATTAAATAACTCCCTATATACATTACTAAATTTTACAAAAAAATAAAAAATTACTTTTAATCTTTTTAAAAATGGTTAAAACTTATTTATTTTATTTTTTGACCACAAAATCAATTAAAGTTTTGAAAATGGTTGTTACTTACATAATGGGTTAGAGATCAATCTAAAGCCCCCTCAAAAGTAAACATGAGCAACAAAGAGCAAATAAAAAAATTATTTTCCCACAACCATTTAAAAAAATAAAATAAAATAAAAAATTAACAAACAATTATTTTCTAAAACTACAATTATTTTCTAAAATTACATAGAAGAAAAACAAAATGTCAATTTTCTCACAAACAAACAAAAGAAAATAACAACAAATTATTTTATGAAACCACTTAGAAGAAAAAAAAAAAAAAGAGAGTGTCATACCATGTAGTCTTCTCACAAACAATTCAAAAAAACATATACTAAATTCAACATTATCTTTAAATATAAAATATTGCATTTATATTTATTATTATAGATTCTTCATCATGAGACCATTCACAATATAACATGACATTATTAATTTCAAAATGTTCTTCAAATAATGTCTTCCAAATGCATAACTGCCACAACTCACACTAGAATTTGAAATCAAAATTAGGTTTTTTCATTAAAATATTTTTTTTTTTAATTTGTTTTATTTTTTAATTTAAAAAAATTATTAAATATAAAAATATAATTATTTATATATATTTTTATATATTTTTATAATTTTATAATTTTATGGACTTAATATATAGTATCTTGCATTAACGAGTAGATGTTATTAATTAAATAAAACAAAGTGGATAGTGTAATAGAATCTAGTCGATTTTAGATATGTGAAATTACAAGTTACTCCTTGTAATAAATAATATTCTTGTAATATCGAGCTCTACTAGTTCTAAGAATAAATATTGAAAAAACTTAATCGAGTTAAAGAGTCCAACAATTATATCAATAAAATCTAAAAATAAAAGAGCAAACTAGATATTCATATTCTTATACAACCTACAAAACATCACCTTCAACCGCTTCCATACTCCAAACTATTATTTTTTATTTTTTAAAGTGTTCCTCTTTCCTACAAAACCTTGAATCATTATTATCTTTGCATGAGATTATTTGAGATATGGGCTTATTAATCCTCTCTCTTTAGGCAACGTCTTTATTAGGCCCAAAAACAACCCTCACTTTAAGGATTTTATCTTTTTATGCTTTACCTTCACACAAAGGAAAAAAATTCTTTACTATAATAAAAAATATTTACGAAACCTTTGATAAGAGTAACCTACCATTGCTTAATCAACACTTCTACCATTGCGTAATCAACACTTCTAGAATGTTTGGAATTGGGTCAAACTTATTAAACATTCTTGTAAGGTAATTGTTTTTCAAAGACCATAGTCTTAGTGTCAAGGCCACCAAATTTTACAAAGAGATGACATGTTATCTCATATTTCTAATAAACTACAATGAAGATCCATTTTATTTGACTTGTTTTTTAACAACAAAATTAACTAAAACTTTGAAGCTTGTTGTTGATTACATAATGATGATGCATTTTATTTGACTGGTCTTTTAACAACAAAATTAACTAAAACTTTGAAGCTTAACTAAAACTTTGAAGATTGTTGTTTCTTACATAATGATATTAGAGAGGAATATGAAACCCTATTGAAAATACACATAAGCTAGGATCATAAGGAAAAATCATGTATGGGGTATTTCTTTTATTATAGTAGATTCCTCAAGCTCACAACACTCACAATATGATATGATATTATTAATTTTAATTGTTCTAGGACATTTATAATTGGTAATTAATTGATATATCAAAGACATGTGATAGAGTTAATTAGCTTTTCTTAAGGTTCATTCTAATTAATACAAGATTCATGTTTTCTTTTATCAATTAAATAGTTGTTTCAAGGTTTTTTTTTTATATATTATTTAATTGATTCAGATGGATGTTCGTGGCCTCCCACCTATTCCAACTGGCTCATTTTGGCAGTTTTTTCCTAGTTTTCGAGTCCCCGACTTTCGAGGCTGTTTTGAGGCCCTAAACAATATTTCTAGGGCTCGCCACAATTAGATTGATGACAAAATCAAAGTCTGAAAAAAACATGTGTAGTCCTCGGATAGACATTTCCAAAGGGCTATTATGCACCTAAAAAAAAGATCATATGCAAAAGTTACGACCCCGGGAAGTTGATGTACTAACTTACCCCAACGGGGCCCACATGACTTTTGGCGCTTCATCTCCTAGGGTTAGGTTTTGGATGTCTAGGGTTTTGCCATTCCTGTTTATTGAAAAAAGTCTTGGAGAGCCTCATTGTAACCATATTCTTGCGAATGAGCATAGCCGTCACATCTCTTCTCAGCGATAAGATGCACCATTCCAGCAAGCTTGTTTTTCGCTGCATTTTACAGTTTCAACACATTTTTTTATTGAATAGAAACCAATTTTACTGTATCTCTGTTATCCTTGTGTTTCTATTTTAAGAATAATAATAATATGTACTCAATTCATTCTTCTCATAAAATTTGGATCAGTGGTATCAAAGTGGTATGCTCCTTGTCGTTCTTAATGCATGTCCCTGACAAGGTCAGGGTACAAAGAATTGGGTCTCGAGCTTGTTTCTCTTGAGGACAAAATATCTCACATGCCCAAGCAACCTCTCATGGTGGGAGAAAATAAAGCCGATGGGACATGAGATCCTTTCAAAATGTGCTCGAGGAAGCCCTCATGCAACAGAGGAACGAAATGATGGATAGTTTTGCACAAATCCTTCGGCGACTACCAACAGGCAACACATCTTTCTTGAACGGAGGCACCACCCCTTTCAAGGTACAAATCAACTTTTATATTCCCATATTTGAAGGTCAGATAGACGTAGATGTTGTAGACAAATGGTTGACTATGCTAAAAGGGTACTTTTCTGTCCATAACTTTTCGAACAGAGAAAAGATTACGTTTGCGCTCCTCAAAGTCGTTCCCCATGTCAAAGATTGGTGGGATACTTTCTGTGAGAAAAAGGAAACAGAGAAACCCACACTATTTACAATTGTGGTCACCTGGGAGTCCTTTAGGGATGCTACCAAGTAACAATACTACCATGTTAGAAGTTATGACGAACATTATACAAAATGGACCACACTGCGACAAGAAAGAGACCAAGCAGTGTCATAGTTCACAAATATCTTCCATGCCTTGCGCACCAAGCTGGGTATCAAATATTTTGAGCGACATCTGGTGCTCAAGTATCACGATGTTCTACATAGATACATCCATGCAGAAATGGAGTTTTTGGACATCTCTTCCTTGGGTGCGGCCTATCAATATGTCGTCAAAATCGAGCAAAAGATTAAACAAAAGATGCATAAATTTGGGCCTGGGAACCCCTCACATCAGAAGCAAGTAAAGGGAAGCCCCAAACCGCAAAACAAAGGATAGAGAAAAGATGGACAACCTCAAGACAACCAGTCTAGGCTATAAGAAAATAACGACACCGAAAAGACAAAAAGATATCAGGAAGTGGTGTGACTTCTATAAGAGCCCTTAGCATAACACTGTTGATTACCGCTCCAAGAAATCACTGGTAGCGGAGGTGAAAGCCTATGAATCATATGTGGGTTCCAAATCTGAGTCAGAACCAGAAAGGGGGAGACATATCATTGACGTGGAACCTAGTGCCACCATTTCTACCACCAAGGTCCAGCCCGGTGAACCAGATGAGCCAGAAGAAGGAGATCGCCTCTTTCATTCACAGATGTGGGTAAAAGGAAGCCCGCTGCACTTTATCATTGATAGAGGTAGCCAGAAGAACCTCATCTCAAAAGAGGTCATCAAGCGGCTAGCCCTGCTGACAATGTTGCACCTGCAACCCTACACCATTGGATGGTTCTGCCAAGGAAGCGATCTCTGCATCATCCAACAGTGATGCATGTCATACAGAATCAAGCCCTTTAAAGAGGAGGTACTGTGTGATGTTGCTCCTCTCAAAGTTTGTAATGTTCTTTTAGGCCAACCTTGTTTATGGAAGCGTCATGTTGTATATGAGTCTAGGCCTTGTAGTGTTATTATTACTTTGAACAGGAAATTATATAGGATACCCGAGGCAGTCCCACCTAGTGCTATTTCTTTGATCTCTACCAAGAAATGAAGGAAGGTCATCTCTTAGACTGGGAAGTTTGTCTTCTTCGTGATTCGCTCTCATAGTGAGTGAAAGATTGTAGCCACAACCAGGGCCTTCGCAGACGATTTCTCCACACAATAGAGGCAAGTGGACAAGGTCATGGCAGAATACAAAGATATCTCCTCCTCACCTATCAGGGTACCTCTACATTGTCAGGTCAAGCATCCCATCAATATTACCCCCGACACACCACTGCCCAATGGGATAGTCTACCACCGCTCTCTATTAGAGAATGAGGAGATCAAGAGATAGATCCAATAACTACTCCACAAGGGGCACATCCATCCCAACTCATCACCTTGTGGGAGTCCAATCGTGCTAGTGCAGAAGAAAGATGGAACATGGTGACTTTGCATTGATTACCAGGCCCTAAATAAAATCATAGTCAAGAACCGGTAATTGATTCCCAAAATCGACGATCTCCTTGATCATCTCAAGGGATCCCAATAATTCAATAAGATTGATCTGAAGTCTGGATACTACCAGGTCCCTATAGAAAAAACAGATGTATAGAAGACCACCTTCAAGTCAAAACAAGATCTTTTTGAATGGCTGGTCATGCCCTTTGGTTTGACAAATGCTCCAATAACTTTCATGAGGATGATGGAATATATCATGTGACCTTTTACCAATACGTTTTTAGTGGTGTATCTAGATGACATCCTCATCTACAACAAGACTTGGGCGAAACACTTGTAGCATATTCAACAGGTTCTGCACATCCTGCGACAACATAAGCTACATGCCAAATTGGAAAAATGCTCCTTCGACATGAAGAAAATTGATGTCCCCAATCAGGTTTCAATCACTCCTTATCACTCCCATAGTTTAATGCCCAGCCCATAATCAATTTTTTTTATCTTATGACAATTATTAAATTCTGGAAATGAAATTGTTGAATTTGAAACACAAGAGACAACTTCTTTGACTGGAAATTAAATGCAGAAATAACATAGCAATAAACAACCACAGTACATAGGAAATTTTGGTCCAACAATGACCCAAGAAAAACCCCCAGTGTGGGGGAAAACCTGTTCTTCTGAGAGTGAAGCTTCTTTTATTAATTTGCAAGGATTTGGAAATTACATTTGCAGTAGAAAATTAAATACACATCAGAGACAACTTATCTCTCTTTTCCAAGACAAAAAATTTCTGGAAAATCATGCCAATCAACCTCCTCGATTTCTGAGCCAAATTACTCAGAAATTTCGTACGTTGTACGGATCCATACGATACATACTGTATGAACTTGGATTTCTGTGCAGGATGTAAGGATTCATATGGCCGTACGGATTCAATAACTGCTGTACGACTGCCTCGATTTTCATGTTGTACGGATGCCTCAATTTCTGTGTAGATTTCTCCTTGATTTATGTGAAGAAAAATCCATACTATACGGACAGGTTATGACATAATTTAATGATGGTATTTTCCTCAATTTCCATGCCCTCCTTTGCATGGAAATCTTTTCCACTCTTCTCTAGAAAAGCTTCTTCTTCTCGCTCCCCAATCTGCTCTCTCTTCAGCAAATGCTTGTGAAAATTATCTCTCAATGAACTCATGAGAAATATTTAATGGTCTCTTTCTTCCCTTTTGACCTTCCATATACCCGAAGTGACTTTTGGGTGTCCACATGATCTAAAGTCTCATAATTAATTAGATCAACAGTGGAAAATAAAGTGCACATGAAATTCACCTTTTAATAATTAATTCACCCAACTTAATTAAAAGACCCACTTAGTCTTTTATTTCCTAAGTCACTTTCACTTTATGAAATAAAAGGGTTTTATATTAAAGTGGTCACATTTCCCTAGGCAAAGAGACCAAGCCTAAGGAATGCCACTTGCCTCGGTATAAAAAATTAACACTCCCTCTTACCGAGGAAGGTGTTACTTACCACCCCATCTTGTCCCTAAAATAAACATGCTTTCCTCTTGGAAGAGACTTTGTGAGGATATCATCCACCTTCTCATCTGTAGACACATATTCAATCTTCACAGCCCCTCTCTGAACATGATCATGAATGAAGTGATATCAGATCTCAATGTGTTTGGACCAATCATGAAATACCAGATTTTTCATGGGTTTTAAACAACTCTGATTGTCACAATAAATCATCGTAGGCTCCAATTCCTGTCCGAACAAACCTATCAACAATTTGCAAAGCCAAATGGCCTCACAAGAGGCTTGGCTCACAGCCATATAATTTGCTTCAGCTGAGCTCAAAGCAATGGATTTCTACTTTCGACCAAGCCATGATACAATAGACAAACCCAATCCAAAACAACAACCTGATGTGCTTTTCCTGTCTGAAACTGAACCTGCCCAATCTGAATCTGTAAACCCTGCGAGTTTCACTCCATCACTATGAACATAATCTAGACCATAGTCAATAGTGCCCATCAAATATCGAAGCACATGTTTTGCAGCTTTCCAGTGTACTCTCCTAGGCTCCACCATAAACTGATTGAGAGTATTAACTGCAAAACAAATATATGGTCGAGTATTGACCAAATACATCAAGGAACCAATGAGTTGACAATATAAAGTAGGATCCACCAACCCAGAATCAGAAGAATAAATATCCTTCCCATTGGTGGCCATGGGAGTGGACATGGGTTTGCAATCACCCAAGTGGAATCTGTTGATAATATCAACTGTATATTTTCCCTGACCCAGGAAGATATGCCCCTCTTCCTGCCACACCTCCAATCCTAGAAAATAATGCATCAACCCAATATCCTTCATGTCAAACTCTAAGGAAATATCCCTCTAACAACCCTCAATAAGTTTCTCTACACCTGTAATGAACAAATCATCAACATAGAGAATAAGCATAAGCATCTCACCATCAACAACGATGTAATACAAGTTGGGGTCTGCATCACACTTCATGAAACCTATCTGCTGCAAGTACACATCAATGCAAGAATACTAAGCTCTGAGAGCTTACTTTAGACCATACAACGCCTTTTTCAGGCAACAAACATGGGACTCTCTACTGTAAGCCTCGAATCCAAGTGACTTCTCAACATAAATCTCCTCCTGAATAATGCCATGGAGAAAGGCAGTTTTGACATCCATTTGGTGTATCTTCCACTCCATCTCTGCTGCAATCGAAATGACAAACCGAATCGAAGTATATCGAGCTACGGGAGAGAAGGCATCACTGTAATCAACTCCCTCTCTCTGTGAAAACCCTCTCGCCACAAATCGAGCCTTATACTTTTCAATGCTTCCATCCGCAACATAATTTATCTTATAAAGCCATTTGGAGGATATCACTGATTTCCCATCAGGCCTGGGTACAACCTCCCACACATCATTTTGCATGATGGATGCATACTCCTGCACCATGGATTCCCTCCAAACCTGTTCCATGGCTTCCTCCTCATAGCTAGAAGGATCAGACTCTATAATACCTGTCACCACTGTGACATAACTGCAGAATATCTCTGGTGGCCTACTCTCCCTGGTGGAATTTCTCAGATTCCCTACCGTTTGAACTTCTTTCAAGGTTTCCTGAAGCCACTTGGGCTTCCTCTTCCCTGAAATAGCCTCCTTAGCCTCACTCGAAGAAGATACCCCTGAAAGCTAACCAACTGAGCCCGGTGACCCAGTACTTTGAACAACTGTACCTTTTCCTATAGAACCCGAAGTGCCATGTGAACTGTCAACCAGAGGAATAAACTGTGAAGTGCTCAGAGAGCTGACCTGTAGACTGCCCTGTGAGCCAATCTGTGCTATGACCACTGGTGAACCTATAATCCCTGGCACCCTAGTGCCTCCTGTGCTAGAACTCTGAGTCCCAACTCCCTGTACTTGACTTCCCTGCTGTTGGGAATTCGAAGGTTGTCTCTCCTCTAACTCATGTGACCTCCTGCAAGCCCTCTCCTCCTCAAACTTCACATCCCTCTAAACAACAACCCTCCTGAGTGCAGGAATGTAAAGTCGGTAGCCTTTATAAGTCTCACTGTAACCCACAAGTAAACCATTTTCAGTTGTGGGTTCCATCTTCTTCCTCTTCTCTTTGGGAACATGATAGAAAGTGATAAATCGAAAAATCCTCAAATGCTCAACCAGAGGCTTCTGCCTAGTAAAAATCTCCTTGGGAGTCATATCCCCAACTGCCCTGTGAGGACTCTGATTCTGCAGGTAAACTGTAGTGTTGCAAGCTTCAACCCACAAGAACAAAGGTAATCCATGGTCATGAATAATCTTTCTGGCAGCTCCAATTATCGACTATTCTTCCTCTCTGCAACCCCATTATGCTTAGGGTTGTAAAGAACTGTCATCTCCCTTTTTATGCCCTTCGTAGCACAGAAATCAATGAACTCATTTGAGGCATACTCACCTCCATTGTCAGATCTCAATACTTTGATTTTCTTTCCTATCTGGTTCTCAACAAAAGCTTTAAACTCTTGGAACCATACAAATACCTCATCCTTATGCCTCAGGAAATAAATCCAGGTATTCCTTGAGTGGTCATCAATGAACAATACATAGTACTCATGAACTCTCAGTGATGGAGAAGACATCCTACCACTAACATCTGAATGAATCAAGTCAAGGATACATGTAGTCTTGTTATCTCGTCCTGGAAATGGAGCCTTGGTGTACTTGCCCAAAGCACACCCCCTACACACATCATCATGCTCAATGCTAAACTCTGGGATACCTGTGGTGATCTCCCTATAAATCCTCAGAGCTCCATGATGCAAATGACCCATCCTCCTATGCCATAGCTCACATAAATCTCTGCTGCTGGTCATGCACACAAATGCCCCTAATGCCTCCCATATCATCCTATACATCCTCCCACATCGAAATCCAATGACTTTTTCCTCTGAAATGTTACCTCCCTTTGGATAAAGGAGTACATGCCCATCTCTGAAAGTCACCACATATCCTCTGTCTTCGATACAAGACACCGAAACAAGATTATTCTTAAGGCCTGGAACATACAATACTTATAGCAACTTCAGAGGATGTAAGGACTCCCTCTGAAAAGCCACTATGTCAATCCCAACAATGCTCACAGCTAGGTTGTCTCCCAAATCAATGTCCAGTTCATGAGTCTGTTTTCTAAGCTCTGTAAACTACTCATGAACACCTATCATGTGGCGAGAAGCACCACTGTCAATATAGCACAATGTGGGAGATACTAAGCTACTTGACTGCTCTACCATAAAGGCAAAGTCCTGATCAAATCTCAAAGAGAAATCATCCACCTCTGCTAAAGATGCCATGTTCTGAGTCTTCTTCTTCTTCCTCTCAGGACACGTCACTGCATAGTGTCCCATCTTCTAGCAACACTAACATTTTACTTTGCTAAGGTCTTTCTCCCCCTTTCTCTTTGGTTTTCCCTGCTTCTTACCTGGACCTGTGGGTCCTTGAGTCTTAGGCTTCTCCTTCCTCCATTTGGTCAAAAGAGACACATTCTGCTCCTACTCCTTGGAACTAGATGAGTTTCCCTACAGATAGCCTCTCTAGGTGTCCTCTTGAATGAAATCATCCCAAAGCTTTTCCTAGGAAGGCAATTTCTCATGCCCCACAATCACCTGAACAAAAATATCCCATGGTTTTGACACACCATTCAAGGCTGTCTGAACAAGTTCTGCTTCTCCCACTGCCTCCCCAACTACTGACAACTCGTCCCTTACTTGTGTGATTTGAGTAAGGTAGGAAGTGACACCTTCACTCTTGGCCATCAAGATACTTTTCATCTTTTCCCTCAACACCATCTTCTTGTTCTCATTTGTGTTTTGATACATGCGAGTCAAAGCATCCCACATATGATATGCATGCCATTTACTATTGACATGTGGAACTACATGTTATTTTATGGCATCAAGAATGATCCTTTTCACCTTAACATTCTTTTTATTGAAGGCTGCTAATTCTATTGCATCCGTGGGTACTACAATAGGCTTCGTTGAAGTAGTTTCAACAATGTCCCAAAGTTCATTTTCTTGAAAAAGTAAAATGATTCTTGCCTTCCATGTACATAAATTTTCTGCCCCTTCCACCCCTTCTATCCTATCCTCCCACCTCAAACTAGTAGCCATACTGTTGAAGAAAACAAGCCCAAACCTCCTCTCAACAAATCTGCCCACAAAATTTTACTACTGATATAAAATTTCTAAGTATTAACAACTCACTTCCCAGCTGTTTTAAGGCTGTTCCAGTCACCAATGCTCTGATACCATGAAGAAAATTGATGTCCCCAATCAGTTTTCAATCACTCCTTATCACTCCCATAGTTTAATTCCCAACCTATAATAAAAAACAATTATCTTATGACAATTATTAAATTCTGGAAATGAAATTGTTGAATTTGAAACACAAGAGACAACTTCTTTGAATGGAAATTAAATGCAAAAATAACACAGCAATAAACAACCACAGTACACAGGAAATTTTGGTCCAACAATGACCCAGGAAAAACCCCCAGTGTGGGGGAAAACCTGTTCTTTTGAGAGGGTAACTTCTTTTATTAATTTGCAAGCATCTGGAAATTACATTTGCAGCAGAAAATTAAATACACAACAGAGACAACTTATCTCTCTTTTCCAAGACATAAATTTTCTGGAAAATCGTGCCAATCAACCTCCTCGATTTTTGATCCAACTTACTTAGAAATTTCATACGCTGTACGGATCTGTATGGTACGGACTGTACAGACTTCAATTTTTTTGTAGGATGTATAGATTCGTACAACTGTACAGATTCAATAATTGTTATACGACTGCCTTGATTTTCATGTTGTATGGATGCCTTGATTTCTGTGCATATATATTTCTCCTCGATTTATGTACAGAAAAATCCGTACAGTAAGGATAGGTTATGATAGAATTTAATGCTGGTATTTTCCTCGATTTATGCTCCCTCCTTTCCATGGAAATTTGTGCCACTCTTTTATGGAAATGCTTCTTCTTCCTTCTCCCCAATCTGCTTTCTCTTCAGCGAATGCTTGTGAAAATTATCTCTCAATGAACTCATGAGAGATATTTAATGGTCTCTTTCTTCCCTCTTGACCTTCCATATACCCAAAGTGACTTTTTGGTGTCCACATGATCCAAAGGTTCATAATTAATTAGATCAACAGTGGAAAATAAAGTGCACATAAAATTCACCTTTTGATAATTAATTCACCCAACTTAAATAAAATACCCACTTAGTCTTTTATTTCCTAAGTCACTTTCACTTTATGAAAAAAATGGTTTTATATTAAAGTGGTCACATTTCCCTAGGCAAAGAGACCAAGCCTAAGGAACACCACTTTCCTCGGTATAAAAAATTAACACAACATGGATAGTGTCCAGTACCTAGGCTACATCATGGATCAACAAGGTGTGCATGTGGATCCAGCCAAGATCTAGGTCATTCGTGATTGGACAACCCCTACCACACTCACTGAGATTCAGAGATTCTTAGGCCTTGAAAATTTCTATCTCAAGTTCGTGTTGGGATTCTCCCATATTGCATGGGTCCTTAGCCAAGTAACCAATGGTGGTGGTAAGGAAACATTTGTGTGGGGCATGTACCAACAACAAGCGTTCGATGATTTAAAGAAGTGCTTGTGCTCAACCCCAGTAATTTTATTACCGAACCTGCAACAACCCTTTGATATCGAAACAAATGCTTCAAACTATGATGTGGGCACATTTCTCACTCAGCATGACCACCCTGTGGCAAATCATAGTGAGATACTATCAGATGATGCCTGTAAGTAACCTAATTATGACAAATAAATGTACTCCATTATGAAATCCTACCGCCAGTGGAGACAATACATTCTCGGGAAGGAGACAGTCATCCACATGGATCATAAGCCACTACTATTCATGCAGACACAAGGAAAATTGAAAAATGATTTCCATCAGAAGTGGTCCACATACTTGCAACAGTTCCACCTCAACATCAAGTATAAAATAGGAAATACCAACCGAGTTGTTGATTTCCTCAACCAACCTCCAGTCATGACACTCACTACGATACTAGACTCTTGTGGCCATGAGACCTTCAGATGGACCAACCTTTATGAGACAGACCCTAACTTTTCCATCACATAGCAGACGTTGGGTGCAAACTCAGTTGCCACTAATTTCCATTTTTAGGAAGAGATATTGTGCTGACTAGGCCATCTCTATGTTCCATCAAGTGAGCGAGCAAAGATAATTTGGGAATCCCACTACAGTCGAGTGGCAGGACACATCGGTGTCAAAAAGACAATGGAAGTGTTGCTGAAACATTTCTACTGGATGAAACTTCGATAGGATGTCATCAAGTATATCAGGTCCTGTACTGCTTGCACTATTTCCAAAATGACCACTAAGAAACAGGTCTTATACATCCCCCTACCTACTCATGACAGGTCATGGGAATCCATCTCAATGGACTACATTTCGGGCCTTCCATCCAGCAAGAGGGGAAATGACTATGTCTTTGTGGTTATTGATCACTTTTCCAAGATGGCGATCCTAGATGCCTGCAAGAAGAGTATCACAACAGAGGCCACTGCTAAGCTATTTTTGAACTAGTCTAAGTACATTTTGGAATCCCACAAACCATTTTCTTAAATTGGGACAGTCGGTTCCTCAGCACATTCTAGTCGAGCCTCTGGTCACTGCTGGACACCAAGCTCACCAAATACATTGCCTTCCACCCCTAGACAGCTGGCCAAACTGAGGTCGTCAATTGGATGATCGTGGATATCCTGCGCATGTACAATTCCAAGAACCCCATCACATGGGATGATAGTCTTCCCTATGTTCAACATAGCTACAACAGGTCCCTACATAGCTCAACCGACCATCGCCCCTTTCAAGTCAGGTTGGGATTCCAACCATTGGGTCCCATGGATGTTTCATTAACGCTTGCGGCCACCCTGACTGATTCATAACCTGCTCCAACTAAAGCTGACAAAGCCTCTCAGTTCATTGAGAGAATCCAACACATCTACCAACATGTTCAAGATATTTTATAGAAGTCCAATGCCTTGATCAACACCGAGTGCCACATAAGTTTTAGGTGGGAGACAAAGTGTGGTTACATTTGCAGAAAGAATGCCTTACAGGGACCCGTCATAAGCTTCGCCCACTTTATTAAGGACCTTACACCATCACCAAGGTTGTGGGTGACAATGCTTTTGAGCTCAACATTCCCCCTTTCCTTGGCCTGCACCCAATGTTCAACGTGGATCTCCTTCGGCCATATTTCCCACCATTATTGGACACCTCAGAGATCAAAAAATAGTTGACACCAACATAGCTCAATCCTGACTACATGGAATAGGAATCCAATGATCATATTGTGGACACACATGTCAAGGGCACTTTCCAGCAAAGGATCCAGCTTTATCGAGTTGTCAAAGCATGGCAACTCCTGCACCAAGGCAAGTGGCTCACTTGAGGCCAAATTTAGCAGAAATTTCCTCATATGATGGGGGAACTCAACACAATAGAGACCATTGCTTCCTAATGGGGGATTATTGATGCATATGGATTTCAGTGGCCTCCCAACTATTGCAGTTTTCCATTTTGGCAGTTTTTTTCTAGTTTTCAGGTCGCTGACTTCTGGGGCTGTTTTGAGGCCCTAAACATCGTTTTTAGGGCTTGCCATTGTCAAACTGCAGACAAAGTCAAAGTCTAATGGTAACATGTGTATTCCTCAGATCAACCTTTCCAATGGGATATCGTGCCCCTAAAACAAAGATTGTATGCAAAAGTTACGACCCCGAGAAGTTGATGTACTAACTTTCCCCAACAGGGCCCACATGACTTTTGGTGCTTCATCTCCTAGGGTTATTTTTTTGGATTTCTAGGGTTTTGGAATTCCTGTTTATTGAAAAAATTATTGGAGAGCCTCATTGTAAACATCGTCTTGCGAATGAGCGCAACCATCACATCTCTTCTCAGAGATAATCCGCCACCATTCTAGCAAGCTTATTTTGTGCTACATTTTACAGTTTCAACACAGTTTCTTATTGAATAGAAATCAATTTAATTGTATCTCTATTATTTTATCTATGTAATCCTTGCATTCTGTGTTAAGAATAATAATAATCTGTACTCAATTCGTTTTTCTTATAAAATATGGATCATTAATGGATCAGTTTCAAGGTTTTTAAGGCCTACCAAGGGGTTAAGACAAGAGTGCCCCTTATATCCTCTCGTGTTTTTACTAGTAGTAGAAGTGTTGAGTAGGTTGATTAATGCTTAAAAAAGAATGAGAGGTTGAAAGGAGTGGCAATGAGTATGGATTTTTTTATTTGACACTTTTTCTTTGGTTTTGTTGATGATGTAATTCTTTTTGGAGTTGGACCTACTAGAGAGGCATGGTATATAAAATATGCCTTCGATTTATCCAACATAACTATATGGATGGAAGTGAATATGACAAAAAAAAATTCTTTGTTTTAAACAACTATCATAGCAAGGAAATTTGTTAGGTATTTCCCTACCAAGTGATGGACTTTAACAAGGTATTAAAGTACCTTAGCTCTCTAGTAAAAGAAAATGATTATAGAGCCAAGGATTGACAATGGTTATACAAGAAAGTGTAAAAAACAATATCTAGATGGTGTACTCACTAGCTTTCAATGGTTGGTAAATTGACCTTGAGTAAACTAGTGCTCGGGGCCACACTAGTCTAATGGGACTCATTGGCCCATGTGGGCATATTAAAAAAAATATTAAGGAAATGCTTCAACTTCTTATGGAAAGGAAATAAGGATAGGGGAATCCTTTGATGAAGTGACAGAGGTTAGTGAAACCTAAAGCCTTTGGAGGTTGGGGGTTAAAGAACATTCACTTCTTTGGAAAAGAACTTGTAGGTGTGAGTTTACATAGGTTTCTTAAAGTTCCTGGTTTATATAAATCTATGATTAAAGAAAAATATATTGCTCCTTTATCCATAGAAGAGTAGATTAGGCAAAATCCAAATCTTTTACTAATTCATCCATGATGTGGAAGGCAATGTTAAGTGTTCCTTTAGTAGGAAATTAGCCGATTTGGAAGATAGGTAACACAAAATTTGTTAGAATTGGTATTCATCCCTATGATGGAAGAAATGGTAGTTTTATTGAATGAAACACTAATTGAGAATATTGGGCAATAAGGAATTATGCACTTGGAAAATGATGCAATCATGGGGGAAGCTAATTTTTGGCAAGATAGGTGGATGGACACTAGTTTGTTTTGTCTATATGGACAAGAAGTTGAATAATGTAATTCTTTCAGTAAGAGGTTGAAATTGAATTTCATTTACTTCTAGAAGGAGGAAGATACCCTAGTATGGACGTGGAACCCTCTTAGAGATTACACTACAACCCTCTTATATAAGGCCATGTTCCTGAATGAGGATGATGAAGTAGGCTTGTGGTGGAAGCCCTTATGGAAAACCGAGATTCCTCTAAAAACTATATTGTTTACATGGCTAGTTCCAAATAATAAAGTTTTGACTTGAGATATATTCCAAAAGAAATCCGACGTGGACTAGGTCTAGTCTAGTCTGTCTAGTCTACAACATTGGTGAAGAGAACATCAAAAAGTGTTAATGGATCATTGTCCATTTACCAAGGAGGTATGGAAATAATTCATTAATTTAATAGGACATGCAGGAAAATGGGAGAGTCCATATTTGGTGGAAGGATTAAAGAAGTGGTTAGAGGATGATAGTCTTAGTGATCACAAAGCCCTTCCTTACATAGTTTAATGGGAAATTAGCCTTACCAAACATGCTATATAGTCTAGGACAAACCCTTTTCACCTTGGGAGGTTTACTACAAAATTTAGTACATATTTCAAAATTTAATAATCCCCCCAAAACAAAGGTGAAAATCAATCCAAAACCCCCTATGATAAACAAAACTAAGCACTAAGGTTTCTTTGATGGTGCAATCCAAGGAAATATTGAGCCTTATGGAGTAGAGGATGTGTTATATGTTATCAATACATGCTACTACATTTTCAAAATAGGTCTAGGTAAAATAATCGACCACTGAGTTGAGTTGCATGCTTTGCTCAACCTACTAGAAATTGTAATGAAGAAAAATGTTTCTAGGTTATTGATGTTTGTTGAATCCAAAATTGTTAGATAAGAGAACATTTCAAACTATACAACATCTCTTCTACTCTAAAGAGGTTCGTGGAGCAAGTGTTAACAATTATTTCTCACTTTGATGAGATGGATTTTCCTCATGTTAAAAGACAATTTAATTCAATTACAACTAGCAAGGAAGGAACAATGCAAGTGGCAGAACATGGGGAAGAGGATACTTCTCCTATGATTTAATTCTATATATATGTTCCAAATATTTTTTTTGTTCAATGTGAAGTTTGATGGAATGTGTTGTTGACTATATATATAAAAATAAGTTAAATTACCATTTATTTTTTTTAAGTAACACATCAAACTAAGTTTAAGGAAAAACTTTCCAATGATTTAATTCTATATATATGTTCCAAATATTTTTTTGTTCAATGTGAAGTTTGATGGAATGTGTTGTTGACTATATATATAAAAATAAGTTAAATTACCATTTTTTTTTTTTAAAGTAACACATCAAACTAAGTTTAAGGAAAAACTTTCCAAACTTTGCATAAAATTTGGAATCAAAATTCTTATTTCTCAAAAATAATAATATTATTATTATTATTTTTATTTTTTAATTAAAAATATTTATTAAATATTAAAAATATATTTATTTATATACATCTACAAAACACTAAATAACTTATATATATAAAAAGTTATTTAGTGTTTATATTGATGTGACATAAAAAGATTACACTTAACCTTATTAGATCAAGTCTACTAAGTGATGGTTTTTATGTTCTATTATTAAGCATATACTATATATATATAATTAGTTAGTTAGTGTTTATATTAATGTGGCATAAAAACATTACACTTAACCTTATTAGATCAAGTCTACTAAGTGATGGTTTTTCTTTAGTATATGCTTAATAATAGAACATAAAAATCAAGATTATATGTCTATGCTTTTCTATGCTATTAAGAACAAAAGAAAGCATTGTATAACATAGAATTGAAGGGACTTTTGCACCCTATTTTTCTACAGACATATAAAAATATTAGGAGCTAATCTAGTATTCCATGTCCTTGAGCTTGTCTAGTTGTTGGTCCATTTTCATGTCATTGTCTTCATCCAACAATATGGGGTTTGATGGTGTCCCTTCAAAATTCAGAGTTGGCCATTCTCCTCCTTGTTGCCAATTTGATTCTCTCTAGATCTATGCACAGTAATCTCAATATGAAAAATTTCTCTGCAAAGGGTGTCAAATTTTCTTTCCATTGCATGTAATTTTTGTGTGATGTCTTGGTATTGGTGATCTGTAAAATGTCGTGGATATTCCATTGGGATAGGTCATAACAACAAATCTAATAAAATATTGAAATCTTTACTATTACGGTTATTTTTCCTTTAGATCTCAAAATACTTCATTACTGATGTTTTTCTTACTCATGAAATAAATCAAATATCAAAAATAGAAAATAGTAAAATAAAATCACACCATCCACAAAAAACACAAGATATGACCTATGAAACCCAATACGAGAGAAACTAGCTAGAAGGTGAGGCTTCTCTACTCTCTTTTCGCTGGTATAGAAATGATGCAAGTACTAAGAAAGAGACACTCTCTATGGAGTTTCCTTTGACATGTGGCATGTATGGATACTACAAAATCTCTCCTCCTATGTTATTCTCACAAAATACCACTCTTTGATGTTTTTCTCAACTATGGAACAAGAAACAATGCAAAAGAATGGAATCCCTTCTTGTCCTATTGGCCCGATATTTAACATAGCCTGATAGCCATTTAGGGATAGGTTTTTTGGATTCATTAACCCTCAATTGTGATAGGATTTTGGACCTTCTACAATCTTCTTGAAATTTCATACATGGCTATCCCCATATGTGTGAGTAATGAGGGATGATGTGACATCCTCTCGTACCATGGTGGTCAATGTTGGGCAATTTGATCCATGCTTTCACTCGTACTTCTTAATGCTGGGGATTTTAAACATAGGGTTCATCCAAAGTTGTCCAACAAAACCCCTACAACACCGACATATCAATCCTCGACCAAGATCGAGGAAGGTCTCACCTGAGATGCAGAGAGGATCACAGAGACCATAAGGTCTTATGACATGTATGAAGGATAAACACATGACGAAACATCAGAATTGGCATCCATGCAACTCATATCTAACATATTATTTAGGACTAAGAATTAAAGATCTCATATATGATAGGCACAAAATGGGTCAAAATTGTTGCATCTTTATTACTGGAAGTGCATTTCATCACAACAAATATATACATTGTGTAGGACAAATACATATGACAGCCATAAAAATTCATGTCTTCTCTATGTAAATACTCATAATTACAACATGTTGTGCAATGCATCTTTTATTAACACTCAAACATGCATAGACACATAGATATACTCATAACATTGCGGTAATACAACAGGCTCAGAGCGAGATTGATATTGAAGACTCAATGAATCTATTTTCATCAATTGCTAACTAGTCTAACCAACTAGCCCTATTTATGATATTAGAGCTTCCTTTTAGAGCCTTCTAAGTTGGGGATCACTATCTCTTTCTACTTTTCTCCACTTGTTTATATGATAAAAATGCCTCACATGCTTATGATGTCTGCCAGAGCTCCACGTAGACTTCATGTATCAATGGAAATCTTAACTGTTTGGCCAACTCATCCTATATTCCTCCCACATCCTCGTACACTACTCGTAGTAATCATCCAGGGATATTTCCCGATGATTCCTTTCTTGATTCTGGCGGGCATTTTCTTGGATTCCATTGCAACTGGAAAAAATCGGACCGACGTGCACTTGGTAGTCTTTGATATTGGCACACAATTTACAAAACTTGGTATGGAACGTACTCTATGCCATTCCTCATGCATTTCCTTAGGCGTGTGAAAAACTATGGAATGAGTGCGCAGAACTTCGTTTGTGTGGGCACACAAAATTGAACCCAAAAATTTGGGTGCCAACATGCCCCCACCACTATTATCTGGCTCATCCTTGATCCAACTGCTTTATTAAATGATCATCATTGTGGATGGTACAATACTTTTGACTTCCTCCACAAAGTCCTTATACCGGTGCTTAGGATTCTTGAGTTGGTCCTGGAGATCCTTGGAAAGTTAAATAGCTTCCTTGATGTCAATGGTTGTGACATGAGGGGTTGTTAGATCTGTGATGTTGAGTTTCTCATGAGGGGGATGACAACAACTTGTATGTATGAAAGATGAGTATACCAGTCCATAGCCCTTTTGGCCATCAAAGTGATCAACTCTCGCATATTTTGTTTCTTAGCCCCAGCTGCAGTGATCTCCTTTGTTCGTGTGGAAATAAAATGCATTGCATCGACGTGCTCTTTGGGAGGAAATGAACTCACATCCTAATTTTTTCATGTGACCTTAGCTTCTAATGCACTAGTTATATCATAGAGAGTTGTGAGCTCGAGAGGGATCTATAAGTAGTCCCACAATTTGAAGCTTTCAATGACTAGCTCGATGAACCCTTGGGCATGGTATTGAACCTCTTGAATGGTTGTAGTGGCCTAATAAATCTATCTTTGTAGTGCATATTCCCCTAGTGTGACTTGTAGTAGTTGTGCACAAACTTCAAGATTCTAGGTTGTCAGAAGTTGAAATTGCTCAATGACCGCTTTTAGTTTCTGCAAAGAAAAAAGTTCAGGCTGCACTGGTTCACTTTGGGAAACCTAGGAATAGGGTGTGTTCATAAAAGTGACCATTTCATTGTGATCAATGGGGATGGTTTTATGATGGACTTGAGTTTCAACATGTGTCATGACTTCAACAATGTGTAAGTCTCGAATTTTTTTTTGGGCCTATTCGATCTCCTGGCACTCACGAGACTCCTGTTGTAATTGGGATGTCATGGTGGCATGAGTGGAAAGTTATTTCTTATAAAGGAGGTGTAGTTGGGCCTATTCATGATTTATGGAGTGATATCTCTCCCCGATATTGTGTACTATATTAGTGATAAAGCTTTGGATTTCGGGTATAGGGACTTGTGACAAGTCCAATTCGGTTTTTGTGGAAGCTGAGGAAATGACCGCAAGTGGGTCAATACTTAGTACTTGATGTGGAGTGGTTCCTGGGACCTCAATGAATGGATTATGGGAAGGGGGGGGGTTTTGTTAGGGAAGATGTAGCAAATTGTTTTCCTAGAGAACGCATCTTCTTGATCATCTTACTTTGGGAAGTGTGTTATCTACCCAACTGCGAACATATCTCCTTTAGTAGTTTTGCGACCTGTTGGATTGGAATGGGAGAGCCCTACTTTGTTATCTTATGGAATGATGTACGCCTACGTTTATTGTACCTAGAGTGGGGCTTGGAATGGTGTGCGAGAAAAGTGGTTTCTTCGACAATTCAGGCTGGCTGAGGGGGTGGTGAGGGATTTTGCTCAGAATAGGAGTAAGTGTTTATTTGAGCTGGGATATGATTCTTGGATCCTTGTTTTCTATTTTTAATTGCAATGGTAATGGGTCGTCATTTCCTGAATTATATGTAGAGAACATGTGAGGATGATCTATCAACTTGACCATTGAGATTGCTAATGTGTGGTCGCCACCAGATATTCAAAATTAATAAAGATGTAGATGATAGAACCCATGCGCAAGTTTACTCACCATAGGTGTGGCACATTGTTCGATGCACCCTAGCGATAAATCAATGGTGACTTTAATGGACGTAGCGACCCCAAGTGGGTCACTACATATACTCATATAGGCATGCTCAGTTAGTGTCCACGTGGGAGGTGGAAGAAGAGGTTAGGTTGGTTCTGATACGATCCATTGACTAACCATTTCTTCGATAGTTGTGATGGAGTTGTTTGTATGCTCAATGGGGTTGGGGAACAATCGTGTAGGGAAAAAATCATCACGGTCTATTGAGTATTTGCTTCTTTTCCCAATGTAAAATTGGGGAATCAAGGATATAGGGTGTTTCTTGGGGAACTTACGATGATCATTCATGTAGTGAACAAGAGCATTGCGCCTCTGCTTAGATATCCAATGTATTTCACAAGGACATGTGTATTGACGAATGTCTACATCGGCTCGAAATATTTCATGCATGGATGCTACTATATCTACCCATTCATGATATGACTCTTGATGTGAAACCCACCAGTGCGTGGGTGTTGTTGGGAAAAATACCCTACGGACTAGCAAACTAGGGTCAGACTTGCATGCAGATTTTGACCGTAAAGAAATTACTTTTTAACCTACCACCCAAAACTTAAACCCCTCTTTCACAATACATGCGTGGAAAGAAACTACTA
>ML790592.1:587415-622890 GCA_009831015.1 Picea engelmannii | reverse complement strand
TGTACACGCGGGCTGACCTTGTACAGGCCGCGTGTATGTATAAATTCTAAGACAAAGATAAAAACAGACAGTTCAGACCAGGAAGAGACCTCTGGTATTGACAACCAGGGTCCCTTGAAGGATTGAATGCTCTTTCTAATAGAAAAGAAAAATAATTGCAAGGAATAACAAGACACAAAAGACAAACTGAGACAGGACCGTGAACTAGCAAGACTCAGACAGGATTCCAGAAAACCCCCTGAAAATGTATAATTCTGACAGGGAAGAGGAGGACTGCCTCTTAAAGTTCTCTGAACTCCTACACACTACTGAAACCTATACAGCTAGCATCCACACGCGGGCTGTAAGAGGTTAGGGCGCGGGTACACACATGCAGGCCTTCTGCAGGCTGCGTGTACCTCTGTGTGTCTCAACAACTACCATCAAGTAGAAGTCAGGGAAAACTGGTATGAAGAACCAGGCTCCTTGCTCTCTCAGACCTTACAGAAAAAGAAAGGCAAAGAAAAGAAAATCCAATCTTTTTAATCTACCCAAAAACTCAATTAAATCCGGAAACCCTAAAGAGTATCTTCCCCAGTACGGTCTCCAACTCTGTTGTTGGGAAAAATACCCTACGGACTAGCAAACTAGGGTCAGACTTGCATGCATATTTTGACCGTAAAGAAATTACTTTTTAACCTACTACCTAAAACTTAAACCCCGCTTTCACAATACATGCGTGGAAAGAAACTACTAACCTTTTTACTGATGTTTGGTGTAGATCCTCCGTTGCGCTGCTCCTTCCAAAGATAACCTGCAATAAAGACAAACAACTATGCATGCATGCTACTTTTCTACTTGAGGGTTAGAAATTAAGCACAAATTAAACAAACCATAGATAACTCATGCATTGGGACGGGAAAAGTATTCTTTTATTATTTGAAAAATGAATCAACTTACAATTAAAGTCGAGACCGGCCACCACTCCTTGATCCTAATCCTGGGCTCCTCCTCTTCTGTCCTCCAACTGCTTTGCATTAATTCTCCTTTGGCTTGAGGAAAGGCTAAAGGGTTGGGACAATGGATTCGAAAAATGGGCATAGTTTCTTCGCTATATTTTTCCTCCTCCAAATGGTACCCCTACCCCTTCTTTTATAGGCTAGAAGGAGCTAGGGTTTTGGACGAACCCTCGGCCATGCATGGCCCGGAGTTTCAGTTAACTGACCCATATCTTTTTGTTCCGTCAACAACTTTCCTTTTTTTTGTGATTCTGAAGGTACACGCGGGTTGTAGTGGGCATGCTAGCGTGTACTTTTTTATACACGCGGGTTGTAGTGGGCCTACTAGCGTGTACTTTTAAAAATGGAGTTTTTAGAAGAGTTGTTCAATAGTTTTTGGAAAAGAAGGGATATGAGTTGGCCTGATGCCAGGTAAGCATGTGTAGTGCAATTTAGGGTTATAACAGTGGGAATTTCGAGGAGTACTGTGTCAAGTGCATGATTCCTCTAATGCGAGAATACATTGTATTCATGTGATCAAAGTAGATGTTTACTTTGATCCATCATACCGATATGATCCAAATTATTCATTGTTCTCCTTTGTAGATATATGCATGCATCTCCTTGTTGATACATCATATAGCTTATTCTTCCACCTCTCCATGGTATCCTTATAATCTGTGTCACAGGACTTGACAATTCTCAGTCTTATCTCTCCATCTGTGGTGGGGTTGATGTAGTCCTCCCTATTCCATGTGATCTTGTAAATATTTTCAATGATTGAGCTCCACGCATCCTCATCCACGGGATCATTATACCGGTCACCTGCATATAGCTCCAATGGAGTGACCACACACATGGTGTCTGTTTCAAAGGAAATCTTCCTCTTATTCAAGTTTAAAACCACATTATTGTCAAAGGCCCAGTAAATCCCCAATAATGTAGGATATGGATCAGATTCATCCATAATATTGATAAACTCAAAGTCGTTCTTTGTTTTCATTCCTTCTATGTTGACTTATACTTGCTCCAAATGACCTATTAGGTAGATCTTGTATTTATTGGCCAATTGGAGCTGGATGGGTGACTAGACCAACTTAGTCTTACCCATCACCTCCCAATATTTCTTTGATAAAATGTTCAGGTCATATCCCAGATCCAACATGACTCGATCCATGTCATACCCACCAAGCTCTATTTTTATCTTAAATTCTTGGTCAATGTGCTTTTGCTTGCTGACCTGACATACAACCATTTCTAGAAGCAGAGCGGATATGGTGGCGTCCACTCCCTTTTCTTTCATGCAAGTATATAAAATCTGGTTCAACTTACTTGTAGCCTCTGTATCTTTAAGAAATCACAAACAAGATTGTAATAAAGTACTTGATATTCAGTGTTTTCTCTGCGACCTAATTCACACAAGGATTTTGTGTGTGTTGTGTGTTGCAATTCCTCTTAGAAATGCTCTTCATATGATTTTTTCTCAGCACATCACAGATCATTATTTCTATGAGCTTCCTCTATTCATATTTAGGTCATGCGCTAGATTTCATTGCGCACACAAGCCTCCTTCAAATATCTTTATATCACACACTACAATTCCTCATGCGTGTGAGCTTCATCCAACAACCTATGCATCATCCGTTGTACCTCTTCACAGATCTGAGCCTCTTCCAACGAACTTTGTGTCGCCCTTTGTACTTCTTCTTGGATCCGATATTATTCAAGTGACCTATGAGTCACGTGTTGCACCTCCTCATGTGCTCTTTCTTCTTCAAGTTCTCTCTGCACATTGTGCAGAAACTGCTTCTACTAAGTAGAATCAAACTTTCAAGGGGGATAAGGTGCCTTCCTTATCTTTTTGTCTGACTT
Source organism: Picea engelmannii (assembly GCA_009831015.1). Classification (NCBI taxonomy): domain Eukaryota; kingdom Viridiplantae; phylum Streptophyta; class Pinopsida; order Pinales; family Pinaceae; genus Picea; species Picea engelmannii. The sequence continues at coordinate 620,041 of ML790592.1, read as the reverse complement.
TTGACCTGAGCCTTCACCATGCTCGAATTCAACTCTTGTCTTCACCCCTCCATGGGTTACTACTTAGACGTCAGCCTCTGTGTTCTTCTTCTTGTTCTTACGTGGTTCGATGTGCACCATGTTATAGTTTATCTTCTTGTCCTCCCACTTCTTCAGTATGTCAGGAAAGTCCTCAGTTACATGCTTAGGACTATAACAATATGCACATAGCATGCATGGTTTGGTACAAAATCATGATACATGACCAATCTCACCATAATTAAAACATGTGGGGGGTATACCTCCCCCTCCACTATATCCTTGGTTGTGAATGCGCCCATATCCACCTCGGTGACCTCCTTGGAATGTGCCTCTTTCTGCACCACCACGCCCACCACCTTTCTTCTCCTCATGTACCTAGAAAGCATAGCGGGTATTATCTTGCATTAATTGGAGATAAAAAAAAATATTGACATCATACCTGATGGATTTATAGAACTCACAGAATGTATTATTATTCATCGTCTATTACATTTGAAAAGTTGGGTAGCGGGGTGGCACATGGAACCATTGTCTACATATTTCACCCCATTCTATCTTCCCAGATGGAAACAGACTTGGTGCGCTTGCCGCCACATAATTTGGAAGGACATAAAACTCGTCTCTACGATGCCCCTCAGAGCGACATGTGTTACACCATATGTGCTCATGCACAACTTTAGTTTTTTTCATATATTGTAGTTTCCTCGTTAGGTTGGCCAGTTGTGGCTGAACCTACACCAACCTGGCCAATGTCTCTGCACCTATAGGTGTAGCTTCCAAGTGCATCATGATTTCGACTGCCTTTTCCTAAGTCATCACCTTCTGCTGGGTGAGCGAGACTTGAATATGGCAGAGTAACCCCAAAATAAAATATTCTTGATGTTGCACATCTTGGATTTGGAACGTTAACCTATCCAAAAATATTTTAAACCACTGGTCATAATCCCATATGGTTTCTCCTTTCTTATACTTGATCTCTTTTATCTCAGTAATGCATTGGGATTATGACTTAGGCTTATGGAATTCCCTAAGTAGATCCTACTTGATCTCATCCAGGGACCTTTCATGTCCTACTGACACAATAGCCTTAAACTTCATATACCACGTCAAGGCTTTGTCCCTGAGTGTGGTCTCTAGGTACATGATTTTGGTTGCTTCATCTATAATTCCCTTTACATGCCATATTGCTTCACAGGTAAACCAATGTTCCTCTGCATCATCCTTACTCGTTCTGTGGAACACAGGTAGCCTCAATGTATTTTATTTATTTGTGATATTCACCCTTGAGCTAGTTCTATTTCTATGACTTCTAGGGGCTGGACTTTTCCACACCGCGATTGCTTGGGGTAAAGTATTGTTGACTTCACTTTCTTCTTCACTCATCTCTTCACTTCTCTCTTATTATTATATTTATTCTACTCCAATATCGTCACTATCTACTATGTTTTCCTCTTGATTAAAAATGCACAATGGGGGTGGTACAAAGAGGGGGGGGGGTAAGTCCATCTTCTTCTGAATCTTCACGCGAGGTGACCCAAAGAGTTATCTACTTGCATCCTTGCAAGACCATCTACTATTGTCAATTCGTCTCCCCCACCACTAGGGGAGCCTTCATCTTCCTTTTCTTCATGTGCACCAACACTCTGTGCTCTACAATCATGTCTTAATTGCACACCACCAATTGCACTCTATCTTCCGGGCCAAATTGTGCACTACAAATATGTTCTTTGTCTCCTAGTTTGATCTGTGCACTACCAATTTCTGCACAATCTCCCTCTTGAAACAACACACTACTACTATGTGTGCCATTCTCTCGTCTTATCAGTGCACCACTTCTCTGTGCTTCATATTCTTCTAAGGTTGTGGCACTCTGCAACAACCAAAGGGTGAATAATTCATCACCTACGTCAGTACTAGTATCACTATTGGTATTCCTACTAAACACCATCTCATATATGCCATGCCTCTTTGCGGACCTATCTTTGTCTGTGCTCCAATTTGGAACAACATGCACTCCTACACTACCACCTATTGATTATTTGGGTTGGTTTTCATTGATTTCAACCCTTGAAGAAATCTCAGTAGCAAATTTCTGTAGCACAAAGGTTTGGGTAATGGACCCAAGTTTGTTTGATGGATAATGGTATGAGTTTTTATATATTTTTAGGTAAGACTATTCCAGATGGATAGTACATGTCATATCATTTCCGGTGGTATGTGTAACGTCACATAACTCCTCACGGTTACAAAGTTATGACCATGTGAAGTTGGATAACCCTCATGAGTCATCTAGAAGCCCCAAAAGGTCAAAGTAGTCAAAGTGGTTTAAGAGATTTTAGAAGATAAATAATAAAGTGAAGTGATGAGTGTACTATAAGTAAAAGTGAATACAAAATAAATTATTTAAATAATAAATTTAATGGAGAAATTACTAAGTGGACAAGTGGTTAGAAGTGGGTTAACCCTAAAATAAGGAAAGTGGGTTAAGATGGTTAAAAGGTAACCCCTTGAGGAAGCTACATGAAAGTATAAATAAGAGACAAGGATCTCTTATTTTAATCACAATTGAGCATATTGAATATCTATAGGTGACTTAGGTAACCAAAGGATATCTAAGCTGAATTTCAAAGGGAAGTTGAAGTAAAGAATTCTGAAATTCAAGGGAGGATAAATTATTTTGATGATGCTTTCTAAGGTATGATATTTACAGGCCATCTCACCATTTTCGCAATAGATTTTTTTCTAGAATGATTCAGACCTTGAAATTGGGAGGCCATTTAGGAAACATATCCAAGTAGTTGTGATAAAAATTTCATCTTGTGGTTCGTTGTAATTTTAGAGTTACATGATGTGGAAAATAGGGTTTGTGGCTAGTCCTGAAACTAGTCTAAAACCTGTGTTTCAAGTAAAAACATCATAAATTATTCATAATAGATCCAAATTCAGTAAGACCAAATGTATTGGTTAGAGTACAGTCTTTCGTATTTTGTGTACACTTTTTATATCCACACAACAAATATTTCGTGCGGAGCATGCTTTACAAGTTCACTCTCTAGAATAAGCCAAAATTCAACAAGGTATGCCATTTTTGCTATAACTCCTTTTCTGAGAGGTTCCAAGTAGTGAAATCTAGAGGAATTGCATGAAAGACACTGAATAAAATTGTGTACCATTTTCATATCTTTATTCATTACAGGTACATCGTTATGGTTATTGCAAGTTAGGGTTTTTGAGTAATCCAAAATTAGTCATGTGAGACTAAAGTAAAGTTTGATGAAAATGATAGTCTCTTATTGTTAAAATTAAGGAAGGTTTGCAGGTATGTGATCATATACACCAGGTCTATTATAGAGTTACAAGTCATATTTGGATGATGATATTGATGAGGGATTTTGGTTGAGGTACATTTTGGGTACATGGTTGAGACAAGTAGTTGATGAGTTGAAACATACATGAGGTGTATAGTTGATGATGTTGGTACATCTTGATGAGTCATAGTTTATGTGTATTTGATGAATTATTGGTACATATTTGGTGCATGGTTGATGCACTCGTTGATGGTACATGTTATGACCCTAATTTGCACCAGACATGCATACCTGGCATTAGGCCTCTCACTAACCATTTTTTCCAAGCCACCATTGAACAACTCTTCCAAAAACCATCCTTTTGGAGACATACGTGCCCTGCACCACTGATGCCTATGTGTATACGCTATATAACCCATTACAACCCCCGTATACTTACAAAAGAACAAAAAATATAAAGTTGCAGATGAAATACAAATTTCCGAGTAGGTTTCCTAAAGTCGTTTGACCACCTACAACCGGTCATTCAATCAAATACCTAACCCTTTTTAGCCTATAAAAGAAGGGGTAGGGGTCCCATTTGAGGAGGAAAAACAAGAGCAAAGAAACTCTACCCTTTTTTGTATTCCCCTTGCCCCAATATTTTGCAACCATTTTGTGAGAACTAAAGAGGAGAAGCATATGTGGAAGCGGTTGGTGCACAATTGAAGAGGATCCCAGGACCAGATTCGAGGAGCAATAGCCAATCTCACCATTGTAACTGACATTTTTGAGGTTAATAGAAAGAATTAATTTTCCCGTCCCACCATATGAGGTGTTCAATATTCAGTTTTGATTTATGTTTTATTAGAACCTCTAACCCACTAATTTATATATGAGATGCATGTTCGTAGTTTTTTGTTTGTCTGTTTGTGAATGTAGGTTGGGTTTGGGAGGAGACTTGTAGTCAAGGAGAAATCGAACGCAAAAGGATCGACGCCAAACGCAGGGTTCAAGGTAGAGTTACCAGATCCTTTTATCCTTGTGTTTTATACATGAATGTGGGGTCTATGTTGGGATAATAGTAAAAATTAGGAGACTTTCGAAGGTTATTTCTACATGCATTACTAAACCCTTAGTGCTAGCCCGTATGGGGATTTCCCACCCACATCAGAATTGGAGACCATACTGGGGAAAGATCTCTAGGGATTTTGGGGATACCTTTTTGGGTGTTTTTAAATTGGTTTGATTACCTTGTTTTTGAGTTTCTGCAAGAGTCTGAGGTGGCAGGGATTCTGGTCTTTCATACCAGTACTTCCTGCTTGGATTTCTAGACTGTTAATTTTCTTTTCAGGAATCTACAGGGGTATACACTGCCTATAGAAGTCTTGCACGTGTATATACGCGCCCGACCTTTAGACAGCCCACGTGCATACGCTGGCTGTTGAAGTGACAATAACGTGTCTAAGTTCAGAAAATATTTTTTAAAGAAGAGGCAACCATCCTCTTCCTTGTCAGAAGTGATCCTTCTAAAGAGTTTTCTTGATCCATTCAAGATCTCTGTTGTTGCATTATGTAGTTTAGGAATGCCTTCAGATTAGATTTGTTTTATCAAAGTTTCCTTGCATCTTTTCTGTCAAAGTGAGTTTCTGTGTCTTCAAGGGATTCTGGTTCTCAATACCAGTACTCCCTACCGGTGCTTGATTTCTTGTTTTTCAATTTCTGAGGAGTTGAAGAGGTGCACGCGGCCTGTAGTGGGCCTGCATGCGTGCATACATGCCCTACTTTTGCACAACCCGCGTACATACGCTGGCTGTTGAATTGTCAGTAGCGTGCCTATTGAGAAATTTTTCTTTTAAAAGAGGCAGTGATATTCTTCCCTTTTTGGAATCACACCTCTCATGGATTTTCTTGAACTAATATTGGTCTCTGTCATAGTGGTCTGTAGCTTAGGTTTGATTACAACATAGCTTTCTTTTTCATTCAAGAGTTTGTCTCTGTTTTTCTTTAATAGGGTTTTTAGACAAGTTTGTGAGTCTTCTTCAATCAACTGATTTGGTATTGTCAGTAACTCCTTGCGATATGCTATTAGGCCATAAGCCATTTCTTGGTCTTTACTTGTCGTCATTTTTCCCTTTTTTTTTCTTTTGAAGCATAAAACAATAAAAAAAAACTTGTATTTCTTCGTTTGGTAAAATAGTTGGTTGTTTGCATTAATAATCAGGAAAAATAATGCTTTCATAAGTTCTTGGCTGATTGAATTAGGAAAATATGTAGCTCCTAGTCGAGTGAAATCTTTTTTTGAGTTTTTTGTTAAAAGATCTTAGAAAAAAAAAGTAGTTTGAAAAATTGGTGAACAAGTTTAAATGTGCAAGTTTGAATTTGTTAAGAAGTAGTTTGTTTTCAGTTGCATTGTATGTTATTCTCTTTCATCTCTTAAAAACATCATTGGTTTCACTTTCATCCCCTTTGACTTAAAATAGCCACTAAAATTCACGCTTAATTAAAAAAATTTAGACCTTATGTTTGTAGGGTCAATCAACTAGTCTAGGCTAGAGCCTTGATTTAGGATTGGAGAGGAAAATCTTCAAGGCTACAAAAACAAACATAAGAATCTATTCTAGGGAGTGTTAAAAAGTCCAGTATCGTGAAATTTATCCGGGACCCCCCTCTAACACAGTGGCTAAGCATGAGGTCGCGTGCCAAAAGGTAGCAGAAATAACCCCTCCAAAGTCAGACCAAGTGTAGTGGGGAACACATATAGAAAGATTTCTTGGGATTTCGTTGATCACATTTTCCACAGAGCTTCATGGGTCTCGAATCCATTCAAGGTCCTCAGTATTCTTCCGGAACACTTGCTTTTGATACCCTTGATAGGTTTTGGGCTTGATACACTTCTCATTGCGGTCCACCTGAATGTCAACTGTACCTGCCTGGTGACTATTTACGCGCTGGAAACCTAGTTGCCTTTATTCTAGTGACTTACACAGGTGACTCCGATGGTATACTGCATTACCTAGGATACAAATTGGGCCATGCTTTGCAGAGTATACTTGGAGGGTCCTTCCGTATTCAAGTTTCACTTGCACCGGTAAGTTTCTCTAGTGTTGGTTGTTGTAACTGTTCTTCCAACTAGCTAGTGACTGCTTGTTTTATCTCATAGGGAATTTTTTCTAGTGTGTGTTGGTTCTTGAAAGTTAATAGAAAGCCCTAGTGTGTCATTGATATTTTCACACAGTGGAGGATCAGGAGCTTCGCCAGTCACGAAGGCTTCTTATCCTATTGCCGGTTGATTTGGAGCCACCCCCGCCACCGCTAAGGCAAAGACTAGACCAGCAAGGGTCTTTTGAGATGACTGGGTCACAGGAAACTGAGCTCGTCACATCTTTGAGAGGAGAAACTTACAGAGGAACCAATCATTTTTGACCTTGTAACAGAAGCCCTTGGTTCCTATAACCCTCCCATCACTGACCTATCAGTGCCCATCTTCATACAGGTTGAACCTTACGAGCACCTGGTAGTGTCACAAGTAGCAATGAAAGCAAACGTTGTTACTTCTCCAGGGGATTCTCACTTCCCCCCTACGACTGTCACTACAGGGGGTGTTCTGCCTCCTAACCAACCGTTGTTAGTCTGAGCCACTATGGTATCGACTGCCTCTAACTCGAGAAATGGTCCAATCCCTTCTATAGCGGCGACCACTGCTCCTTTCACCCAGAGTGTGACAGGCCCTCCATTCTCATACGGGATGTCTGGCTTCGATACGAGTACTGTACTTTCCTTCTCCACTCTACAGAATTTAGTTCTAGGGGTAGAGAGTTCCAATGTTCCTCTGCAAGGATCTATGGGGGGCATTTCAGCTCCCTATAAATCTTTCCCTTACAGAGGGGGTCATATACCTTTTTCATCCCCTTTTCTCGACGGTGCTCACCGACACTCCGCCAGGACAAATGCAAACTATAGTTTGTTTGGAGTAGGTAGTCAAGAACTTCCTTCTTATAACATGTCAGTTGGTTCGACACCATTCTCTTTGTTTGACACAATTTTTAGCAACATTTTTTCGTCAGCTGTCATCTCGGCCGGGGGAAACCCCAGTTATGGACAACAAAATCCTGTACAGGGTACTATTCCTACACAGGGGGAAAACTTAAGAATTCCTTCTTCACAAGGACCTTGGAATCCATGGCAGGGATTAGTTCCCTTGTCAGGGATGTCGAACGGGGGAAACTCCTTCCATACCCAATGGAACCCCAGGCAAGGATCATCACCTATGCCCCTCGGATTGGTAGGGGGAAACCCTTCCCAAAATACTTGGAATGTGACACAAGCCCAACCCTTTATGTCCTATTATGGGAATCAGTCAATGACATCTCAACAAGCGCAAAATCCGTACACTGGTCACGACAATGGTTATTACCAGAACCCCGGCCAACAACCTAACTTTTCCTAGCAACCTGGTGCCAATCAATTCCAAACTCCCTTTTCCCTGGTTACCATCCACAACCCAAACTACCGTTTCTAGCAACTTTGCACTTGCCAGACTTGAAAAGGTTATTAAAAAACCCCATCTGTCATGATCTAAGTTGGCCTCATATTTCGACCAAGTTCCCTTCAGACATTCCAAAGTTTGAAGCTTAAGCCTAATGAATATCCAGGCGATCATGTGACCACCTTCCATCTTTGGTGCTCGTCCAACTCATAGAAAGATGACTCCGTACAGTTGCATTTTTTTCAACGCACTCTCATCGGGAGTGCTATGAAATGGTACATTGAGCTCGACCGCTGGAGATACTCTTCCTTCAGAGAATTGGAAATGGATTTCTTAAACCATTTCCAATTACCTGTGAGATACAATGCCAACACAGAATTGATGGCCAACTTTGAACAGACAAAAGAGGACCATATCTCAGATCACATATGAGACTGGAGACGCTGGAAGAGTTTGATTAAAGTGTTAGTCCCACCAACATTTCTACTTGAGTGGTTCCTTAAGTCTTTGGTTCCTCAACTATCCAAAGATGTCGCAACGTCGAGAGTCTTTTCAAAAGAAGATGTGATAATGAGAGTTCAACAGCTAGAGATGATTTACTCTCAATATGGTTTACTTTACGAAATTTTCCCAGATACACCAAGATCAATACTTGACAAGACTAGACAGAGAGTTGGGCCACATGCCGATGGTATTGTTGGTTTAGCGCAAGCGAAGCCCACTGATCAACTGTAAAAATAATTGTAGCAATTGTCGATATAGTAGAAAGAATCTAGCTCGACCACCGTTCTGGTTGCCACCCCTACCCAAACTTCGGATGTACATAGTGTGCAATCAACAAACCCAAAGGCCACCCAACAGCCTAATGGAAAGAAAAAACAATGAAATAAGGGTAAGGGGGATAAGAAATCTACCAATAATGTTGGCGGGGGAAACATTGAAAGGGAGAAGTCGAAGTATTCATGTAACCTATGCACGAAAGACCAACCGACTCACCAGTGCCCTCGTCTTGAGGAGGCCCAAAAGTTATTGACGCAGCAACAACCTGTTGTGTTAACAAACCCATTTCAACATGGGAAAAATTTAACTCGAGCCTCTATGAGCCCAGAAGGGGGTAGTCAAGGACCCTCTCCTTCTTCGAGTAATCCTTCATCCGTGAATGTCTATATGATGAAAGGTGATGCCTATATATCAAATAGAGTGCATAATTATGGAATTCCTGGCACCTATGAGAAGAGTAAAGAAGCCGAAAACCCACCTCTTCCTCTCCATATCGAGAAGGCATTGGGAAAAACAAGGACATGCATCCCAAAAGGTGCGTTCAAGAAATCTTCTCACAATCCAAATGCAAGGGCCACCCAGAACTACTCTGTGGTGGAGGATTTGTCACAAACCCCTTGTGCAATGTCTGCTTTGGAGGTCCTCCAGAGATGCCCTTCCCATAGAAAGGATCTCTTAGCCACCCTAGGTTCTACTGAGACTTGTAATCCGGGTATGATCATGCTTGATACGACTGACTTAAAACCTTGTCTCCCTTACCACGTGGCATTTCAGATAGTAGTGGCTTACACCACGAAAAATTTTACCTGAAATATTTTTCGCACGATGGTTGATGAGGGTGCCTCAACATGCGTGATGTCATTGGCGTGTTGGAAGGCCATTGGAAAACCTATTTTGTCTCCATCGTCGACTCTTCTTACCACTTTCGATGGTCATTCGTTCCAACCACATGGCATCATCCCCTCTTTCCCCTTACAGTTAGGGGGGAATACCGTGTGCGTCGAGGTTGAAGTGGTCGATGCCCCTCTCGACTACAATCTATTGTTAGGAAGGAGTTGGACCTATGCTATGCAAGAGGTGGTCGCTACATTTGTTCGGGTCTTATTGTTCCCACACGAAGGCCATATCGTGACCATTGATCAATTGTCTTTCTCTTATCCTGACCCTTCATCAGGGGCATCCATGGTCCCGATGATTGATAATCCTCAACCTGATATCGTCAACATAGGAGTTGGTATGTGCCCACCTTTGATGGTTACTTTTGATTACCCTCCTCCTTCCGACAATGTCAAGTTCGTATCAGACCAGCCTAAGGTTGAGATTTTTCAAGTCTCATCATTTCACACGACTTACTTCAACGATCTGTGGACTCTTCCTTCCCCATCGACCACGATGGAAGGGACAGGACACCATGGTATGGCCATGCCCTTGTCTGCAACAGAAGTTGTGTACTCTATCATTCAACAAACTTTCGTCAACCCCAATCCAACTCCCACATAAGAGTTAGATCCAATTATCGAGCCTACTTGGGCTCAAGGTTTCCTTGTCGATACTGACTCTTTATACTTAGTATTGCCTTCAGACGAAGCGATAATTGAAGCAATGACTAGTCCAAACAGACCCTGGGATGATCTCCATCACATATCTTACTTCCTCCCAGAGTTAAGAAGAATTGAAGCAAGTGAATTCACGTTGACTATGATTAGAGATAGGTCTTGCCCTATCAGTCCCTTGGCTACACATGTCGTTTATGTCGAAGGTAATATGGAAAACATCATTGAAACAATATCTATTGATATCTCCAAAACCCCTGGCGTCATGGAGAATGTTCTCATCGAAACTGATTGTTCCCTCGAGGATATTTGAATCTACACGGATTTATTTAAAGAATTCCGCGACATTTTTGCCTGGTCTTACGAGGAAATTCTAGGCAATGATCCAAGAATTGTCGAACACGAAATCCTGACCTATCCTGACACTAAGTTGGTCTGACAGAAGCTTCATCCAGTCAATCTTAAGAAAGAAGCAACTATTAAAGTCGAAGTAGAGAAACTGCTCCAAGCAGGTTTTATCTACCCCATTCACTTGACTCAATGGGTGTCAAATCCCATTCCAGTCGACAAAAAACAAGGTACGATTTGTGTATGTACAAACTTCTATGATATAAACAAGGTCTGCCCAAAGGATAATTTCCCCACATCGTTTATTGACCAAATAGTCGATGAATGCACAGGTTGTGAGGCCTTTTCTTTGATGGATGGTTTTTCAAGATACAATCAGATAGAAATCAAACCTGAAGATCAACACAAAACCGCTTTCATTTGTCCATGGGGTACATTTTCTTATCGTAAGATGCCTTTTGGTTTGAAAAATGCTGGAGCTACTTTTCAACGGACCATGTCTTTTTCTTTTCATGATCTCAAACACATAGTCGAGGCCTACCTTGATGATTTAGAATCAAGATCTTGTAAGAGAGCTGATCATCCCACACACCTCCGGCTTATCTTTGAACGATGTCACTACTACCGGATTCGCTTGAACCCAAACAAGTGCAGTTTTTATGTAACATCAGGTCATCTGATAGGTTTCATAGTTTCAACAACAGGGATCATGGTCGATCCTCTCAAGGTTGAGTCAATAGTTCAGTGACCTCACCCACGCACAATCCTTCAGCTTTAGAGTTTACAGAGAAAAGTGAACTTTTTACGGTGTTTCATCGCAAACTATGCCGAGATCACAAAGGATTTTATGCATTTACTGAAGAAGGACGTTCCTTTTCATTGGGATGAAGCCTCTCAATGCTCTTTCGATGCATTGAAACATCCCCTCACATCTGCCCCTCTGCTTTGGCCACCCAATTATAACAAGGATTTCTTATTGTACTTGGTTGTGGTAGAGTCGACCATCGGTATGGTCTTGGTTCAAGAGGATCATTTGCTCACAAAATATGTGATTTATTACCTGAGTCGAGGCCTGGTTAGACCGGAACTCAATTATTCCCATGTTGAAAAACTTGCGTTGGCAACAGTTCATGCTATCCAACAGTTCTGTCATTATATCTTGTTTCAAAATACCACCATCATTGCCATCATGAATCCGTTTCAATACGTGTTGACACGATGGGTAATTGGCGGAAATATCAGTAGATGGACAGTTTTCCTCCAGGAATTTGACTTAGATTTTGTTTCGGCAAAATCCAAAAAGTCCCTAGTCTTTGTGGAACTCATCTCAGAACTTCCAGTCGAGTCAGACGATGTTATGCCCGAAGAGTCACCTATTAAAGGAGACATGTTTTTGATCATGTCCGCGGATCCCTAGTATGGAGATATACTTATCTATCTCCATACTTTGAAGTGACCTACCTCTACTTCTCGTGATGAGCGTTGTCGTATATGCCATTAGGCCAAGAATTATCTCATACTCGAGGACACTTTATATCATCGAGGTGTATATTGCATCCTTCGTCGATGTCTGATGCATGAAGAAGCATAAATCGTGCTTAGTGATTACCACACTGGAGCATGTGGCGATCATTTGTCTGGGTTTGTAACAACCCAAAATATTCTACGAGTCAGTTACTTCTGGACGACGTTAATCAAAGATTGTGTTGAATCGGTCAAGAAGTGCCACCCGTGTCAGATCTTCTTTCGGAAGATGCGGGCACACCTCGCTCCCATGTTTCGCGTCATTACCATTGATCCCTTCACCAAGTGGGGGATTGATTACACTACATTCAACCCCCCTTCAGCAAGGGGGCACCATTATATCATCATATCAGTAGACTACTTCACTAAGTGGGTCAAAGCTATGCCAATGTTGAAAGATGACATGGAGATCGCAACTCTCTTTTTATTCAACCAGATAATAGCAAGGTTCGATGTCTCGAGAGAGATTGTCACTAACCATGGAATTCACTTTCAGAACACAATGATGACTGAGTTAAAGTCAAAGCTTGGGTTGAGGCAAGAACATTCATCAACCTACTACCCACAAGAGAATGGTCAGGTGGAAGCTGCAAATAAATCTCTTAAGACCATTCTACAACGAATGATCAATTCAGCCAAGTCAAATTGGCATTTGATGTTATACTCGGCATTATGGGCCTACCGAACGTATGTTAAGACTGCGACCATATTCTCACCTTTTCAACTCGTTTACAGGCTAAAAGAAGTCTTGACCATAGAGTGTCAGATCCATTATTTAAGGTTGGCATTACAGTTATTTCTATATACTTCACCACTTGAAGAGCGTCTATTATATCTCGAGTAGCTCAATGAGTAGCGTTGTGATGTGGATTTAGAAAACGAGGCTCACAAACAAAAATTCAAGTGTCAGTATGATCGGTCTGTTCATCCTCAAATTTTCTCTGAAGGTGACCTTGTCCTGGTCTATGACCAAGATAAGTACCCCCTAGGGGCAGGCAAGTTCAAACCCATGTGGTTCGGACCTTTCATCGTGAAAGAGGTTCTAAAAAAGGGCGTTTGTTGTCTGGTGGACTTCTGGGAAACCTTTTGGCGGAGCCTAGAAATGGGCTCTACCTCAAGAAGTATTACTCATAGGTAGGTTGCCTCGGGTGACTTTTTGTAACATATGTATAGTCCTTGTACTATTACTTTTTAGTTTTGTCTTTTGGTTTTATGGACTTGTCATTTTTTATGTTATCTTTTTCAATGTGGCAGATGTCAAGTCAATCAGAGGTGTTCATTGGGTTCACAGACGATGCTAGCCGCCACACTCAGAGGCTTGCTTCCTCAGCTTGGGTGATTTTTACACCTCAGGGCCAGTTGCTATCATCAGGAGGTATCTGTTTAGGTGACATCACAAACAATGTCGCTGAATACATCGCGGTTCTTAAGTTTCTTCATGATGCTTTGTCGCTTGGTATTTATTACCTCTGGGTCTATTTAGACGCTCAACTGGTTGTGTCTCAGTTAAATGGAGTTTACTGCGTTTACGATCCTACTCTACACCGATGGTTCCTTACGGTACATCTCTTAGAAAAAAGCTTTGACTACATTACGTATATCCATGTTCCTAGGATATTGAATGAAGTTATAGATACTCTAGCTAATCATATATTAGATTGGCATCTTGCACACATGTAAGAAAGAACACACACATGCACATGTAAATACATTTGTAAATAAGTGTAATCCATCAAAAACCAAAAGTGAAAAATATCCAGATATATATCTCAAAGTATCAGAGTACATAAGTGGGCACGAGCGCCTAAAAAAATATGTGTTCAGTAAAGAGTCATGGGGCCTATGCCCTAAAAAATATACAAAAGGTTCCCTCGACACATAAGAAATCTAGTTTAGCTAAGGGTGGGGCATGTTGGCCCTGCCATAGTGAACAACGATGTTAGCCAGACGTCGAAAAAGATGGACCCAGGTCTGTGGTACCCCAACAACGTGAGTCTTCATAGACGGTGGGAGATCCTCGATCTCCACCATAGGAACTGTACGAGTAAGCACGGTGAAGTTCCTCTCTATCCACCTCAAAACGCTCTCAGCCTCTCCGGCTGGAGGTCCCCCTACTGTTGTTGGTCCACCGACTGTGGTTGGTCCTGCCTCTAGTCAAGGACTTCACTTGGTCCTCGTAAAGTATGTTGGATGCACTGGCCCCACATCTGCACACAACATAGACATAGTTCTCAGATACTTGGTACACACAAAAAAATGATATATATATAAAGACATAAAAATTGAATAACTTAAAAAAAAAAAAAAAACTTACCCATCTCTCCTCGCTCCTCTCTGGGAGGTACAGGCATGTCAGGATCTCTAGAATAGTTTATCTTGACATAGGGGTAGTCCTCTATGGCTAGAATCTGTCGTGCCCACCAAGAAAAAAACTTGTCATCAAAGGCCTCAATAGTCCTCCCCCCACCCTGTTGCGGTAATAACGTCGCCCATCTGCATAGGGCTGTGAGAGACGGGTCATGTCCTCGTATCGTCTCTATAGGGATGATACTTGGTACCCTCTCAAAGAAAAAGGAACAAAAAATAGTCCCAAACCCAAAGTTTTTGTGTCTCCACATACGTGATGCAGGAGCATCGAACAAAGCCAAGGCACGCGCCTAGCCAAAGAAATAGTTGGACGTGCTAATGAAGAAAAGGGGCACGTTTTTATGAAGACCGTTTTGAATTTTGAAACCAAAAGAATTAATGTAATAGTTAGGAGGAGCGTACTTGCATTTATTTTTTGAAGATAGGAACATATCTGGAGAGATTGCTCTCATCTATCAGATGTAATAGGCATTTAAGTCTGTTTAATGTAAAGTAGGTAGATTGGAATTAAGAGATTAGACAGTTTAGAAGTGTAGGAGGGAAAACGGATATAGACACCCTCACTCGTGTATTATTGTATCTTTTGTAACATTATCAACATTGAGAGATGTAGCAGAGAGATGTAGAGAAGAACCCATGTACATAAGCAATTGAGTTAATATATGAAGCTTTGACTCAACTTTCGTGGTGTTATGATGCTTACTGTTTACCTTTGTTGAATGGTATGTTTACAGTTGTTTTACTCTCTCTGTTTATGCATTTGTTTCAATGCTGTGTTGAATGTGTGATTTCATGTTAAGTATATGAAGTCTGAGAGAGAAGGAGAATGAGTTTCAATTGTTTCTCTTCCTGAGAGATCCTACAAGGAGTGCAGTGAAAAGTCTGCAAGGTGTGCGTTGACAAGAGTCTGATTTTTATCTCAGAAAGCTTAGGAGTGATACCGTTGTTCTCATATCAACAGAAGTGCAGGTGAAGCATAGAGCCCTGAAAGGTGTGCCCAGGCTGGTTGAAACCTTAGAATTTATCAACTAAAGAAAAAAGTTGAAGGGCCACTGTTGCAAAGAGTGCACAGGGTCGAAGACTTAAATAACCAGGAGTTATTTGAAAGTTTTCCGCACGGAGTGAGAGCAGGAACCTTTTGGAAGCCTTGAGTTTGGAAGTAAAAGATCAGGAGGGTTAGTACCTTTGAAAAGTTCAAAGGGAGACGAGGATTGAATCCATCGTATAAAATTTAAGTTCAAAAGAAGAACATTCAGTTATTTAGGCAGAAGTCATTGAAGCGTGAATCGAGCGGTCATAATTCTCTGTGGAGAACTCACGAAGTTGCGAGGGCCGTAGGATCCAGTAAAGTTGCAAGGCGGTTAGGAGTTGGAAGAACTCACCACCCTAGCATCAAGAATCAATGTGAGTCATTGATTTCGTCTCAACTCACGTTGTTGGATCATATTGCGAACTCGGGGTTTGGGAATTTGGAGGCCAGAACAAATTTCTTGATTTGCGCGAAGTTTCGAGTTGCGAGGAATAGGGAAGGAAATCCAAACAATTGGATCCGAGCTATGGGAGGTCTGTCGGATCAGAACTTCCAAAAGGTATCGCGTCTTAGGATTTTGGGGTTTGAAGAAACTCTTTTTGACTACAGAAGTCACAAGCTTGTGAGTTGTGAGGGCTTGCGCAACATGTCGCATGTTCGCTTGGTGGGAACCACATGGTTGACAGGTAGCATGACAATAAATCACTCAGAGAGAGGTAGAAGTGGTGACAGGTGGTGGACATGTGTCATTTGAAAAGGGTCAAACCATTGTTGACTTATCGCGAGTCGTGGATTCGCAAGGGAGGAGCAGGAGGAATCAACACTTCAACTTGCGAAGTTGTGAGTTACGAGAGGCGCTAGAGTTAGGCTCTAGTTGGTGGTCCCTTGATGAAGTGCTAACGAGAAGGGAGGCATACCCATATCGTCATCTTGGGTATCAGGAATTTGGAAAAGAGGAGTCGAGGTTCTTCAACCCACGAACTCGCAAGTTGCGAGTTGCAAAAGGCGCTTGCGCCAAGGCCCAGTTGTGGTCGTGTGAGGGTGAAGCTCACGCGTAGTGCTCATTCGCATAGGTGGGGTTTCCGAAGGACCTGTGGATTGGATTCGTTGAAGGTTTCAAAGAGGAAACAAAGGAATCGCTTCGGCTCAAGGAGATTAGAACGATCCTATGCGGATCTCTGCCCGAGGGTTGGGGATCTGCGTCATTTGGTATCAAAGTGCAGAATAATTTCTTTTCTTTGTGTAGCAGAGAGAAGGGAAAAATTCTATAGCTATGTCGCTGGGAAGAAGAGATAGGCCAATGCCTGATCCAGCAGTGGAAAGAGAAATGTGCGAGTTACGTGCCAGGTTTGATGCCATGGAGACAGCACAAAGGTGCACAGTTGACGTTGGGGATATTAGCGAAGCTGAAAGTGAAAATGAAGCTGGAAACAAAGGAGAAGAAGTAGCAGTCAAAGACGTTGCATATGGACACCTATTCAAGGTTGTTGCAAGGATAGGTGCCAGAGCAAAAATGGAGATTCCCATGTATGAGGGGAACTTGGATGTTGAAGAACTTCTAGACTGGAATAGAGCTCTGGATAAATACTTCGACTATGAGGATGTCGAGGAAGACAAGAAAGTGAAACATGTCGTCACTAGACTTAAAGGGCATGCAACACTATGGTGGGATGAACTGCAGACTGATAGATGCTGCAAGGGCAAGCAGAAAATCAAAATCTGGGATAGAATGGTTGCAAAGATGAAAGCCAAATTTATACCCAAGGATTATCAAATCACTCTGTTTCGGAGGATGCAAAATTTGAGACAGAAGTTGATGTCGTGAAGGAATACACTGAAGATTTCTACAAGATAAACATTAGAGTAGGTCATCGGGAAAGCGATGATGAAAAAGTTGTCAGGTACATGAATGGTCTGTGATATGACATTCAAAATGAGATGACCATTCGAACTGTGGAAGATGTTTATCAGATGGCTTTGAAAGCTGAAGAGAAGCTGATCCGAAAGCAAGGTCAAAGAGGCCGAGGTAGAAGTCAATCCAAAGGTGAAACAATTTCCCAAGACAGAACTCAAAAATATAAAGAAGAGGAAAAGAAACCTCAAACTCAACATGAGAGAGGAGGAAGCTCACAGAGAGGGCAGTATGCTGATAGAAATACTTTTCCTCGAGTTAGAGGAAGAGGAAGAGGCAGAGGCAGTGAAGTAAAATGATTTGTCTGTGGGAAAATCGGACATAAATCCTATGAGTGTCGAGATAAGAAGAAAGATGGTGGTGAAACTCACATTTYCAAAGCTCAAGGATGGAATGTTGAGGTAGAAGATGCTGAGGGTAGAAGATCCTTGATGATGAAGAAAKTTCTCTTGAAGCCAGAGAAGGAGGCAGAGAACCCAGCCCAAAGAAACAGTTTGTTTCAGACTGCTTGCAAAACTAAAGACAGAGTATGCAAAGTCATAGTGGACAGCGGTAGCACAAACAATCTCGTATATATAGAGATGGTARAAAAGATGGAGCTGGAGACTATTGTACATCCAAGCCCACACAGAGTTTCGTGGCTACAAAAAGGACATCAGGTAAATGTCACTAAACAGTGTTTAGTTGAATTTAAGATAAGAGGATATAAAGATGAAATATTATGTGATGTCATTCCCATGGATGTTTGTCATCTATTGCTGGGTAGACCATAGAAATATGACAGAAACGTAGTTCATGATGGGAGAAAGAACACATACACCCTAGGGAAAAATGGTAGGACTCACATGTTGTTGTCGATTAAAAACCAAGAGGTGAAAATAGAAATGAGCAACACTGTACTTCTCATGAGTGGGAAGGAACTTCTTAATGAGGTTAAGAAGAAGGAAGACACACAATTTATTGTGGTTAGGAAGCCCAGAATATTTTTGACCAGTACAAGGATAGATGATTTACCAGAAGAAATCCAGGGGACGCTGGAAGAGTTTGTTGATATAGTAGTGTATGAACTACCTTGTTCGTTGCCACCTATCAGGAGTATAAGCCATAATATTGATCTTATACTTGGAGCCAGTTTACCGAACAAATCCGCATACAGGTTGACGCTGCAAGAAAATGAAGAAGTTAAGAGACAGGTCCAGGACTTAATGGACAAAGGATTGATTCGGGAGAGCTTGAGTCCATGCACTGTTCCGACAATGCTCAACCCAAAGAAATATGGAGGATAGAGAATGTGTACAGAATCAAGGGCAATCAATAAGATTACCATCAGATACAGGTTTCCATTGCCAAGGATGGATGACTTGATGGATTGCTTGAGTGGAGCAAAGTTTTTTTCAAAGGTTGATTTGAAAAGCGAATATCATCAAGTTAGAATGAGAGAAGGTGATGAATGGAAGACAACATTCAAGATGAATGAGGGGCTATATGAATGGCTTGTCATTCCATTTGGCTTAACAAATGCACCCAATACTTTCATGAGGTTGATGAACGAAGTCCTGAAGGATTTCATTGGGAAATTCGTCATTGTATATCTTGATGATATATTAATTTTCAGCAAGACAGAAGCAGAGCACTTAAAGCATTTAGCTACAATGATGAGAAGATTACAACAAGAGAAATTGTTGATTAATGTGAAGAAATCGTCATTTATGAGGACAAAACTCATTTATTTGGGTTTTGTTATCTCTGCAAATGAGTTGAAGATGGATCCAGGAAAGATAGAGGCAATTAAGAATTGGCCATCGCCGAAGAGCGTGTTTGAAGTATGAAGCTTCCATGGTTTGGCAAGTTTCTATAGGAGATTCATCCGAAACTTCAATGGAATTAGCGCACCAATTATGGATATGGTGAAGAAAAGACACAAGTATTTTCATTAGACAGAAGAAGCAGAGAAGAGCTTCAATCTGCTGAAGAAGATGATCACAGAACAACCAATTCTGGTTTTTCCAAATTTCAGCAAGACATTCCAGGTCAGGTGTGACGTGAGTGGATTTGCAATTGGAGCAATCTTGAGCCAAGATGACAGGCTGGTCGCATATTTCAGTGAAAAACTGAATGAAGCGAAGATCAAATACTCCACATATGACAAAGAATTCTATGCATTCATACAAGCACTAAAGAAATGGAGACACTATTTGGTTCCCAAAGAGTTTATTTTGCACAGCGATAATCACGCTTTGCAATTCGTGACTCGACAGGAGAAGTTGAACCAAAACCATGCTAAATGGGTCGAATACATGCATAATTTTACTTTTGTGATTAAGCATATTTTTGGAACTGCTAACAAAGTTGTTGATGCTTTGAGAAGGAAATGTTTACTTATGCAAGAATTCAGAGTCAAGACTTTGGGTTTTGATAACCTCAAAGAAATGTACAAAGATGATCCATATTTCAAGGAGGCACATGAGGCATCAGAGAATCCAATTCTTAGGGATGGAAGCCAATGGATTGAATACATGATCCAGGATGGATTATTGTTCAGGGGAAATCAACTATGTATTCCAAAATGCTCCATGAGGGAGAATTTGTTGAAGGAAAAACACAGTGGAGGATTGGCCAGACACTTCGGTCATGAAAAGACGTTCTCAAAGTTGAATGGCTCATATTTGTGGCCATGGATGAGGACAGATGTCAATAAATTTGTAGACAGGTGTAGAATTTGTCAAGACACGAAGGGAAAAAGGCATAACACAGGGTTATATCAACCATTGCCCATACTTGAAAGGTCGTGGGATGCAGTGAGCATGGATTTTGTATTGGGACTACCAAGAACACAAAGAGGATGTGATTCGATCTTTGTGGTAGTCGACAAATTCTCCAAGATGGAACATTTCATACCATGCCAGAAAACCAGCGACGCAACTCATATTGCGAACCTGTTTTTCAAGGAAGTTGTAATACTTCACGGTTTTCCAAGGAGTATCATTTCTAATTGGGATACCAAGTTCATTGGACATTTCTGGAGGACTTTGTGGAAGAAGCTGGGGATAATTTTATCTTTTAGCTCAGCGTATCATCCTCAGACAGATGGATAGACAGAAGTCGTGAACAGGAGCTTGGGAGACTTGTTAAAAAATTTAGTGTCTGAAAACCACAGTAAATGGGATCACATTCTGCCACAGGCGGAATTTGCTTACAATGATTCACCTAATAGAAGCACAGGGCAGAGTCCATTCCAAATTGTATATGGAATGCAGCCATGGGGAGTTTCTGAATTGAAAGATTTGGAACAAGCTGAATTCAGGAGTGCTAGTGCAGAGGACTTTGCAGATGGAATGAAGGAGCTTCACAACTGAATTAGGGAGTGATTGCAGAATTCAAGTCAAGAATACAAGAAGAGAGAAGATCAACACAGGCGAGAACTTCAATTTCAAGTTGGTGATCTGATTCTTGTACATATGAGGAAGGAAAGGTTCCCAAGGGGAACGTATAATAAACTGAAGATGAAAAAGATTGGACCATGCAAGGTCATAAATAAATTTGGGGAAAATGCATATGAGATTCAATTACCCAATGGGGTCGAAATCTCACCGATATTCAATGTTGCGGATTTGTACCCTTACAGAGCTGAAGAAACAGGAGCAGAAGATGAGCAGGAATAAATTCGATGGACCAAACAAATGCCTATAGCTGAAAATCCACAGATAGAAAGTATAATTGACAAGAGTGTTAGCAAAAAGACCAGGAGAAAAGAGTATTTTGAATACTTGGTCAAATGGAAGGGAAATCTAGTTGAAGATGCCAATTAGGAGGATGAAGCAGCAATTCAGAAGCATGGACAGACCGTGCAAAATCTCATGAACAAGAGTTCATGAAATTTTTCAAGCGAGGGAGTATGATGTAGGAGCATCGAACAAAGCCAAGGCACGTGCCTAGCCAAAGAAACAGTTGGACGCGCGGATGAAGAAAAGGGGCACGTTTTTATGAAGACCGTTTTGAATTTTCAAACCAAAAGCATTAATTTAATAGTTAGGAGGAGCGTACTTGCATTTATGTTTTGAAGATAGGAACAGATCTGGAGAGATTACTCTCATCTATCAGATGTAATAGGCATTTAAGTGTGTTTAATGTAAAGTAGGTAGATTGGAATTAAGAGATTAGACAATTTAGAAGTGTAGGAGGGAAAATGGATATAGACACCCTCACTCGTGTATTATTGTATCTTTTGTAACATTATCAACATTGAGAGCTGTAGCAGAGAGCTGTAGAGAAGAACCCATGTACAGAAGCAATTGAGTTAATATATGAAGCTTTGACTCAACTTTCATGGTGTTATGATGCTTACTGTTTACCTTTGTTGAATGGTATGTTTACAATTGTTTTACTCTCTCTATTTATGCATTTGTTTCATTGCTGTGTTGAATGTGTGATTTCATGTTAAGTATATGAAGTTTGAGAGAGAAGGAGAATGAGTTTCAATTGTTTCTCTTCCTGAGAGATCCTGCAAGGAGTGTAGTGAAAAGTCCGCAAGGTGTGCGTTGACAAGAGTCTGAGTTTTATCTCAGAAAGCTCAGGAGAGATACCGTTGTTCTCATATCAACATAAGTGAATGTGAAGAACAGAGCAACACAAGGTGTGCGTAGGCTGGTTGAAACCTTAGAATTTATCAACTAAGGGAAAAGTTGAAGGACCATTGTTGCAAAGAGTGCACAGGGTCGAAGACTCAAATAACCAGGAGTTATTTGAAAGTTTGCCGGAAGGAGTTCGAGCAGGAACCTTTTGGAAGCCTTGAGTTTGGAAGTGAAAGCTCAAGAGGGTTAGTACCTTTGAAAAGTTCAAAGGGATACAGGGATTGAATTCGTCGTATAAAAGTTAAGTTCAGAAGGAGAACATCCAGTTGTTTGGGCAGAAGTCATTGAAGCGTGAATCAAGCAGTCATAATTCTCTGTGGAGAACTCGTGAAGTTGCGAGGGTCGTAGGATCCAGTGACATTGCAAGGTAGTTAGGAGTTGGAATAACTCACCACCCTAGCATCAAGAATCAGCGTGAGCCATTGATCTCGTCTCAACCCACGTCGTTGGATCATATCGCGAACTCGGGGTTCACAAATTTGGAGGCCAAACCAAATTTCTTAGTTTGCGCAAAATTACGAGTTGCGAGGAACAGGGAAGGAAATCCAAATCGTTGGATCCAAGCTACGGGAGGTTCGTCGGATTAGAACTTCCAACAGGTATCGCATCTCAGAAGTTCAGGGTTTGAAGAAACTCTTTTTGACTGCAGAATTCACGAGCTTGTGAGTTGCGAGGGCTCACGCAACACGTGGCACGTCCGCTTGGTGGGAACCACGTGGTTGACAAGTAGCGTGACAATAAAATTCCCGAAGAGAGGTAGAAGTGGTGACAGATGGTGGACACATGTCATTTGAAAAGGGCCAAACCATCATTGACTTATCGCGAGTCGCGGATTCACAAGGGAGGAGCAGGAGGAATCAACACTTCAACTTTCGAAGTTGCGAGTTGCGAGAGGCGCTAGAGTTAGGCTCTAGCCGATGGTCACTTGAAGAAGCGCTAACGAGAAGGGAGGTATACCCGTATCGTCATCTCGGGTATTGGGAGTTTGGAAAACAAGATTCGAGGGTCTTCGACCCACGAACTCGCGAGTTGCAAGTTGCGAAAGGCGCTGGCGCCAAGTCCCAGTTGTGGTCGTGTGAGGGTGAAGCTTGCGCCTAGTGCTCGTTTGCACAGGTGGGGTTTCTGAAGGACCTATGGATTGGATTTGTTGAAGGTTTTAGTGAGGAACCAAAGGAGCCTCTTTGGCTCAAGGAGATTAGAACAATCCTGTGCGGATCTCGGCCCGAGGGTTGGGGATCTGCGTCAACACGACACTCTGTCAACTGCATCTTCATGCAATCTAGTAAGGTGGTGCTCCAGTCGAAAATGTGTGCATTTAAGCACTGAACTGCACAATTCATGTGTGCCCAGGAAGCCTAATGCAAAGACGTATATCCAGTGATCCGCCCAATGAGAAAAACTATCACTTTCAGTGATAGTCTTGAAATCTTTTTTATCAGCACCTGTGTGCCCACTTTGTCTATGCCAGCTTCGCAATGGATTCCAATCAACTCTGCTATGTTGTGAGGCCTGGAGGGAAAAGTGAGAAATTTGATTGATTCCCCTCTCCTTGAGAGGCCAGTCAAAAAGTATATATCTTCATTCATTGGAGTCAATGATTGTCCCTCAAGCATGAAGGCCTCTGCATTAGGATGCCAATAATATACCAAGGCGTTTAATATCCTGGGTTGTGCCCACATGAATGGACACTGGAATAATTTCAATAAACCACATTGAGCCAATGCAGCAGTCGCATCAGGGTTCTCATCGACCAAAAGATCAATGTCCTCATGCTCCCTTTCCCTCCAATGAACATACATCCTACAATTAACAAGTTTATGGGGGATTAACTATTTCTTTTTTAAATTTTTACACAAGATGGAGGGTACACGTGGGCTGTAGTATACACAATTGTGTATGCCCATGTGCAGTCTTTCTTCTACACGTCTGCATACGCAGGCTGTTATATGACATCCCGTGTATACGTAGGGCCGACCTTTTTAAAGGTCAGCGCCCCCCCCAAAAAACAAAAATGCACAAATGAATAATTGAAATGTAGGAGGGTCTAGTATGTACTTACTTGGTCGATGTGGAAGTTTGTTTCTTCCACCAAAGCTCCCAAAATCAACTCTTTTCACAAAGGGGTGTTTTTGGATTTTTATTCAATTTCTCAATTAGCAATGGTATTAATGAACTGCCAACTTCTATTTATAGAATTTTTGGCCACTTTTCGTCATTTTTTGGACCCCTTTTGTCATTTTTTCTAGCCTGAAAATCATGTAATATGGTTCAAGAGTTTCTTAGGGAATGTTATGATAAATGTCACTTTGGGTATTGGGAAATTGTTTGGAAATTTGAGTCATTTTAAAGGTCTTGTGGTGAAAAGTCATTTTTCCAACTTTGTGCATGTAAGTTAGGATTCCACCTCCACTTGTTGCACCTCGTTGTATTTTTCACTTTTCCATAGGATCGATCCCACCAAATTGCGATACGGAACCATCATTGATGCTTTAGAAGTGTCGTATTTTAGTGGTAGAGCCTACCTGTCCATCGATGCCCTAGGTAGATCCTGGTTGCATTTTGGTGTCCATGCTGTCACTAATGACTTTAGGCTCGGGATTCCTTATTTAGTATTTCCTGATTACGAGTATGAAACTCATTCAAATGATTCATTTTCTCTCTTGACCTCACCCTCAGGACTCCCAAAACACAATGTATCTTCTTTTAAGCCCTTTTCAGACCCTTTAAACATGAAAAGATTGTCGAGCGATCTTGTTGCCCTTCATGCTCACCAAACTAAAATTTGAAGGTGTAAATGTGTTGAACCCGCACAGAATAGATATATCTAAATAATAATACACACATTTGTAGAGATAATTGGAAAAGGAAGAAGAAGGAGAGAAATAATGGAAGAATTCTCATTAACCGTTATGAATAAATGAATAATTTACACATGATATACTCTGTATAACTCAATGAGTTCGACTTGAGGTGAACCAAGTCACCATAGTGGTGGTCTATAGTGATCTGGACACACACCAGCATTTACGGGAGTGAAATTCCACCTATTCTAGTCTCTCAGGTAGTTACGGGAGTGAACTGCCGCCTAGTTGAGTTAACTAGTCAACTAGTCTTTAGTTAACTGACTGAACAGAAAGTAGTGTGGAGTTAACTCAAGGAATCAAGGCTAATGCGCCACTCTGGTGATGATACCAAGGAAAGGTCGAATTAGCATGGTGATGATCCTAATGTTGCATGGTGATGATCCCAATGCAACATCTAAACTGAACTCAACTAGTCAAACTGAAGTGTGAACTGGAAGAGAATATTCTCCAGGTGGAATATTCTCTCCTAAAATATAGGAGACTGGATAATGACTAATTATGACTAATAAAAAAATAAAAACCTTAGGAAAAAGAAATCCTAGGTGTGTGTGAAATAACTCCAACAGAAGGCACGTCTGTCCGACGGTAGTTTACCCCTTTTTCAGTCTGGATGGTCAACTGTAAGAACAAAGGTATACTCTAGGAACCTCGGTTCTTTAGAAGAGTATTCTCAGGTATAATTTTAACCCTTTTCGGGCTTGAGGAACTAAATTTACGAAAAAGGAACCCCCATGGAGTCCATAGTTAAGCTCTTTTTAGACTCCCTTAAAGTGAAAAGATGGTCGAGTGACCTTGTTCCTTCACAGTCGTTAAAATGGTCCAGAAGAACATCCCCTATGTAGTCCATAGTTAAGCTCTTTTCAGACTCCTTAAAAATGAAAATATTGTCGAGTGATCTTATCTTTGTCACACTCATTAAAATGATTTTGAATAAGACGTCTTTTTAGTGCTAGTTTACCCCTTTTTCGAACCAACTAAGACTACCTTCGAAAAAGGTACCCTAGTGGAGTCTCCTTTTACGCTTTTTCAGACTCTCTAAAAATGAAAAACTGTCGAGCTTAACTTCTCTGGGCTTGTTAAAATCACATCGAAGGACATTATCATTGTGTATTACTAAATCGCATTTGCATTCCTATGTCTTTGGCCTAATGTCGGATCCATGTTGCTCTCAACTGAACCACCTGAAGCATGCCTTATACGCAAGCCTCGTAGCACTTTGCCTCTATGTCTTGACACCTTGACCCATGGAGGGATTTTCCTGAGTGTCCTTTTTCCTACATATGTCTCCTTTCTCTGAGCACCAGTATGTTCCTTACGCCTGGAACTAGTATGTTTGTGACACTCGTTCCTCCTTTGTAACGTAGCATTCTTTTATTCTTTTTCAAGCTTTCCAAAATTATTGAAAAAGACAAAAAAATCAAATATACCCCAAAAAGAGGAAGGGAAAAGTATTTTCTTTTTTGATAGCACAATGAGTCACCCTTGGATAAAGCACATCCTTTTGTTTGTTCTTCAAGCTCTGGGATTTGATATGAACTTAGGAAGCTATTCTCACTACATAGAGTTGTGTCGTCCTTCGTTTAGTTATTCTTCCAAACATATGGAGAGTTTGCGTTGCCTCCTTCATTGTGAACTTGTGTCAATATCATGATGCCTGAGTCTCATCATATGTCGTGTTGTTTTCCAAGGGAAGTTTTTACCAATCTTGAGTCATCCCCTCTGCAGTTTGTCTCTTGACCTCATGCCTGACCATCCCGAAATCCCAATCAAGTCTTTGTTCAAAATCAATGAAGCACTCAACCTAATCATCAAGATCCTCTAGTCTGTTCCCGACGAGCTGTCAAAGACCTCTGGGTAGTGAAGTCGCACACTCATATTACAGTCCTACCCAAGTTATGAATAATTTTGAAGTTGTTGCTCGAGATTTGAAGGCCTCATCTCTAGCCATCATGCATCATTAGTTTCTTGAAGATGGATACTATACATGTATATCTTTTTTTATTTTGATATGTAGATCCATTGTGTATTGTTTGTGACTACACTTAATATAGTTACATGACATGGATCTACAGTGTATATGATTGGCAACCATGATTTTATTTCAACCCAAGCATGGGTATGCCCACCTCGGTGAGACAATTGTTATTTTGCAGATGACACCTCCCAAACTTTGGTTCCTAGGCTCACTTGCTTCCTACATTGGTGAATATTGGTTATGTATTTCATCCATCAAATGCTCTTCTGACCTCACACATTAGGGGGCATCTTTTATAACCCTAATTTTCACCAAACATGCATACCTGGCATCAGGCCATCTCACTTACCATTTTTTCCAAGCCACCATTGAACAGCTCTTCCAAAAACCATCCTTTTGGAGACATACGTGCCCTGCAACACTACTTCCCACGTGTATACGCTAGCTAACTCATTACAAACTTTGTATATTTACAAAAGCACAAAAAATAGAAAGTTGCAGATGGAATACAAATTTCCAGGTAGGTTTCCTAAAACCGTTTGACCACCTACAACCAGTCATTCAACCAAATACCTATCCCTTTTTAGCCTATAACAGAAGGGGTAGGGGTCCCATTTGAGGAGGAAAAACAAGAGCAAAGAAACTCTACCCTTTTTTGTATTCCCCTTGCCCCAATCTTTTGCAACCATTTTGTGAGAACTGAAGAGGAGAAGCATATGTGGAAGCGGTTGGTGCACAGTTGAAGAGGAACCCAGGATCAGATTCGAGGAGTAGTAGCCGATCTCACCATTGTAAGTGAATTTTTTGAGGTTAATAGAAAGAATTACTTTTCCCGTTCCACCATATGAGGTGTTAAATATTCAGTTTTGATTTATGTTTTATTAGAGCCTCTAACCCACTAATTCATATATGAGATGCATGTTCGTAGTTTTTTGTTTGTCTATTTGTGAATGCAGGTTGGATTTGGGAGGAGACTTGCAGTCAAGGAGAAATTGAACACAAAAGGATTGACACCAAACGCAGGGTTCAAGGTAGAGTTATCAGATCCTTTTATCCTTGTGTTTTATACACGAATGTGGGGTCTAGGTCAGGATAATAGTAAAAAAGTAGGAGACTTTCAAAGGTTATTTCTACATGCATTACTAAACCCTTAGTGCTATTCCATAGGGGGATTTCCCACCCACATCAGTACAGGTTGAGGTATAGATTGGTGCATGGTTGATGCACTTGTTTATGGTACAGGCTGATTACAGGTTTCTTGGTACAGGTTGAAGCATGGTTGATGCACTTGTTTATGGTACAAGTTGATTACAGGTTGTTACAATGGTATATCTCATAGTGATAGTGTGACAGTGGTTCCATCATTCTACTTCTATGCCAGGGCGGTTGGATGGGGCAAGGACAAGTGGTTGTAGCTGGAGAACATAGGGGGTTGTGGCCTCCTTCTAGTTGTATCCAAAGAATTGGGGATTTGGAGCTTCCCTCGGGTTGTAGCCTGGGAAACTAGGGGGTTGGAGCCTCCTTCCAGTTGCAGCTAGAAAACAAAGGAAGTTAGTGCTTCCAATGAATGTAATTCTTCAAGAGATATAAGAAAAAACATTCTGTGATTTTCTCCCGCTTTGGTTTCCACGTAAAAACACTGGTGTATTGTGTATGTATATGATTTCTCATTTGTTCATTGTTTATTTACTTTGCAATTATTGGATGATAATGCTACATTGATATAACACTTACATTTTATGGTGAAAAATGATTAAATTTCTCTATTACTGATTCATCCCCCCTCTCAGTAATCCAACAATTGGTTTTAGAGTAGGTTCCTTCAGAGATCAGTTTAACCACTGAAAGGTAGATCATGGAGAGAAACAACATGTATAAAAATGGAATACCATAGTTTGATGGACATAAGTATTCATTTTGGAGCATAAGGATGAAAACATATATACAGGCACAGGGATTTGAAATTTAGAAATTAGTTGTAGATGGATACAAAGAACCAACAGTTCCGTCAAAAAATGAAATAGAAATAAAACTCGGTCAAAATAATTCCAAAGCCACAAATGCACTTATGAATGGTCTTTGTGAATCGGTATTCACCAAAGTTATACATTTTAAATCCGCTAAAGAGATTTGGGACAAACTTCAAAATCATTATGAAGGAGATTCAAAATTCAAAGCAACAAAGCTTCAAACTTATAGAGGTCAGTTCAAACAACTAAAGATGAAGGAAGATGAAAATATTTCATCTTATTTCTTACAAGTTGATGAAATAGTAAATGCAATGATAGGATTGGGAGAATAAATCAAAGAATATGTAATTTTTCAAAAGGTACTAAGATCTCTTCCCATGATATTTGACCCTAAGATATTAACATTAGAAGAAAGAGAAGATCTAGACTCAAGAAGCATGGACGAACTACATGGAATCTTCATAGCATATGAAATGAGAACTGAACATGAAAATCCAAATATAAAAGAAGAAGTTTTCAAAGCATCTAAACGGTCAAATCAAAAGGAAAAAGAACATAGAAACAATAGTGACATATCGGAAGATGATGAAGAAGTGGCCAACTTCGTCAGAAGATTGAACAAGGGAACCAGCAAGAGATATAGAGTTAATTTTCCTTTGATTTGTTTTAGTTGTGATGGTATTGGTCATTTTTCTAACAAATGTCCTCATAATAAAAATAAGAGGAATGATGAATATTACTCAAATAGAAAACAAACATATAAAGGAAAAGGAACCACAAAGAAAGTTTTCAAGAAAAGCTTATGCACCAAAGTAGAAATCTCATCATCAGATGAAGATGAAGTCAGTGGTAGTGAGACAAAAAGAGTTCTATTACTGGTAGTAGAATAATTTGACAAAGAATACACCCAAGAAGAATATGAAGAGGCCGAAGAAGAATATGAAGAGGAAGAAGTTGACTATCGAGAAGAATTGTTGTGTTCCATAGAAGTTATAAGAAGATAAAAGAGGAAAAATAAGAAGCTACAAGAGGAACTAGACAAGAAAGAAGAAACTCAGGAACTAGAACAAATGATCACAAATTTGAAGGTTTAAATAGAAGAAGATAAAAGAATTGAAGAAGCATTCAAAGAGCATCTAGAAGAAAGAGACAGGATCATTGAAAAATTTGAAGCAAAGATTGTCACATTAAGAAAGGATCTTCAAAAGAAAAATATGCAGAACAACTCAAAATTTTTGGATGACATTATTAGCAGTCAAAAACCTCATCATGACAAGTCTAGACTTGGATACAATCAGATAGAAAAGGGATCAAACTCCAAAACAAAAAAATAAGAAACATATCCAAAAATCTATGCAAAAACAATCAAAGGGGATAGGAAGATCTACAAGGAAGATTACATGAACACTCCTCCACCGAGAAGATTCAGATTTCATAATCAACAATCGACAGATGGGCCTTCTTGTCCCTTGACCAAGTTTTGGGAGATTCTTGGTCATGTTGACTTATTTTGGGACTTCGACAGCCTGTCGAAGGAGGAGTGGAAGACGAAGTATAGATCACGAGATCTCGGCCCCTTTTTGGGTCCTTTTTGGGAATATGTAATGGGATTGGGATGTCGTCCCATGGGTTTACCCATGTTTAGGCCTAGTTTTGTAATATATAAATAGATGTGTAGGTAATGTAAGGAGATAAGATGCATCTATGTGATGTTAGGAGAATGGCTAAGTGCTAGATCTATGTGATGTGAATGTATGCTAAGTGCAAGTAGAGTTTGTAAGTGCTTTGTGCATGACTATAAGAGACTTGCAGAGCTAAGTGTGAGTCCTTGTAGCATATTTTGAAAGGATTAGTGTTGTAACACAAGGAAGAAGGATAGAGTGAGTTGCACAGATCTTTTGTCCTGTGCGGAATAAGGGTTTTGAGGCTCTGTGCTTGTAACCGTTTGACTGAAGACAATAAAGAAGAAGAGTTGTTGCTTTGTGTCTTGTATTGATGTGTTCACAAGTTATTTTCTAAGTGCTTTGATGTATTTAGATAGATCTACTTATGCTTTGTGATTCTTGTATGTGAGAATGTTAGATCCGATCTATATGGCTATGCTTAGTGCTTGATCTGCTCGATCTGATCTGTTTACCTATGCTAAGTGCCTAAATAATTTAGATAAGTGTGAATGTTGCAAAGCTCTGTTTTATCGGCTAAGTAGATATTGATTTCATATTGAGGAACTAACGGTGCTAAGTTATTTATTAAGTGTTACAATCACAGATCTATGTCCCAACTAAGGTTACAAACATTTGAGTCCTGCAACCACCCCTTCCTCTTCCTTGGGTGAGACTTCATATGTCTCACAGGCATTGCCGAAAGGGATGGTAGTTAGGGATTTGTTGTTGCATTGTTGTAGCATTGAACCCTGGGTCTGCCCTTGTGCCAACTAATGGTTCTGTTGCCAAGACCTGAAACTGTGATTGCTGGGAAATAAGAAAGAAGAAGATTTGTGAAAAGATTCGACCTGAGATTGTGAAATCTCTGTGCGTATATTTGTGCCCTAGTGCGTAGTGTCCTACTCGATTTATAAATATCTGTGCTAAATAAAGAAGCCCAATCTGAAGAAAGGAGGTCGGATCTAAAAGAAAAGAAGGAAGATCTGAAAGCTTTGTGCTCTAAGAAAGGAAAACTGAGAATTTCTTATTAAAAGAGGCAAGATCTGCAAGCTCTATGCTATAATAAAAGGTAAGAATAGTTAAAAGTTTTAGATCTTGAATATTTGTGCTCCGTAGAAGTAAGATAAGTGGAAATTTTTGTTTCTAAAGCATGGATCTAGGTATGTTTCATAGGTTATGTCCTAGCTTGAAAACTAGGGCACTAATAGATGAAAGAAGGCTTGATATGAGTAGATCTGATATGAATAGTGAAATATATGTTATACCTGTGCATAGAAGGAATGTTTCGACTAACAAATGGATGCATGACCCTAGAAAGCAATTTTTGCAGGTTATCTACCATGATCCTAGTGCGCAGTACTAGAAAGGCTAGGGATCATTTAAAAGAAAGATAATATTAAACCTCTGTTATAGTTGCAAAAGATCGAGACACCTTGCTAAGGAATTCCCTGGGAAAAGACCTGGTTGTATTTGTTGTAAATCTATGTACCATGAAGTATTGGATTGTTGGATTACTGAGAGGGGGGTGAATCAGTAATAACGTAATATTAATCTTTTTCTTCAAATGTTATATCAATGTAGAATTATTATCCAATAATGAGCAGTAATAAATAAACAATCACACACATACACAGTACACTAGTGTTTTATGTGGAAACCCAAATCGGGAGAAAACCATGGAATGTTTTTTCTTATATGTCTTGAAGAATTACATTCATTGGAAGCACCAACTTCCTTTGTTTTCCAGCTGCAACTGGAAGGAGGCTCCAACCCCCTAGTTTCTCAAGCTACAACTTGAGGAAAACTCCAACTCCCCAAATCTCTGGCTACAACCAGAAGGAGGATACAACCCCCAATGTTCTCCGGCTACAACCGGAAGGTGGCTACAACCACATGTTCTTGCCCCGTCCTGCCACCCTGAAGTAGAAGTAGAATGATGGAACCACTGTCACACTATCACTGTGAGATATACCATTGTAAACTTGTACCAATAAATCTGAACCATGCATCAACCTGTACCTCAACCTATAATCAACCTGTACCACAAATTGGTGCATCAACTATACACCAACCTGTAATCAACATGTACCATAAACAAGTGCATCAACCATGCACCAACCTGTAATCAACCTGTACCATAAACAAGTGCATCCAACCATGTTCCAAGTATGTACCAATCATGTGTCAACTACTCATCAAATATGACTCATC
>ML790592.1:553621-579100 GCA_009831015.1 Picea engelmannii | reverse complement strand
CATGATGCAGAGGTTGGACTTGTCATGGAAGAAATAAAATTTGACCAGGAGAAGCCCTTAGTTGAGGCACATGAAGAGGTCATTTATAAACAGCTTGAAGTAAATCCATAGTCATCAGTGGATCAGTAGCCACCTATGTCCATCCTTATTCCACTTGTACCTACAGTTCACAATAAGCATCTTTTGGACCCACAGATGCCTTTGGCTATGTTTCAATCAAGTGTGCATGTAGGGGACATCAAGCAAGTTGTCAGCAACTTTGAAAACGTGAAGGTAACCGTTCATAAGTTAATCATGCGTTGCCTACAGTTTCATGACCCTATCAATGAGTACATAAAGTTACACTTTTCAAATGATTTGGAGCATGTAGGCTTGATCTTTGTATCATCATTTGAAGGTAATATGGGTGATCATAAGAATGAAATTAGCCATCTATCACACTTTCCTTGTTTCTTATGGATCATTTGCGGTGAAGCGAAGGATTCAATTATCAAACAGTTTGAATGGCTATGGTGGAAGCTTGCCTTCACCTAGCCCATTGTAAAAATCAGTTAGTTTAGGTTTTGTACATAAATAATCTCTTTTTGGAGCATGTGTGTTTTTTTTCCTTTTTATAAGTAGAATAGTGTACATGTTGGCCTTTGTCGAAATGTTTTGAGCTCGACCCCATAACCCAATGCATAAGGCGGCTGGAAATACGTGTTCTTGGCAGGGAGTAGGAAGCATTTCATCCCCTGTGGAGCCAAATGTTATCACATAAAGTTGTCAAAAGGTCGTACAGATACCCAGTCCTTTTCTTGCACGAGTATCGACCTTGAACACAAAGTGCATCTTTCATAGAATTCCTTTTCGAGCTTAAAATACAAGCAAGTAGACAAGCTTATCTTCCAAGGACGAAGATCCAACAGGCAAATCAGATCAGTGGTTCGTGGATATTCAGGATCTGAAAGTTTCTCGAAGTTTAGTGCCAGGGCAGAGGCCCGAAATCAAAGGTCGAGCAAAGATTTAATCTGGGTCGTAGATAATGAGGCTAAAGGTGGCAATCAATCCAAGGTTTCGCGGAAAAGACTATCGGGAGTTTTGAAATGAGGAAAGTGAAAAATCCCTGATGGTCGAAACCCGAAATAGATCTAGACCATTAAATTCAAAGGGACGTGTGGCCCCGGATCAACAGGTTCGTGGTCTCATGAATCAGCGTTTTGAGAATGGTGCACAACACAAGTTCATGCAGTGTGAACTCGCGAAGTGCTCGAGAGTGGGCCCAGGGTCACAGCCTAAAGTCATATTGAAGTGGGTCCATAAAGGAGATTGAGCACCCATCACATGAAGATGATAGTTTGTGGTTTTCGGTGAGAATCCTTGGTCGTTGGGTGGAAAGCATATCCGAATTTTGATTTGAGTTGGGCGTTTTAGTCAAATCGAGAATCGGGGGTGTTGTGGTCAAGTGATATGAGGATCCCCGAAAGATGAAGTCCCGAAGTTCCTGTGGCGATAAGCGTCGGGTCGTGGCCCAAGGTCACATGAAAGAATGTGCAGTGGAGAAGAAGATGGCACCTGAAGCCTTGGAAGCACAAAGGAAGGTGCAATTTTCATGAGAGTTGTGCCAAGGCCGAAGACCCTCATGATAGTAGAAAATGAGATCATCATGGTTTCAGGGCACTAGGTTGACGCAAAGAACCGCCAACATCCCATGGAAGCTTCCATAGAGTTCAAAGCCTCGTCCTAATCCCAATGAAGCAGTTAATAAAGAGGAGGGGTGGTGGTTGAAACCTCGTATCACCTCATAAATGGAAATCATGGAAGGCCTACCCGTGGAGGCAGATTGTCAACCCAAAGTTTCCTGAGGATGGATTTTCTTGCAAAACCCATACTGATTTGATTTTACGTCTGACAAAGGAAGGAACACACATTCTAATAGAGCGAGGGTCAAAACTTTGAATGCAGGGGCCCGATCACGTTCCTAGTGGTTGTAACAATTCTTAGTATATGTATGCAGTTTTGATATTTTGTAATGGTTGATGGTTGAGCAGTTCTCCCGTATTGTAAACTTTTGATGAAGAACACTGGTTCTCTGGTTATGTATTTTTTTTTTAGACTTCTTGATTAATCTAAGTCAACTTTCTTCTTCCACTTATTTGCCTCTGATACTGAGAGAGTTCATGATTGATTGATTCATATGGATTGTTGTAACTGTATTATGATGAATGTTTGATTATAGTGTTGTTATAATGTCTTCCAGTTTCCTTGAAAATTTGAATTTAAGAGGATCTTGTGTTTGAGTTTTTTCCTCCTTGGGTTGTTGGAAGACCTGATGTCCATAGCAAACCTCTACACTTTCTCACCAAAGTCCTCCTCCTATTCACCTTTACTCTAACTTACTGACTGAAGTTGATACAAGACCGCAATTGTTTGTGCATGCCATCCCATATTTTATGAGTTGGAATGTTATTATCTCGAGCCTTATCCATTTGACCCCCTTGAAATTCATTTACATTTATTGTATAAATTGATGGGTACTGGGATTACCTCCCCTACAGTCAGGAGGTGACTTCTAGTGCTAACATAATGTTGTATACCTCTTCAACTTAGTGTCCATATTCTCCCACAATGTAGTCCAAAATGCATTGAGAAATATGGTATCCCTATCTTAGATGATACTCCTTGGTATCCCAAAGTGCACCCAAACATGTGCAATGAAAATATTTGTTGCTTCTTGTCCATTGATGGTGTTTTTACAAGGCATGAGAATGAACATTCTGTTGAACCTGTCAACTACCACAAATAGATATTCATGTCCCTTTCTGGTTGTTGGTAAATCTCCCACAAAATCCATGGAAATTCTTTCCCAAGGTTGAGTGGGTACAAGTAAGGGATGGTATAGACCTTGCTTCTTGTTGTTGGGATTTTCGGTACAACAAAGTATACATCCTCCAAGATACCATGCTACATATTATTTCATTTTGGACCAATACACATACCTCTGTAAGTTAGAAACGGTCTTCCAACACCAAAATGTCATGCAACCTTGGAGGTGTGAGCCTCTCTGATAAGATGCAATCATTCACCTTTTGGAACATAGAGCTTGTAGAGTAATCCATTCTGGAAATGATAGTTAGCCTTGCCATCACCTTCTTCTATATGAATTTGGCCATTTAGTTGTTGAAACACCTCCTTTAATTCCTTGTTTTCTGTGTATGCCTCTTTATATGCATCATGGGTAAAAGGCTCCATGTGCAACATAGTTCCCAAAGCTGTAATCTTGGATGTAGGTGGTCATGAAATCATGTCTTCCAAATTATTTGTGCTACCCTTCATATAATTTATGACAAAATGAAATTGTTGTAAAAACCCTATCCACTTGTAATTCCTGGTTTGTTGTAGCTTACTCTGGGCCTGCAAACACTGTAGTGGTTGGTGATCTGTGTGGATGATGGTCTCCTTTCCCATCATATAGTGATTCCACTTTTTGTTAGATTGTACCAAGGCATAGATATCCTTGTCATAGGTATGGTATTTGAGAACCACCCCATGAAATATTTCAGAATGATAACATATGTGCCTTCCTCCCTACATCATTATCGCTCCCATGGAATACCAACTTGTATCTGTCTCCACTTCGAAGTGCGTATGAAAGTTTGGTAGTATGAGCACTGGTTGTTGACTAATATTTTTTTTCAGCTTGAATGAGCATTGTTGTAATTGCTTCTTCACTTCATTTTCTTCCAGAACAGACTGTCTATACAACTCAATATTTGACAATGGGGAGTCTAACAATAATTGTATCTCGTGCTCCACTTACCTCTTAGGTGGTATCCCTTTAATATCCTAGAACACTCCTTTGTATTCCTATAGAAACTCCTCCATTTAATGTTTCTACTCTTTAGTACACCCCCTCCGGGGATGCCTTCACTCTCATTGACTCATCATCAGATTGATTTTCTCTTAAGAAAAGTAAAACATATTTCTTACTATAACTAATCGTATTATTGTCTTGGTTGGCACTTACCAGTGATATATTTGAGTTGCCTTTATGTGCGTTGATGATGTACGACTTCCCATCCTTGATCAATAGGTATTGTTTGACTCTTTGCATGAATATTGCATCCCTCATATACATGCAAGGGATTCTAAACACTACTCCACATACATCAAGGGGTACTACATACAATTACACTTCATCAATAAAATCAACACTTACAACAAATATAGTCTTACGCTTTTTCATTACCTTTATATATGCATCCTTGTTTACCCAACACAATGGATAGGGGCTAGGATGATTGTGAAACTCCAATCCAATATTGTTGACTAGATCCACATCTATGAGATTATCCTGTGAACCAGAGTTGAACAAAGCATCTATCTTGGTCTTCTTTGTTAAATTATGAGCTTGATTTATTATGCAGATTAATTCTTTTATTCTCTTCAACACTTTGATTCCATCTTAATACACTTCAACTATACCAAATCATAACTAAATAGCAATAACTATGTAGATAAGTAAGCATGCACATCAAAAACACATATACCCTGGGGAAACCCTGTACAGGGAAAAAAAAACCCAACAAACGATATTCCTTTAATGCATTAATAATGTAAGATCACTTACAAATATCCACCATGAATGTTATGCTCTTAAAGAGCTTTCCAGTATGACTTTGACCTGGAAAATACCTAAGAGACCTTTTTGAAATACACCTTTGATATGTTGCCTCTATTGTTGATATACAACACTAATATGTTGTTGATATATGCCTTTGATATGAAGCCTCTTTATCACTGATATGCTTCTCTATTGCTTCTCCCTTAACCTGCATATCAAAACTGTGTTGAAGAGAGGGGTCGACCTTCGCTTATATAGGCTGAAGAGGAGAAGAGGAGAGACTCGAAATAGTAACCTGTTTGCATGAGTTAATCATAACTCAACTTCATACTTTAGTTCGAACTTAGAACTAGACTTGAGACTTGTATGATTTAGTTCAAAAATAGAACTAGACTTGAGACCTTAGTTACAACTCAACATTACACTTTAGTTCAAAAATAGAACTAGACTTGAGACTGGTATGCTTTAGTTCGAAAATAGAAATAGACTTCAGACCTCAGTTACAACTCAACATTACACTTTAGTTCGAAAATAGAACTAGACTTGAGACTTCAGTTACAACTCAACATTACACTTTAGTTCAAAAATAGAACTACACTTGAGTCTTCAGTTACAACTCAACATTACACTTTAGTTCAAAAATAAAACTAGACTTAATACTTCAGTTACAACTCAACTCTTTACAAGGAAATTCAAAATTCTCTTCATGGTGGATAATGTTACACATGCCAACACACTAGATCAATACATTTATATCATTTGCAATATTATGAATAGTGTTTGTTTCTAGCTCATAGGAATTTTATATTCAACCTAAATTTTGCTAGAAGCCTTGACTTTTTCTCATGGCTCACAAGGTTTGACTAGGCACACAGAGGTTGTATGTTCCCCCTGACTTTTGCACTAGTTTGTCTATGCTCACAAAGGTTGTATGTTCCCCCTAACTTTTGCACTAGACTGTCTATTCTCACAAAGTTTGTACATTCCCCCTGCCTTTTACATTAGAATCACATAACATCTCATTCATCCTGACTTTTGGTTTGAATCATAGAGGTTGTACGTTCCCCCTAGCTTTTGTCAATACCTCACAAGACTGGTTGATTTTATAAATCTCCCTGGCTAGCCTTAGGGTGTCCCATATGGCCTCTCATTGGAGAATGATTGTCGATGATACCAAATTTAACACTCCCTCTCAGTGAGGGAGTCATTCTCAGCCACACCAAGCTTGACTCTCAGCTGCACAAACTGTCTCGAGGTCAGAGGCTTGGTTAGGATATCAGCTACCTGCTCGCTCATGGCTATGTAATGTAACTTTATAGTTTTTCTCTGGACCAAGTCTCGGATGTAGTCGTACCTCATGTCAATATGTTTTG
Organism: Picea engelmannii; assembly: GCA_009831015.1. Taxonomy (NCBI): domain Eukaryota; kingdom Viridiplantae; phylum Streptophyta; class Pinopsida; order Pinales; family Pinaceae; genus Picea; species Picea engelmannii. The sequence goes on along the minus strand of ML790592.1, from coordinate 573,124 downwards.
ACCTATCATGAAATATCGGGTTCTCTGTCAATTTTATACAACTTTGATTATCACAGTGAACCATCGTCGTCTCAAGCTTGTCACCAAACAACTCAGAAACCAATTTTCTGAGCCATATTGCTTCCTTGCTAACATCACTTGTTGCAATGTACTCAGCCTTTTTTGTACTCTGTGCAATGGATCCCTACTTCCGGATTGACCAAGAGATCATAGCGGATCCTAAACTGAAGCAATATCCATAAGTACTCTTCTGATTCACTTGTCTTCATGCCCAATCAATATCTGCATACCCATGCAGAAATAAACCACCACTGGATGTATATCTCTGACCATAAGTAATGGTCCCTCTGAGATATCTCAAGATGTGCTTTTCTACCACCAAGTGTCTCTGTCTCGGTTCAGTCATGAACTGACTCATTGCAATCACTGCATATCATATATATGGCCTAGTGTGGATCATGTACATCAATGATCCAATCAACTTCCTATACATGGAGGGATCCACCAAATCTGAACCTGTATTAGAATCATGCAGCTTCCTTAGGTTGGTAACCATCAGAGTAGACATGGATTTCCAATCCATCATACCAAACCTCTTTAGTACATCCGCTGTGTATTTTCCTTGTGCCATAAATATCTTGCCCTTTCTTTGACATACTTCCAATACTAGGAAGTAATGCATCAAGCCTAAGTCTTTCATCTCAAATTTTGAGGTTAGCTCCGTCTTAAACCAAGGTATTAACCCTTCATATCCTATTAGAAATATATCATCAACATACAGGATTAGTATAATAGGTTAACTACCTCTTACCTTGAAGTACATATTTTCATCAGCATCACTTTTCTGAAAGCCCATGATTTTAAGAAAGCCATCAATCCTGTCATACCAAAATCTGGGAGCCTGCTTAAGACCACACAAGGCCTTCCTTAGCTTGCATACATGAGTTCCTTTGTTATGAAGTACAAAACCATCTGGTTGTTCCACAAATACCTCATGTTCAATCTTTCCATTCAATAATGTTGTTTTTACATCCATTTGATGTAACTTCCAACCAAGAACGGGAGCTAAAGCAATACTAGTTCGAATGGAGGTATACCTAGCTACGGGGGGAAAAGTCTCTTCATAGTCGATTCCTTCTTTCTGAGTGAAGCCTCTGGCTACAAATATTTTTTTGAACTTTTCCACACTTCCATCAGCTGCATGTTTGATCTAATAGATCCATTTGGAAGAAACCACTGATTTTTCTTTTGGCCTCAGCACAATGTCCCAAACATTGTTATTTATAATAGACTTGTATTCCTCACGCATGGCATCCTTCCATACTTGTAATTTATCTTCTTCTTCAAATGAAGAAGGTTCGGCATCACTAATGCTTCTCATCAGTGAAACATAGACTCCAAACCTATGAGGCCTCTTCCTTTCCCTGAAAGTTCCTTTGGGAGAAACTATCCTTTCTGCTTCATGCACTATCTCTTTAAGCCACCCTGGCTTCCTTTTGGCTGGAGTTTCTTCAATATTTATTTCTAACACTTTAGCAGGTTCTAGGGTATCATTACTTGGCCCTTCATGAGGTTCCTCCCTCTGATCATCTGACTCTTCATTTTCAAAAGAGGGTGAAGCTGGCTTAACTGCTTCTTATTCCTACTGAAGCTCTCTGGATTTCTTAAATGCGGCTTCCTCATGGAAAGTCAAATCTTTGCTTACCTCTATTTTCCTCTATCTTGGTACATAAATCCTGTAAGCCTTGGAGTTCTCACTGTACCCCGAAAAAACCCCTTTCTTTCCTGAGGGTTCCATCTTTTTCCTCTTTTCCTTAGGAACATGAATATACATAGGACACCCAAATATCCTTAGATGACCTACTTCATGTTTGATCCCTAAGAAGAACTCTTCAGGAGTCTTATCCTTCAAGATAACATGTGGACACCTGTTTTGAATATACATGGCAATGGAGGTAGCTTCTGCCCATAAATAATTTGGCGGATCCTAGTCAAACATCGTTGCTTTCGCTGCCTCACAAATTGTCCTGTTTTTCCTCTCAGAAAATCCATTTTGCTCAGGGTTATATGGCACGGTCGATTGTTTTTTTATTCCTACTGACTTGCAAAATCCTCAAACTGGAGAGATTCAAACTCTCCTCCATTGTTTGTTCTAAGGATTTTGATGTGTTTCTTTGTCTGCTTTTCAATAAAGGCTTAATACTCTTTTAATTTATCAAATGTGTCACTTTTAGCTTTAAGGAAATATATCCAACATTTTCTTGAGTAATCATCAATAAAAAAGACATAATACAAACAACCACTGAGTGAGGGAGATGACATGGGACCACATACATTAGAATGAACCAAATCTAAGATGCCTTGAGTTGTGTTGTCACTACTAGGAAATACTTTCTTTATATTTTTACCTAGCATGCATCCCTTACAAATTTCATTTTTACTAAGAGAAATAGAGGGCATGCCACATACAATGTTCTGTATATCTGGAAGAGCTTTGTAATGAAGATGTCCAAGTCTTATGTGCCACAACTCACTGGAGCTAATCACATCATGAGCCAATGCCTGAACTGACTATCCTGACATGACGTACAGTGCTCCACTGCGAGTTCCAATGGATTCTAATGTACTTAAGTGGCTACCTTTATCCCATAGTAGTGTCTTCCTATCCTTGAAGATCACCCAATATACCTTGACCTCAAGGGTTGCAACTGATAGTAGATTCTTCTTGAGAACTAGAACATATAATACTTCATCAACATGAAGTCTAGCCCCATATTCAAATCTAAAGGAGATAGAGCCTACTCCCTCTATATTGTAACATTTGTCATCCCCAAGCTCAACATGCTCTGCAAAATATTTTGTCTCGAAATCTGAGAGGATCTCCTTGTACCATGTCATGTGATTTGATTCACCATTATCTACTAACCAAGTTTTTGGCCTCGTGAAAACTGAACTAGATAAGGCAGAAACCAAGTAATATTCTTTTCTATTTTCTTTCTCAATAGAAGGACTTTTCTGATTTCTTTTGGATTCATCATCCTTGACAGTTGAGGCATTATGTTTCCCTTTCCTTAGATATTTCTTTCTAAACCAACAATATTTAGAAAAATAACCCAACTTATTACAACTAAATCATTTAATCTTAGATGTATCAATATTCTTGCCTTTGAATGTACCTTTGGTGTTTGGCTTCCTCTAAGAACCTTTCTGTAAAGTGCCTTTCTTCTTTCCCGTGAATCTTGATGCTAAATATGAGTACTCTTCTTTTTTTGGCTCGCTCTTGGTAGTTGTGTGACTCTCCTCTTGGAGGAAATCATGCCATAACCACCAAACATGGGTTGAATCTCTCTCCCACTTACACTGGATAAGAAGGTCTCCCATGACGAAGGAAGACCATAAAAAATGGCCTGGACTAAATCATCATCATCCACTATCACCCCTGTGACCAAAAGCTGATCTCTGATCTGGGCTATCCTGGAACAGAAAGATTCCACGGATTCACCTTTCTCCATCTTCAAATACTTAAGCTTGTGCTTAAGTGTCCTCTTATGACTTGTAGCTTGTTTCTCATACAGATTCACCAAGGTATCCATACATTCCTTGGCATTCATTAATGAAGTCATTGCAGGCATTATATTGTCTTTGACTGAGTCAAAGATGATTCGCTTGGCCTTTGATTGACTCTTCCTGAAGGTCTCTCTTCCTGCATTATTCGTGGGTTCCTCCACCATTGTGGTCACATACTACTCAAGATCATGCTCCTACAAGATATTTGTTATCCATAGCTTCCACACATTGAAGTTGGTAGCTCCTTCTAGCCTATCCTCGGCCCTTACTAAAATGGAGGATGCCATGGACTTCACACTGGAAACTTAATCAAGCTAGCTTGGATCTATGTGTACATGTTGTTGCACTTCAACACGCTTAACACACCCTGAGCTTTGATACCATGTTAAATTATGAGCTTGATTTCTTATGCGGATTAATTCTTTTATTTTCTTCAACACTTTGATTCCAGCTTAATACACTTCAACAATACGAAATCATAACCGAATAGAAATAACTATGTAGATAAGTAAGCATTCACATCAACAACACATATACCCTGGGGAAACCCTATACAGGGAGAAAACCCCAGCAAACAATATTCCTTTATTGCATTAATAATGTAAGATCACTTACAAATATCCAACATGAATGTTCTGCTCTTAAAGAGCTTGCCAAGATGACTCTGACATGACAAAGAGCTAAGAGACCTTGCTGAAATACACCTTTGATATGTTGCCTCTATTGTTGATATACAAAACGGATATGTTGTTGATATATGCCTCTGATATGTAGCCTCTTTATCATTAATATGCTCCTTTATTGCTTCTCCCTTAACCTGCATATCAAAACTGTGTTGAAGAGAGGGTTTGACCTCCGCTTATATAGGCTGAAGAGGAGAAGAGGAGAGACTCGAAATAGTAACCTGTTTGCATGAGTTAATCATAACTCAACTTCGTACTTTAGTTCAAACTTAGAAATAGACTTGAGACTTTAGTTACATCTCAACATTACACTTTAGTTAAAAAATAGAACTAGACTTGAGACTTCAGTTACAACTCAACATTACACTTTAGTTCAAAAATAAAACTAGACTTAAGACTTCAGTTACAACTCAAATATTTACAAGGAAATTCAAAATTCCTTTCATGGTGGATAATGTTACACGTGCCAACACAATAGATCAATACATTTATATCATTTGCAATATTAGGAATATCATTTGTTTCTAGCTCATAGGAATTTTATATTCAACCTAAATTTTGATAGATGCCTTGACTTTTGCTCATGGTTCACAAGGTTTGACTAGGCTCACAGAGGTTGTATGTCCCCCCTGACTTTTGCACTAGACTGTCTATGCTCACAGAGGTTGTACGTTCCCCCCGACTTTTTCATTAGACTCACATAGCATCTCTTTCATCCTGACTTTTGGTTTGACTCACAAAGGTTGTACATTCCCCCTACCTTTTGTCAATACCTCACAAGGCTGGTTGATTTTCCAAATCTCCTTGTCTAGCCTTAGGGTGGCCCATATGGCCTCTCATTGGAGAATGACTGTTGATGCTGCCAAATTTAACATTATTGACCTAAATATTGATGTGGAAGAGCTTGGTAATATATTTCTCTTCCTGGTGATGAAGGATACTCAGATTCACTTCCTTCTACACATATGTGCAAACAATATTTTCATCCACATCCAAGATACTTTCAACTTGATTTCTTGAATCTTTTGGTAGAATGTTTTTTTTCTTCCATCCTTCTTGTGGTTCTTTGGGTTCAAATTTGGATGTAGTTTCCAACATTTTCCCTTGATGTGGCCATCAATGTTGCAATGATTGCAATGGTTGTTGGGATATTTTCTATGTTGTACAGTGACTATTGTCTTATCTTTTCCCCCTTTCCACTTTTTCTTCCCCTCTTTGAAAGGTTCATGGTGCTCTTTTTTCTTCGAACCACTTGGTTACCCCTTCTTTTGGCCTATGTTTTCTAGGTAATGTTCCTGTACACAAGCCTCATCCACTGTCATTGGCTTGAAGAGCAACACCTTCTTTCGTAGATGAATATGCAATCCCCCTAGATACTTGAGGAGTACATCTCGGTTCTTGGGAGAGATACTCAACATGATGGCCATCTTTCTGAACTCGGTGGTGTACTCATGTACACTCTGCCCCTACGTCTACCTGAAGTAGTGCCACCAGATCCATTGTTCCTCTACATACGCAATATAGTAGAATTGGGACTTGATGAGGGTTTTGAAGTCCTCCCACCTAGTTACTGGTAAATCACCTTCCAGCCTAAGTGTTTCCATGTGGCTTTCCCACTAGGTTAAAGCATGACCCTCTAAATTCAATCTAGCAAATGAAATATTATGCCCTTCATATATATGGTGAATGCTAAAATAAACTTCTAGTTGTTGCAACCAATGATTCAATTTTAATGCATCAATCTCACCTTGGTATGGATTTATGTCCACTTTCACTTCCCTCTTAAATAGGGACTGTGAAGGGTTCAAAAAACTCAAACTTGACTTCTCTTTCTCAGATTCTTTCTGTTAGGGACCTAACCCCTCACGTAGGTAGAATAATATATTCCGATGTAATAAGGGTCAATATTAATAAGGCCTAGAAATAAGGAAGAATAAATAATATGTAAGAATACCTAATAGAAGCTTATGATTCTAGAAGGATCTTGCTCTAGATGGTTCTCTTGATAGACATATTTAGTATAAATAGGAGTCAAGGGTATGAGAAATGTTGTCTTGGATATTATTGTAATAGAGCTCTGCTCGACTAGAGGTTGCCCCCTTGAAGAGGCAAGTGAGCATTGCTCTCAGTAATCGAAGTGCTCTTTCTGGTGTTATTCTGTTATCATTTTAGTATTATTGTGGTGTTGTTCTGGTTATATTGTTGTTCATCTTCCATTTCTAGAATTTTATTTYTGTTCTGCATACTTTTTATATCTRGAATATTACAAGTGGTATCAAAGCACTTTCCTTGGCAGAAAATTGTGGGTAAAWATTTTTTCAGGGTAGAGACGTATTCTGGCGTCTTTAAGCTATAGATATCTATCATTACATGCATAAACCCRCGGTTGAGGGATTCATACACACAAGAAATACAAGTGGTACTCAAGCACACATCTGTTGGCCACCCTTGTAACCCCTATTGGTACCCCTTCGAGTGGTAGCGCATTAAAAAACACTTGTATAAAGATCGACCTAGATTTCCTGAAGCCCTCTTTAGATAAACCGATCGGTCACCTGACTACTATAGCATCACCGAGAAAAACACWTGGGAAGATACTCTCTAGTACCTGGGTAGTTAGGTAGTATGGTTAAGGGCACRGTCTAGCCTCCTTAGTTGGTGCCCTGAGATATTGGGTCGAGTACTACTATTGGACCCCACACGTATATCAGAGAGCTATAGCACAGGGAAAACCCTTGTCTGTAGAACCCTTGAATACCCAACCCTTGGGGACAGAAACAAAAAATAAAACAGACAGGATCTATAGTCGTGCAACTATGTTCGAGTTTCCAATTCGCTACACATTTCTTCCTGGTTAAGCATTTTGGAATTTCATCACTGCAGTATTCTTCAGAACGGAGTATAACTCTGCAGGTGTAAAAAAAAGTCTAGAAATTTTTGCACCATTATTTGAGACCTATTCCATTGGATTTATATCTTCTCCCTTATCACATTCATACCTATCAATTTTCATCAAACATTTTGACCCCACCTGCCCCTCTTCAGTTCCCTCGTCATCATGGCCCATACCCGTAGCCAAGACTTGGAAGCTTGCTTCAATACCTTGCAATCTAATTTCATAGAGACCCAACAAGAAGTGAGATAGCTCAGTGCCAATATTTCCACGATCAATAAAACCATGCATTCCTCCATCGCCGCCTCAATCGCGGAACTCAAAGAAGTCCTCAAACAAGGCATGACTACCCAACTTGAATCTGTCGCTTCAATGATCTGCACCAAGCTGCATATCCCTACAGATCCCCCTTTATTTGAACCACCTTTACATACTTAAGCTGAAACATCCTCTCATTCCCATAAGTTTCAGTCCCATCACTTTCAGCGTTACCTACGCCTTCCGCAGGTGGATGTGACCAAATTTGATTGATCGGATCCCACTTGTTGGGTAACTCAAATGGAACATTATTTCTCTTTGTATGACATTACAGATGACTTGGCCAAACTCCGGTATGGTGTTCTCCATATAGATTAAGAACGTTGGCAATGGTGGAAATGGAGAAAAACTTCCCGTCAATGGTATGTTTCTTGGACACACTTTGTGGTAGATATTTATGAATGCTTTGACACTGACACCAACCATTTAGGCCATTTGACAAAGTTGAAACAATCTAGCATAGTGGAAGACTTTATAGTTGTTTTTGAGCGACTGGATTTTCGTACAGAGGGCATGTCTAATGATTTTTTCCGAGAATGTTTTATCAGTGGCCTCAAGGATGAGATACGTACCCATGTCCTCATGGCTCGGCCTCAGAGTTGGGTGGAGGCTACTAAACGAGCTAAGGAAGCACAATTGGTTGTCTCTTCTCAAAACCATAAACCCTCATTTATTCCTCGCACTAAAACAATAAATCCAACTCCTCCTTCTACTCCACTAAAGATCCAAAAAGTGACCAGGGCCAAAATGGTTGAACACCAACTCAAAAGCCTTTGTTATAATTTTGATCACAAATATTTTCCGGGACACAAGTGTCAGGAACAAAGGATTTTTATGGCCATCTCGGAGGATGTTTCGGAAGAGGATGTTGAAGCTCCCCTTGTGTCTGAGTCACCTGAACCCACCGAAATTACCCCTCCCTCAGACCCTCCCAAAGTAGAACCGGTCATTTCCCTAAATGCTCTCACAGGATTCTCTGCTCCCCAAACCCTCGAACTAATTGGCTACATCAAGCATAGGAAGGTCATCATTCTTGTTGATAGTGGCAGCACCCATAATTTTATTCATCGTCGCATTTCCCAAGAAACTAATTGCTATATTCGTGCAGTTAATCATTTCCAAATCATAATTGTCAATGGCGGGTCCATGAAATGTGGAGGGCGTTGTGAAAATGTGTTTCTCCAAATTGGTGACTACCACCTGAAATATCATATGTTTTCTATCGACATGGGCGGTTGTGACATTGTGTTGGGTGCGGACAGGCTAAGGACTTTGGGTCCCATTCTCATGGATTTTAAGGAATCAACCATGCAATTCGACCAGGAGGGCCAGCAATATAATTTCCAAGGAATCATCGTTGGTTCCCCTGAGATCATTAGTTCCCATCGCATGGAAAAGCTGCTCAAAAAAGGTCATTCGGGCGTTATTTCCCAACTCCATTCCATACAAGCAACTAAGACACCCTCTGTGTCGCAGGACCTCTAATTTATCCTCTCTAAACATCAAGTGGTTTTTTCCACTCCCTAGGGACTCCCTCCTTCCCATGGTGTTCATGATCATTCCATTCCCCTTGTCCCAGGAAGCCTTCCTCCCAATATCCATCCCTATCGTCACCCCTTTTAACAAAAAAATGAAATTGAGAAAATGGTTCAAGAACTGCTTAACGCGGGTGTTATCCTCCCTAGTACGAGCCCCTACTATTCTCTCATGGTCATGGTCATGAAGAAAGAAGGCTCTTGGCGCATGTGTCCTAATTTTCGCTCCATCAACAAACTCACCATTAAAGACAAATTTCCCATTCCTGTCATTGATCACCTCTTGGATGAATTGAGTGGTGCCCAGTTCTTTACTAAACTTGATCTTCATTCTGGATACTACTAGATCCATATGAAAGAGGCAGACATTCCTAAGACTTCCTTTAGAACTCATGAAGGCCACTATGAGTTTTTGGTCATGCCCTTTGGTTTGTGTAATGCTCCCTCCACTTTCCAAAGCCTCATGAATCATGTCTTCCATCCTTTTCTCTGTCATTTTGTCTTAGTTTTCTTTGATGATATCCTCATCTGTAGAAAAACTTGGACAAACCATATTGCTCATGTGGATCGAGTTCTCCATCTACTCTATCAGCACCAACTTTTCCTGAAACAATCTAAATGTGCGTTTGGCACCTCAGAAGTCAAGTACTTGGTCATCTTGTTGGAAAGAACGACGTCAGGGTGGATCCTAAAAATATTGAAGCTATCCAAGACTGGCCTCACCCAAAGACTCTAAAAATATTGCGTGGATTTCTGGGCTTAATAGGTTATTATCGCAAGTTTGTTAAGAATTATGGAAAGATTGCAGCCCCTCTCACTGCACTCCTTAAAAATAATTATTTCACCTGGACTCCAGTAGTTGCTCAGGATTTTCAAACCTTAAAGATGGCCATGTGCACCACTCCAGTCTTGGCACTTCCTAATTTCACAAATACCTTTGTCCTAGAATGTGATGCTTCAAGGAAATGAATTGGCATTGACCTTATGCAAAAGGGTCGGCCTTTGACCTTTACCAGCAGACAACTGTCTGAACGAAATTTGGAAAAATAAATCTATGAAAATGAAATTTTGGCTATTTTGCATGTCATTGATCTTTGGCACCCTTATCTATTGGGGCAACGCTTCCAAATTAAGACAGATCATCAAAGACTCGAGTAGTTTTTGGAACAACGCATCTCCTCCCCAGAGAAACAAAAATGGGTGACTAAGCTCTTTGGATATGATTATGAGATTATTTACAAGAAAGGAAAAGACAATATGGTTGCGGATGCACTTTCCCAAAAATATGAAGATGAAGGGTCCCTTTTTTCTCTCTCCTTCATTGTACCAGATTGGCTCCAAGCCGTTCGCCAGGAATGGCTACACGATACCAAAAGTTCGCATCTGATACAACAATTACAGTCCAATTCACAAGTGTTCATAGGGTACTCCTGGTTCCATGATGAGCTTCGATACAAAGGCCATTTGTATTTAAGTAAACAATCAAAACTCAAATCCACGGTACTTTCTGAGCTTCATGCTACACCCATAGTTGGGCACTCAGGGTTTACCAAAACCTATGACAGGGTCAAATGTTCTTTTTCCTGGGATGGTATGAAACAAGACGTTCGTAGTTTTGTGGTTGAATGTGATGTGTGCCAATGCAACAAGGGTGAAACAGTCAAATCTCTTGGCACACTACAACCGCTTCCGATTCCACTTGCGATTTGGCAGGATATCTCTATGGATTTTATAGTAGGCTTACCTAAATCGGGAAATAAATCAGTCATCATGGTGGTCATTGATCACCTTTCCAAGTATGCTCATTTTTGTTCTCTTAAACACCCATTTACAACAGCGATTGTGGATCAACTTTTCATGGATCAGGTCTTCCAGCTTCATGGCATGCTGCATTCTATTGTTTCTGATCGAGACCCAATTTTCACCAGCAATTTTTGGTAAGAACTGTTCTAGCTACAAGTCACCCAATTGCATCTTAGTATAGCTTATCATCCCCAGACTGATGGTCAAATTGAAGTTGTCAACAAGTGTTTGGAAACATATTTGAAGTGCTTTGCATCAGAAAAGAAAAATCAGTGGGCTCAATGGTTACCACTAGTTGAATGGTGGTACAACACTTCATACCATACAGCTACCTGCATGACTCCTTTTGAAGTAGTATATGGACAAAAACCACCTTCAGTTCTCTCATATTTATTGGGTGTCTCAAAGGTCCATACGGTTGACCAAACGCTTACAGTTCGAGAGACTATTCTTCGTACCTCAAAGAGAATTTGGTCATGGCCTAGAATCACATGAAGCAACAAGCAGATCAAAGTCTCTCTGAACGTCAATTTACATAAGGGGATCAAGTGTTTCTTCGACTGCAACCTTACAAGAAAAATTCCCTCAAGGCTGACCATTGTCAGAAATTGACGCCCAAATTTTATGGTCCTTATATCATTCTCAAGCGTGTGGGATAGGTGGCCTATCAGTTATCTTTGCCTAGTCATTCTAAGCTACATCATGTTTTTCATGTTTCCTGCTTAAAGAAAGTGATTGGAACTAAGTGCCAAACTCAAACCAACCTTCCCAAGTTGGACGAAGAAGGCTCCATTTGGCTACAGCCAGAATCAGTTTTGGACAAGCGTGAGCATCACCTGTGTCAACGAACCATCAAGGAAGTGTTAGTCCAGTGGAAAGATACAACCCTAGCAGATGCCACTGTGGAACCAACTACCATTCTGCAATACCTTCCACATCTCAAGCCTTGAGGACAAGGTTGTTTTTAAGGGGGAGGAAATGTTAGGGACCTAACCCCTCACGTAGGTAGAATAATATATTCTGATGTAATAAAGGTCAATATTAATAAGGCAAAGCAGTAAGGAAGAATAAGTCGTATGTAAGAAGACCTAATAGAAGCTTTCGCTTATAGAAGGATCTTCCTCTAGATGGTTCTTTTGATAGACATATTTAGTATAAATAGGAGTCGAGGGTATGAGAACTGTTGTCTTGGATATTATTGTAATAGAGCTCTGCTCGACTGGAGGTTTCTCCCTCGAAGAGGCAAGTGAACATTGCTCTCAGTAATCGAAGTGCTCTTTCTGGTGTTATTCTCTTATCATTTCAGTATTATTGTGGTGTTGTTTTGGTTATATTGTTGTTCATCTGCCATTTCTAGCATTTTATTTTTGTCCTGCATACTTTTTATATCTGGAATATTACACTTTCCACAATTCCTTTCTTAAGTCTTCCTAACCTTACAATTTCCCCTTTGATTTGTTCTCTAAGTTAGAGCCTTCATCATCTCCAAACGGTTTGAGCTTGCTTGCTAGAGCCACCATGAGGAGGTTCATATTGCGAATGACGTCGACAAATTTTGCTTCCAACCTCTCAAATATCTCTTTTTCTGGATCTCGAGGGTTATTGTGAGCATACTTGTTCGCCATGGCTAGGGTTTTTGCGACTTCCCTTTAAGTCGATTCCTAGATCCTGCAACTTCCCACAAATACCCCAAAAGTAAAACCCGCTCTGATACCAATATGATCTATAACCTATCATGGATATTCCACCTGGATAGTTCGTCACAGCAGGTCTAATAAAATACTGAAATCTTTACTAGTACAGTTATTTTTCCTTCAGATCTCAGAATACTTAGTTATTGATTTTATGCTTATGCATGAAATAGAAAAAATGTGTAAAATAGAGAACAATAAAATACAATCACACCATCCACAAATAAACACAAGATAAGACATGGGAAACCCAATACGAGGAATAACCCAGCTAGAAGGTGAGTCTACTCTGCTCTCTTTTCTTTGGTATAGAAATGATGCAAGTACAAAGAAAGAGGCACTCTTTCTAGAGTTGCCTTTTACATGTGGCCTATATGGTGCAACAAAATATTTCTTCCTCTATTATGATCACATAATACCACTCTCCAATGTTTTTCTCAACTATGGAACAAGATACAATGGAAAAGAATGGAACCCCTTCTTCTCCTAATGGCCCATTATTTAACATAGCCCGATAGCCATGTAGGGATAGATTTTTTGACTTCCTCAACCCTCAATTGTGATAAGGTTTTGGACCTTATAGAATATTCTTGAAAATACATACATGGCTAGCTCCATATGCATGAGTAATGGGGGATGAAGTGGCATCCTCTCGTACCATGGTAGGTCAACTTGCGTGAGGCATAACGTTTGCTTATGAGCTTAGATTTACATGATTTTTGCACCATTGGAAAGGTATCAATGTGTAGAATAGCATCACGGGGTCCTACTTATGTTGGGAAAGTTTTAACCCCAAAAAATGCCATTTGATGCCTCAAAATGGCCCAAAAGGTTCTGGACCCCAATTTTCCAAACTGGGACCTGCCACTAAAATGGACCTGCAAGCTTATTCCTCCAATTTTTCCACTTCGAAAGGATCAAGATAGATGACAAACAATATAATGATCCAATCCGAATCAATTGGTTTCCTCCCTCCTCTACTACATGATCTATAAAGGTTTTGTTGAGCCAATACTACTTGAGCTATAAAGGTTTTGTTGAGCCAATACTACTTGAGCTATAAAGGTTTTGTCGAGCCAATATAACTCTATCAACTTGAAAATTTTAGTAGCTCGAGTTCTAGAGTATCCAGAATTAGGAACCCATCTATCAAACTCTACTTCAACTTGTTCTTTAAATAGTTTTTGGCATTTACTATTGATGGTTGTATCCATTTTCACCATCTTCTCTTTGGTATTGGTTGAGAATCAGTTGCAGAAATGCTTTGTCGCCCTTACACCATCTGTGTGGGCCCCGATCATTTGTTGATGAGCCTGGGTACGTCTACTCTTATTGTTTTTAGGGACATCAGATTTGTTTCTAGGGTGCATGGTTGGAGGCTTGGCCTTGACAAGGGAAGTAGGTGGCCACCCGATGGACAAAGCAATTGTCAACCAAGTCAATGGGTGTTCCAAATCAATGAACCTGAGTGTCTTCAAGGAGACCCCTCTATGCAGGGATTTGAGTGCTAAATTCTATGGAGGTATACATACCCTACCCCCTCTAGATTTGGACCTGTGATCTCCAAAGAAAAAACACATTTTCTTAATAATTAGACCATTACAATGTTACTATTAAAAAATATATTTCATATTAATGATTAAATTAAATATATAATCATATTATCAAATATTAATCACATTCATGCAATATTCATATAAAATCATGTCTTTAGACTAAACCCCACATAACATCACCTTAGGAATATTCCATCTTCTAGGCTATTGTTTACAAATTGCATGTTTTTATAACAAAACTTGATGCATTTATTAGTCCGTGCCGAAGGCCAAGGCAGGGACTATAGCAACCGCTTGTCATTGACCGGGTATTACCAAGTCCATTTCATCGCATTATTAGGTGCGTTTTGGAGCTAGGATTTGTCAAACTATGCATACCCTTATATTATTTGCCATAAATTTATCGTGATATCCATAGTTTCTTTAAATTCCATTTTTAATTGCATTTATTATGAAAACAAATTATTTTTTCTATTTATTAAATTTTGTAAATCTAATTTATGATTTGTTCTTAGCTTTTTTATTTGACTTAATTACCCTAGTGTATGGGATTTGTTTTTTTTTAATTTTCAGAATTAAAATTGATTTAAAAAAAAAAATGATTGGTAGTTTTGGCTGGCAAGCACTCAGACTGACCAGTGACACAAGGCAGACTACAACAGTCTCACCATGCTGCATTTGACAATTTCATCAGTGGATTCATGTATCATGGCGATCTACATGCACATTGTAGCCTATTTATTAAACTATACATGGCCTAGCCATTAATTTGGTAAACTGTATTGATTCAGTCGTTCCCATTCCCTTGATTTCGGTGGAGCCATCATAGCCCGTAATTCATTTCACTCAAGGGTGTTTTCTCTTTACGAGTGTAAGAGACCTTAATACCACAATAAAGGGTGCTTCTAGCCAGAGGTCTTGGCCTATGACGTGTGCCTGAACCAGTTCGTAGTTCTTATTGTGGGCTACCTTCAAAGATCTGAGAAGGTATGAAGAAAACCATCCCTCCTGGATTGACTCGTTTATACTGGTGCAGGAGAAAGGGTACGGGGTGACATACCATAGTGAGGAGCTTGACATGGAGAAGTTTGAGGCCCTCTTCTCTTGGATAGCGATAGGTCCTTTGCGATGGCAGATGGCAAGAACAAGAAGTTTCAATTCTTGTCCCAGGTGATATCATCAATATCAAACGATGGGACATTATTCATGCTGGTTCCTCTTCTTTAATAACAATAATCATTTGTGTGTGTTTTAACTTTTTATTGGATGTTAAGATTTTATATGATTTGCCTGTTTCAGGCCCTTGTCCAAAACTGTAAGGTTTAATGTTTTGAAGGTGATTCCTGCGTGTTCTAGCAGTGGTTCTGCAATGAAAGCCTTCACTGCAATATGAACCTATTTTTTGCTTGATTTGTCCAAACAACCACATAATCCATCAAATGCAATAGAATAGGCTTTTAAAGAGATGATGGTTTACTATTTCATCATTGCTCAAATTAATTGTCAGTTTAATCCCTTTTTTACTATGTTGAATGTTGAAGGGTGTACGAAGCACGTTGTTTTTAGTCTTGGTAGTTGAAAGTCCACTGTTTTTGGATACTTCTGTTTTGGTTTTAGCATCCAGAAAACCTTTGAAGGTATATCCTCAKAATTTATTTATTTCCAATGGCCAAATATGAATGATGTCACATTTAGTTTATTATTTATGCTAAAGGGTTTTCCTTTTAGTTCCTTCAGTTTTAGTAGGTGACATTCATGTGGGTTGACTAATTGTTGTCTCAACGATAATATATATTTTTATCAAAAGACCAATACATTTAACTTTTCCAACATAACTTTGAATTTAAGAAGGTTGCCTATGCAAATCTTGTTATCTGATGGTTGCCAATAGTATTTCAAGTGAAGATGCTAGATGTTAAAATCTAATGCACACTAGTGGTTGATAATATGCTTGCCAAGTTATTTGATAGGATTTTAAACTGAAGTACAAAGAAAGGATGCCTACTCAGTTTAAGATGTAAGTTGTATTTCCAATGAATATTGTATTTTTGTTTCCCAAAGTTTTCGCAATCTGTTTTTTCTCATATTGTTGCACCGCGTTGTAGGGTATGCCTCCAGATTTGAAAGGTTTCCTTGGAATCATCATTTCGCTAGTTATTACTTCCACCATCAGTTTCATAGGAGAAAACAATGCTGAAAATGCAGCAGTTTCCCTAACGTCAGGTCTTGCACCAAAGTCAAAGGTATTCAAACATGTACTTTGGAAGTTTATTGTGTAAACAACTTCTATTGCTTTTCCCAATTTATCTTTTGTATCTGTTTGATTACCTATGGAGAAATTTTTCTCTAGGTCCTTTGCGATGTTTGATTACCTATGGTGAAATTGTTCTCTAGGTCCTTTGCGATGGCAAATGGCAAGAACAAGAAGTTTCAATTCTTGTATCATCAATATCAAACTATGGGGCATTGTTCATGCTGATGCTTGTCTCCTTGAAGGTGATCCTTTAAAGATTGACCAGCGTGCCATGACTGGTAAGTCGTTGCCCCTGGCGAGGAACATCGGGAGGAAGTGTTTTCAGGGTCTACCTGTAAGCAAACTGAAATTGAGACAATTGATATTGAAATGGGAGCTCAAACCTTGAAATAGACATATATTGTAATTGAAATTACAGAAGCAACCGATATAACTAGAGGTGCATCTGATATTGTGCTCACTTAGCCAGGCCCCTCAAGTGTTATTATTAGTGTTGTTCTAACAATTTGTGCTACCTTTCAGAGAAATAACTGCTCTACTTGCCCATAGATATATACTATGTCAATCACTACTTGTATTATAGTAAATTTCGTCGAGAAATCCCCAAGGTGCAATTATCAGTGACCAAAATTATAAAAGTTACCCATTGTTGAAATCTAGTTTCGTATTTCCATCAAATTCACTAACGAAAAATTAACCACACAAAAAAAGTGGAGAGCGTTTTACTGTGACTTTAACCCACATCGAAGCCTTCAAGCTCGAACAGTTATGAGAAGCATGTCAAGGCATAATTTTGACTGAAGTGAGGGCCAATAGCACCATCATCGACTTCATTCGCCTGATAGTTGTGGACGCCGTCTTTATACTGCCAATGCAAATTCTGGTGATGATTCGAGGTTGCAAACCCCTCCTTTTATAACAATATTTCTGCAAACCCCTCCTTTATAACAGTATTTCTACAAGAGGTATATATTTATACCGTGTCATGGGGGGTTCAATTTGGCCCCATTCCATGGTGTTGAGATGTAGGGAGCAAAGAGTGATAAGCGCATTAGTCTTAAAATTCATTCGATTCATTCGGTTTTTTCCCTATCTGTTACATAATTCAAAGCAAATTAACAATACTTAGATATAAATATTACTTACTACTTTCTATTATTCAACAAGACAGGAACTCGCTGCTTCTCAGCTATTTGCCTTATTTAATTATATGTATTGTTTACCAATTGCATGCTTTTATAACAAAACTTATACATTTATTAATTATATGCTTTGACTCAACGTCTCTTCTCAAAAATATAAATTCAATCTCATTATTATCTCCATATTATCCTTATATGGTTTTTTAAATTTTTAATTTTCAAATATCTAACATTTTGAAGAAGATTTTTAAGATTAAAATATTTAAAATAAATAACATATCTTTGAAAATTAAAAAAATTATGTTGTTTTTTTAATTAATAATAAATTTTGTTAAAAAAATTTAAATAGCAAATTTCAAGTTGAGAGTTTGAATTTTTTGAATTTTTCTAATAGTAATTTCAAGTTGAAAGATATCTAATAGAAATGAAACTTTATTTTTTTATAAATCATTAATAAATTATTTAAAATAAAATAAATAATTTAATAAAAATAATGAATTAATATTAATATTAACTACCCTCGTTATCGACTAACAATGATATATTTTACCACGTATATATAAATATCCCCATTCAAGAACTTATTCCTCTAATTCACATGACCGACTTCCTTCCATTGATATATTGTTTCAAATAATAATTAAAATGTCACTTCTTCAATTTGCGTGGAACATGTGCATGTGGGAGACTTCGCAAAGGATTTTTTTATTTTGTAAGTTCAGATTTCTTGTTTGTGAATTATACTAGCACAGCCACGTATTTTACGTGGCTGATTAACGCCAAAAGGTTGGCGATCGTTGGTGATGTCAGCACAGAAATGTGGTCATCAAACGTCAGCCAGCAGAAATGAAACGAAACTTGGCCAACACAGAAACGAAATGAAACGCGGTCAGTACAGAAACGCGGTCACCACTCTGTGCAAATATTTTAATATTTTTTAATCAGGTAGACGTGGCAATAAGTTAGTGAACACAGTAATTTTTAAACACGATTAGGTAAATTTAAAAAAGTAAACATATAAACGGATGTCTTTATAACAGCTCGGAAGTTAATGGATGAAATCAGAGCCATTCATTTATTGTGACGACTAAGAATATTCTAGGCATATTTAATATAGTCCATAAAAAACGTATTAAGAACTAAAAGCCTATTAAATGTGCCCATTGTCAATAGGTGTATGCCTTTCGGCGTAATTATATTATGAAAACCAAAAATATAATAAAACACAAATATACTTATTTTGATATGAACGTCTTTACGTGCAAATGTGTATTGGAGAGACTTTAACGCGGGATTCCTCGTTTCTAGAATGACTTTAACGCGGGATTCTTGGTTTCTAAAATAAATAAATAAAATTATATATTGGGAAAGTGAAAATTATAATGATGATGATGATGAACATTCACTAAGACCTAATTGGTTTTTCGGATTTTAAGAGGGTAAGTGATTACTTGTGATTCTTTAGAATTTTGTTTATGTGCTCGAAAAGCATTAAGAGAAGCTTTCCAAGATCACCATACTTTTGTTGAGTTAAGAGGTTAGGAAGGTTGGTAGTGTGATCAGTATTTTGAAAATGAGATCTAATATGGGTATAGGTTGGACAATCAAAGAGAAAGTGCTTTTCATCTTCAACCTTCTTAGTGTCACAAAGGTGACACACTCTTTCATCCCATGGCATTTTAGGAATTGACCAACGCTCAGTTTCACTATGGAGCTCGTGAGAATTTGTTCTTATCTTATCAATGCTTATTTTTTTCTTTACACTTGGCAAAACAAATAGATAATTTTGATCTTCTAGATGAGGGTTGATTACATCTTTATAATACCTTAATTTTCTTTTTTCCTCTAACTCTTAATCACACCACATTTTTTCCTTAAATTTTGATTTGACACTTTTTTTAATAGTATCTTTATTCTCCAAAATGGTTTCTTCCATGATTCCCCAATAGTTTAGCCAAGACCGGGCGTCTTTATGCCATCCTCGCTTGAGTCAATGGTGGTTATGACTTGATTTGGAAGCAATTTTAGGTAGCCTCTTGTCTTCCATGTTGTTTAACTTGT
>ML790592.1:525241-540402 GCA_009831015.1 Picea engelmannii | reverse complement strand
TGATATATTTACCAAACCTCTACCCAGGGAAGTGTTCGAATATCTCCGACAAAAACTGGGAGTAGTCTCTGCCATGCAGAGGATCAGGTCTACTTAAGTACAGAAGCCTCAATTGGTTGCAAGGTTCTGATGAGCATGGTCATATGCAAAGGATTATTATGAAGATGCAGCATGATCTCAGGGGGAGCATGGTATTGTCTACTCTTTGCCATTGATGTCAAAGAGGGAGGAAAAAGATAGAGGAAGAGTATTGCCATCAATGACAAAGGGGGAGATTGTTGGAAATATTTTCATTGATGGCAAAGGATGAGACAAAGGAAGAACAAGAGTTTTCATGTAAGAAAATCAGTGTATGGTTGAGTTTTGGATGGGCATGTATAATCGCTGAAGAGGGTAAAGCTGCGAGGGAGATAAGCCATCGGGAGATTGAAGTTCTCAAGGTTGTGAGAACCGGGACATTGAAAGTCTCAAAATCCCGACATAATCGGGATAGTCCAATTGGAGAGGACGCGTGGCAGCGATCGGGCACCACCAAGAGAAGCTCGACAGGAGGCTTCATCGGAGAATCGGGAATCGGAGTTTCACGAGTCCCGTGAACAATTACAACAGAAACCCTGAAATCGCGATGAAAGAAATCCCGATTGAACCTGAACCGTCAGATCAACATGTGATCTAGACCGTCGATCTAGCTCACGACATCAGACCACGTCAAATAAGGACACGTGTCACACGATCATCCGTATCGGAGATCCGAGACACTAGGCATCGGGACTTGCAAGTCTCGAAACCCCGGAAAGATCAGAGTCGTCCATCTGGAAGGACGCGTGGCAAAGGATCGGGCGTCGTCGGCACTTTGTTCATCGGGAAATCGGAGATCCTGGTGACAAGGGATTTGTGAATTGTGAAATCACGATCAGTGAAACCTCGATCAGTGGGGAACAGTTGTCAGCACAGCAAAGAAGGAGGACAACGACGTAGTGGAGAACAGCTGTCAGAGTAACGGAGCGTCGGGATTTGGATGATCGGGAATCCTGCGGGTGTATACATTGAGGCATCACAAACCCCGTAGCCCCGACGGGGTAAGGTAGTGGTCACAGAGTGTGGTCACATTGGCCTGGGCCTAGCCAGGAGGGCTAGCACACAAAGAACGCATCGGGTTTTTAATGCCTGAAACCCTTATGGAGGAGTGTATGATGGTGGTCACGTGATAGCATGTCACATGGACCATTGTGTAGCCAGAAGGGGCTAAAGCTMGGGAAAGGAGCAAATCATAAATCGGGATTTGTAAGAGAAAAGAACAATGAACACCAAGAATGTCGAAAACCCAAAAGGCGCGCGTAGGTTTAATTCAAATTTTTATGTGGGACCCRATTTCCCCAGAGCAATAAATATGGACCCAGAGMAATAGGGATCGTGGGAGCGGTGAATGTTTTTGACCCATGGTCTTAAGAAGGGGTAAATGCCCRTTTTCTRAGCGCGCATCGGCAGGMAAAGTAGAGTGGTAAGGATTTTGATTGGTGGCAGGGGTCCTTTTGCAGGACGTGGAGGCCAGTTCCTGACAGAAGAGATATCTACAGGTTGCTGCAATCATTTTGTGCAGGCTGTCGGGAAGGTTTGAGGAGGGAGGAACCTCATTGTGGCAGTTGGGTGGCAGATCTACATTGACAGAGAGTTCTCTGCAGTGGGTTGAGAAACTAGGAGAGAGGAGGCATCATCTCCAGGTTTATTGTCTTGTTTAATGTATGTTTTAGAGGCTTTTGCAGCTGTCTTGCAGTCAGTAGATCTGTGTTTCCTTTAGAGATAATTGCAGTTGTTGTCATAGCCACTAGAAAATTCTGTATGGATGTGATCTTGGGATACAAGTATTAATAAGATGCCAGAACTGTCTCTTCTAAAAGAAGATGATGGCCAGTGCATAGAACACATGTGAATCTGGGGTTGAAACTGCCTGATCCAGTGTGAAAATAGATGAAACGCAGTCAGCAGTGAGTCTGAGGGTTAAAGCCTTCAGTAGAAGCATCCTACCAGTAGAAATTGGTGCTATCTTCAGGGGGTTGAAGCTCCCTTCCAGGAAAGGCTGGTAAACGAGAGAAGGTTGCAGCCTTCTGCAGGTAGAAGCMTGCGTACTAGTATGAGTCTGCACTAGTACATTGTTGTAAAATGTTTTCTTAATAATWATTATTGAAGACAGAGACAACGACAGCGGTGGTTTTCTCCCGATTTGGGTTTCCACCTTAAAATCCTGGTGTTCATGTGTCTTACTCATGTGTGTTGGTTTATTTTGTTATTACTGCACTGAATTACTGCTTAATAGGCATCTGATGAATGAAGAAATTCATAATAAGATCTATGGATGCACTCTTGTTTTCTTAAGACTATACAATAGCTGGTCTCTACAAAGTAGCCTAAGGTTTTCAGTGAAAGAAAAGAGAAAATCAATTGATTGCTCAAAATACTGATTCACCCCCCCCTCTCAGTATTTCTCAACAGTGGTTTTCGTCGATGGTTTTCTAATTCTGGTTAATGAATTAGGTTTGTTGACTAATCTGGGTCAATGGATTAGAGGTTTTGGATGTCGTGGGATCATATATATATTGTGTTGTAAACAATGGAGACATATGTTGAATAAAATATTAGAGGTGCAGCTCTAAACATGTTGTTGGTTTTCCCGGTATGGGTTTCTAGGTTAAAATCTATGTGTAATGTGTGTGTATGTGTGTGTGTGTGTGTCATTGTATATTTTAAGTTTTTATTAAGAATTTGTTTGCAGTAATTAATTGTACAAGGTTAAAATCTAGTTTTGGTATCATAGTTGTTATTGACTTCAGGGGGACGCTTTTGTGGCTAAGGGTTTGGCTCGGGTCTATGATAAAACTTGTTACAGTAGGATATTTGTGGTATCAATTCTTTAGGTGAAAATAAGTCACATCCTCCAAGATATTGTTGTCATACATGAAATTAGTGTTAGTAATATTTTTGGATTTAATTGTTATAATCTTCATTTTGTCGGTGTTAACAGTCATACTTGTACTAGGGTAGAAATCCTTGAGAATTTTTAGTTGATTGTCGAGATAATAGGGACTCCTTTCCTTAAGAAAAATATCATCAATGTAAAGGAGGGTGATGACTATACCAACTAGAGTTGAGCTGACACAGCCTGCTTCTTCCAAACAACCCTCTAATTTATCAATGTATATTCCAAAAAGGGTAGAGGAAATGGGACAACCTTCCTTAACTCCTATATTAAAATTAATTTCTTTCAACCATCCCTTGGTGTTCCTAAACATAGAAATAAAATTCTCGTACAACCTTATCACAATATCTCTCAACTCGAAATGAAATTTTAGCTCCTCTAGCCTATTCCAAAGGTTAGTCCTGGGAATTGTGTCAAAATATTTTCTAAAGTCAATGAATCAACATGGGAAATTGGTTTTATTATTCTGAGACTCCTCCACAATGATCCTAAACATAACAAGGTGGTTCACAATTGAATGATAGCTTCTAAATCTAGCCTGAAATTTATCTCTTTTTCCATGGATTTCTAGCCATATGTTAATCTTCTTCTCCAAAATAATTCCATATAACTTGGCTAAAATGGGGTTAATCATAATGGTCTTATAATTAGAGGGGTTGTTTTTGTCCAAACTTTTAAAAATAGGTATAATGAGGCTTTGAGTACAGGTTTTAGGGAAGCCCTGCTTGACTATTAAATCGAAGATCTTGCTAATGTGAGGGATGAGGATAGGCCTTCCAATTTTTAAAATTTATGCTTGGTAGCCTTCAATGTCCTTAGTGTTTCCTTTTGCAATCCATTTAACCTTCAACTCTATGTCTTATATTAAAAAAACTTCTTCATCTATAGAAAGGGTTTGAATGTTGTCCATGACATCAAAGTTCATAAATATTTTTAAGATAGGAATTCTAGTCCCTCAAATGAATCACAAATTGTTTTCTTTAGTTTTATGAGTCAAAATTTTCCTCCAAAATTTCTTAGGATCTAGCTTAGATAGGTGAAAAAGATTCTCTTGTTTCTTATTTATATAGTACATTTTTTCCCTTTTAATTAGGGATTTGTACCTATTTATCTTGTCGTATTTGGATGACTCATTAGAGGCACCCCTAATGGATTTCGTAGAAATCTTACATCTGATATCATACAAAGGGTTGGCCTTTATATTTTTCTTTTAATATATCACCTCGATAGATAACTTATTAATGGAAGTATATAGGATTGTTGTGAAATTACAATAGAGGTCTTAAATATTGTCCTTAATTAATAGGAAATTTAATTCATTATTTAAATTCTTTAAAAAATATCAACTTTATCTTTGGAAAAGATTAAGTGCTCTTGGTTATCATAATTATTTTCAATGGAGATTTTGTACATGACAAAGTTTAGAGTTAGGGTTAAAGGTCTATGATCAAAGTTAGGCTCACAATAATTTAAGATGTCAAGATTTACTATTTGGTTGGAAAAGGGGATATCAAATATCACATAATCTATGACATTGTTGCCAAGCCCATGAATACAAGTCATTCGGTTGGATTTTTTCCACTTCATAAGACCATTGCAAATTATCAAATCTTTAGAATTACAGAGCTTGATGAGCTCACTACCAAACAAATTCTCAATCAAGTCTTCAAATTTTATTTTGTATTTTCTATCTAAAACAAGGTCTTCAATGTTCATCTAGCCATAGAGGATTAGGGTTGGAATCATTGCTTAAAACAATAGCTTGATTATTTGTTCTTCTATTAAAGTCTCCTAGCAAGAGGATACTATCTTTCTTTCTCAGATTGTAAGTATCATGTTCTGCGTCATTGTAAGGGCAATTTTTAACTAGACTGTTTTGAATCTTTTAAAATGTAGAATTAATAGGAGAAGAATAACATATTTCTATATAAATATTCTTAGCATTAATTTATGGAATCTCCATTCATATGTATTGATTGAAAGGGTATTTCTTGTGAATCTTGATGTAAGGAAAGATGTTATTTTTTACGTAACAATCTATGCCTCCAATCCCTTTCTAATAGGATCTCGTGTTCCATATAGACCACAAGACAAATCATTCTATGTTAGGGAACTTATATTCTTCATTTCTCAAGTTTCACTAAGCAATATAATATCAATTTCACTCGGGATCCAACTTAAGATAGGCTCTTTGCTCCATAGAAAGCCACGACAATTCCAAGAGAGGATTTGGAGTGTCCCAAATTCCTATTTATTATTACATTTTTTTATCATTATCCCTTATAATATTTTTTTTATCCCAATTATTGCCCATTTTCCTTCCTTCCTAGTTTATTTTACCTTTTGAACTTCCTTCCTTAATTCAACTTGGTCTTTTGGAATGAGGTATTTATTTATGAATATTCTTGACCCTTTTAAGCTCGTAGTTTTACGGAGTATGCCATATTTATTGTCATTAGAGATTACTTTAACATGAATTAACCTATCTTTATTCTCAATCATTTTGCTCAGCCTCCTTACTTCTATGAGACACGTTGTTTCAATTTGTAATTTATTTTGTAGTTCTTCCTTAGTTAGTGCTAGTGTGTCTTCATCTTTCTTCTCTTTTAAACCAAAAATTATGGGGTTCAAGGCTCTTTTGTTGCACTTATGGTCTAAATCTATAAGATTATTTATTTCCTCTTTGATGGGTTTGATATCCAATTTTTCGTCCAAACTATTTAGGGCCAAATTGTTATTTAGTTTTTCTTCTATCTCTTTAATCTTGTTTCTTAGATTAATATTTTCTATATTATTGGCCTATACTTCTTGGGTTGATTATTTATTTTCTTGGATTTGTTGTTCTATTTCTTGTAATCTAATCTCTGTTTTTTGCAACTTAGTCTCCAAACCTGATATGATATTTTCTAATTGTTTATGAATATTGTCTTCAAGGGATCCAATTTGTTATCAAGCATTATTTCTAACTTTGTTTGAATCTTGGATTCTCTCTCTTCTCTATGTTTATCTAATGATTTTTGTATATTCACAAAGACCATCTAGGGTTACTTTGTCATGTCTCCCATTGAAAGGTTTTGGTACATGTGATGAATTGTTCATATTGGAAATAGAGTGAAAATAAATTAAACAAGAGTGGGAAAATGAACTTGTGCATCTGGTTAGGCTAGTTGGGCATGGATAATTCCTCCCACTATCTTATTCAATCAAAACCTTAGCTTAATGTTGTGGATTTCTACTTAAACCCGCATATTAATATTCTTGTAGCTCGAATACAGTTGAATGATAAGTCTGTGCTCAGATGGTATGGTTTTCGGAGCTCCAAGATAATCGAAATTAGGGTTCTTGAAACCCCAATGAGAGGGATAAAAAAAATCATTTCCTTCCAGCTACCCAATGCACAAAACAAAGAATACCCTACTCTACTCCATGAAAAAAAATATTTATTGTAGATTTACCATAGACATGAGTTAGGGTTCCTGCAAATAGGAGTATTAGGGTTCCTACAAAAGTATTCATCACAAACAATTCACTGCAGGAGTATTCAACACATGAGTTCACCGCACAAATATTCACCACAGAAGTATTTCCCTACATAAGTATATTGAATTGAGACTCTATATCAATACAATGGCCCCAAGTGTAAATTCTTCAAGCTATCAATTTATGCTAGAAACATCACAATATACCAGATCCAAATGTCAACATTGATATTCCAATACAACTACTTATATTCACTACAGACAATTCAATGCCCTCCTCTACTCCATGAAAAAAGGTATTTACCACATATTTTCTATAGATAGGAGTTAGGGAAAATCTATAGAGAGGTCCTAGGTCATATGTTCAATTTTGGTCAAGTTATTTGAGGTTACCAACCACTATTATGGTGGTAGTTGAAACATCCTCTATCCATATATTTCATGAAAGAGGAGGAATTCCATGAAACTTTCCTTTGGGAAAAAAAATTGAAACCAGTTGAGCCAACTCCTTGGGATAAAAATGTTGGAAACATTATCATCCCTCCCTTCATAATTAAGCAAGAGTAAGAATGAGATTGCTAGAATATTACCAACCTAAATACATGCACCCATGAGTAAGGCCCCTAAGATGTGAAAGGTAAATCCCTTACTCTACCCCACAATATCCAACTTCAATAAGAATGGAACTTGGATGGGTATGGAGTTACTCCACCTACTTTACCGTTAGGCCATTATGTTAGGTACTAGATCTATTATAATAGTAGAAAAAAAAATATTTTAGAGAATAACAGCAGAACAACAAAATATAAGGAACCACAACACCAAAATAATACCTTTATTGATAGGAAACATTGTTCACTTGCCTCTTCGAAGGGGGGACCTCTAGCAGAGAAATGCTCTATTAAAATAATTCTCAGGACAAAACTTCTCGTGCCTCCTACTTTTATTTATACTAATTCTATATTCTAAATATCATTCTAGAGGAAGATCCTTTTAGAAGTGGAAGCTTCTATTAGGTCTTCTTACATTGACTTGTTCACATTTATTAAATAAGCCGCATTAACTAATGTCAACCTTTATTACATGGAAATATATTATTCTACCTACATGAGGGGTTAGGGAGGTTAGGTCCCTAACATGCCCTCCCCCTTGAAGAATAGCCTTTTCCTCAAGGCTTGATATGAGGAAACTATTACATAATGGTGGTCGTCTCCCAGGTGGCATCTTCTGGAGTTGTATCTTTCAACTGCACTAACACTTCCTTGATGGTGCGCCGATGGAGACGATGCTCGCGCTAGTCCAAGACTTCTTGTTGCTGCAACCAAATGGAACCTTCTTCATCCAACTCAAGGAGACTTTTTTGAGTTTGTCACTTAGTTCCAATCACCTTCTTTAAGCATGAGACATGAAAAACAGGATGGAGCTTAGAATGATTGGGAAAATATAACTGGTAGGCCACCCACCCTACTCGCTTGAGGATTATATAAAGACCATAAAATTTGGGAGCAAGTTTCTAACAGTGGTAAACGTTGAGTGAAGTCTTCTTATAAGGTTGCAAAAAACAAAACTCTTGGTCCCCTTCAGCAAACTGTCGTTTGAAACAACCTTGATCTGCTTGTTGCTTCATGTGATTCTGAGCCTTGGCCAAATTTTCTTTGAGGGTATGGAGAATGGCCTCATGGACTGTAAGATTTTTTTCAACCTTCTAAATATTAGAGATACTGACATGTATTAGAGAACCGACATTGGATTTTGTCCATATACTACTTCAGAAGGAATCATGCAAGTAGCTATATGGTAAGATGTGTTGTACCACCATTAAGCTAGGGATAACCACTAAGCCCACTTATGTTTTATATCAAATGAAAAACACCTCAAATATGTTTCCAAACACTTTTGACAACTTCAATTTCGCCATCATTCTAGGGATTATAAAAGGTGTTGAGATGCAATTGGGTTCCCTGGAGCCTGGACAATTCTTTCCAAGAATTGTTGGTAAAAGTGGGATCTATGTCAGAGACAATAGAATGAGGCATTCCATGAAGGTTGAAGATATTATCCATGAAAATTTGAGCCATTGTAGATGCAGTGAATGGGTGATGAAGAGCACAGAAATGAGAATGTTTGGAAAGAGGATCAACTACCACCATGATGAATGACTTATTTCCTGATTTAGGTAAGCCAACAATGAAATCCATAGAAATATCCTTCCAAATAGCCAGTGGAATCAAGAGCGGTTGTAGTGTGCTCGGGGCCTTGATTGTTTATCGCTTGTTGCATTGACAGACACTACATTCAACCACAAAGGTACATACATCTTGTTTCGTACTATCCCAAAAAAAATAACGTTTGACCCTTTCATAGGTTTTGGTAAACCATGAATGCCCAGTTGTGGGGGAACCATGAAACTATGAAAGCATCGTAGATTTCAGTTCCGACTATTTTCTTAAATACAAATGACCTTTGTAGTGAAGCTCACCATTGTGCCAAGAGTACCCTGGAGAAATTGGAGAATTGCCTTGCAATTGTTGGATCAAGCAAGAAATTTTGGGGTCTTGCAGCCATTCCTAGTGAACAAATTGGAGCCAATTTGGTATAAGGAAGGAGAGAGAAAAGAGGGACCCTTCGTCTTCATATTTCCTGGAAAGAGCATCAACAACCATGTTTTATTTTCTCTTCTTGTAAATGATCTCATAATCATATCCAAATATGTTGGTCACCCATTTTTGTTGCTCTGGGGATGAAATTTGTTGTTTTAGAAAATACTTAAGGCTTTGATGATCTGTTTTAATTTGGAAGTGTTGCCCCAATAGATAAGGATGTCAAAGATCCACGACATGCAGAATAGAAAAAATTTCCTTTCATAGATGGATTGGGTCAAGTGTCGCTCTGAAAGTTGTTTTCTAGTGAAGGCCAAAGGCCGTCCTTCTTGCATGAGGACTGCTCCAATTCCTTTCCCGGAAGCATCACATTCTAGGAAAAAAGTTTATTGAAGTCAGGAAGGGCCAGGATTGTTGGATCATGTTGTCATTGATGCCAATGGTTTGATTATTTGGGAGATTGTTGGATCATATGTCATTGATGTAAATGGTTTGGTTTGATTGATGTCAAGTAATTGATTGATATGATGCCCTTGATGAGAATGATACATGTCCAAGTGGAAACCAATTGACAAAGATGAATCATTATTGTCTTATCATGGTTGATAAGGTGCACAAATGGATGAACTCCAAAGTGGTCCCCTTATGGTGAAAGCCCTCACGGGAAGACTCTTTACGGATTGAGTTATCCTAGGAGAACGGTTGGAGGACCCATGCTTGTATGTGGAATAATGAGATGAAGATCAATGAATTTGTTGGTGAAACTATCCTAGATGGATAGTGCTTGACATGCCATTTCTGGTGGTATGTGGAATGTCACATAACTCCTCACGGTTTGAGAGTTATGGCTCTATGAAGTTGAAGGACCCCTATATGATGGCTTGAAGCCCCAAAAGGTCAAAGAAGTCAAAGTGCTTGAAAAGAAGAAATCATTATTTAAATGATAAAGTAAAGTGACAAAATCAAGATGGATTATTTAAATGATAAAGTAAAGTGACAAAATCAAGAAGGAATATTTAAA
The DNA here is from genome assembly GCA_009831015.1 of Picea engelmannii. Lineage (NCBI taxonomy): Eukaryota > Viridiplantae > Streptophyta > Pinopsida > Pinales > Pinaceae > Picea > Picea engelmannii. Next base: position 530,328 of record ML790592.1, on the reverse strand, counting down.
TGATAAAGTATTGGAGAACTTTCTATTCATGGAAAGTGGTTAACCCTAAAATAAGGAAAATAGGGTAAGTGACCTAGAAATGGGTTAAGTAACCTAAAAATGGGTTAAGTGACCTAGAATATGAAAGTATAAATAAGAAGCTAGGATCTCTTGTAAAATGTACATTTGGTGAGGATCCCTTTTGTGGATCAATGGAGAGCTTCTTGTGAATATCTTTTGGAGTATTGATGGAGAGCTTCTTGTGAGAGCATCTTATTGGTATAGATCTCTTGAGCATGATTGAAGATATATTCTGAGGAAGAGAGCGAGAGGAGGATCTCATGGACGCATCAAAGTTTCAGCAATGTCAGAGATCTTGACGACAAAAGTCTCGGATTCATAGAAAACCCTATTTTTTGATGCCCACGCGAGCTGTCTATGTATAGGGTGTGTGTACACGCAGGCTAGCTGTGTATAGGGTGAGTGTACACGCGGGCTGAGTATGTACAGGGAGCGTGGACTGAATAACCTCATGGAGATTTTTGTTTGAGCTGGTTCCAAACTCTTGGATGATGAGGCAAGTTCCAGATCTGCATTCTATGGTCTCAGATCTATCACTAAGACACTGGTATGGTTACATTATTGTCTTGATAGATGTTATTGTTTGATATGTTGTGAATGCTCAGGGAATTCTTGGTATGGATTCTATGATGTGGCTCAATTTGGTTGATTTGGTGTATGGAGTGAGCAACACTCTTGTGATTCAGTAGTGACATGATTGCTATGGTATACTAGTTATTTATACATGATTGAGATAGCATTCATATTGATTTATTGTGGAGCATGAGCAAGCTATTGGAGAGATTGGATGTGTTGTGACTGGCTGTGGGTTAGTTTGGACAGTGGAAGACAGAAGAGAAAGTGATTGCAGGTTGCAGAGGATYTGATCATGTGAAGCAAAGAAAAACCCTAGTTTCTCAGAAGCATACACTTGTTACATCATATATTGGTTGCATTCACACGTGGGTTGTAGTGAGCCAGGGCGCGTGCACAYGCAGGCTAAACTACTGACAGGTCGCGTACCTGTTGACAGATTGATATCTGTTGAGGATTGTTGCCTCATCTCAGTTGGTGCTGAGAATGTAAGTTGAGTCTTTCATATAGAGATGGTGCTCTTGTAGAGTTGTACTTTATTCAGTTGTTGCTGATAAACCCCAAGGATTGTATTCTGTAATAAAAAGAAAATTGTACATACATCTTGTGTTCTTTGTGTCCATTGTGATGATGACTTGTTGATGATATATTGATGATATATGTTGTTGATATGTGCCTACATCTAACTATTTATAAATGACAGTAATGGGTAATGAATAAGTGTTGAATGTTAATTGATGAGTTAATTTGTGCAAGAGGGAAGTTTTGGGAAAAAAGCCCCACACTCATTCACCCCCCCTATAAGTGTGGTAGGTGTGTCCAACAAGGACAGAAGTTGTGCACATAGCCTCTTTCAAGGCATAGAAGGATTGACATCTACTAGAGTCCAATTGAAAGCATTATTTTTAAGGAGAGAAGCGAGAGGCATTGCAATTTTTCCATAATTATGAACAAACTTGTGATAATAGCCTGTTAAACCTAGAAAACCACGCAAGATCTTGAGATCTTTTGGGTGAGGCCAATCTTGCATAGCTTCAATTTTCTTAGGATCCACCCTTACACCATCCTTGTCGACAATATGACCCAAGTAATCTACTTTTGAGGCGCTAAAGGCACATTTAGATTGTTTGAGGAAAAGTTGGTGTTGAGACAGTAGATGGAGAACTTTATCCACATGGGAAAGATGGGTTGTCCATGTTTTATTATAGATGAGAATATCATGAAAAAAAACTAATATAAAATGATGGAAGAAATTATTCATGAGACTTTGGAAAGTGGAGGGGGCATTACACAGGCTGAAGGGCATGACCAAGAACTCATAGTGACCCTCATGAGTTCGAAATGTAGTCTTGGGAATGTCTGCCTCTTTTATATGTATCTGGTGGTAGCCACAATGGAGATCAAGTTTAGTAAAGTATTGAGCACCACTCAATTCATCCAATATATCATCAATGAAAAGAATGGTAAACTTATCTTTGATGGTGAGTTTGTTGAGGGCATGAAAGTCTCGACACATGCATCATGTGCCTTCTTTCTTGAGGAGCATGACCACAAGAGAATAATATGGGATGGTGTTAGGGAGGATGACATGCGCATCGAGCAATTCTTGAATTTTTTTCTCAATTTCATTATTCTGGGCAAAAGGATGACGATAAGGGAAAATATTGGGAGGTACATTGCCCAAAACTAGAGGAATGGAATGATCATGCACACCGTGAGAAGGGGGAAATCCATGGGAAGTGGAAAAAATAGTTTGGCGTTTGGAGAGGATAGATTGGAGGTTAGGATGCACAGAGGGTGTCTCAACTGCTTGAATGGCATGGATTTGTGCAATAATGCCTGAATGACCTTTTTTGAGGATCTTTTCCATTCGATGGGAACTGGTGACCTTAGGGGAGCCTGTTGTGATGCCTTGAAACTTATATTGTTGGCATTCCTATTGGAATTGCATGGTTAATTCCTTAAAATCCATGAGGATGGGACTGAGAGTGCGTAACCATTCCGCACCTAGAAGAATGTCACAACCACCCATGTCGATAGCAAACATATGAAATTTTAGGTTGTACTAACCAATTTGGAGAAGCACATTTTCACAATGCCACCCACATTTCATGGAACCTCCATTGGAAATCATGATTTGAAATTTTTTTACGACACAGATATAGCAATTGGTTTCTTGATCAATGTGACGATGAATAAAATTATGGGTGCTACCACTGTCAATTAGGATGATGACCTTCCTATTTTTAATGTAGCCAATTAGATTGAGGGTTTGGGGAGCAGAGAAGCCAGTGAGGGTATTCGACAAAATGACCATTTCAACTTTTGGTGGATCAAATGGTGGAGTGACATTAGTTGGTTCAGGTAGCTCTGCCACAGGAGGAGCCTCTACCTCTTCATCAGAAACATCCTCAGAGATGACCATAAACAACTGCTATTCCTTACACTTGTGTCCCAAAAAATATTTGTCATCACAATTATAGCAAAGACCCTTGAGTTGGCGTTCAACCATTTCTTCCCACATTAATTTATGGATCTTGAGAGGGGTGGGATGAGGGGAGGGATTGGGAGGGAGAGGGAGAGTAAGAAAATAGGGTTTGCATTGTTGGGAAAAAACAACATGTTGTGCTTCCTTGGAATGTTGATTAGCTTTCAACCAAGTCTGGAGACGAGTCATGAGGACCTTGGATCGGATTTCATTCCAGGTAAAAGGTAAATCATTCCTGGTAAAAGTTATCAAGCATGCCCTCTCTTCTGAAAGCTATTTTCTCAAATGCAGCGATAAACTATTTCGCGGTACCAAACTGTTTCAATTTGGTCAAAAATCCCAAGGAGTGTGTATCAGTGTCAAAGCATTCATAAAGTTCAACCACAAATTGTGTCTAAGAAACATATCCTTGGCGTGATTTTCTACTCCATTGCCACCATTTCCAACATTCAGGATCCAAATAGAGGACATCGTAACAAAGTTTGGTCAAGTCATCATCAATGCTATGCAAGGAGAAGTAATGTTCCATTTGCATGACCCAACCAGTGGGATCTGAGCCATCAAATTTGTTCACCTCCACTCATGGAAGACATAGATCATGATGAAAGGGGTTGGACTGAAAAGGCTGAGAATTGGAGGAAGTAGTACCTTCCAGGTTAGAAGGTTGTTCAGATGAGGCATGGACACTAGGAAATGACATTTTTTCTAGGACCTTGGCAACAAAGGAGTCAACCTGAGAATCAAGGTGAGATGCAAGATGACTGGAAAGATAAGAATTGATGTCCTTCTTCAATTCCTCTTTCATGTAATCCATTTTGGCATCTATGTGGGTATTGATGTGGTTTTCAAGTTCTTGGTGGTGGGTGTTGGTCTGGTGAAGGGGAAACACAGGAAGAGGTGGGAAAAAAGGGTGTCTGAAAAGGGTGGGTGGGTCCACGAAAAAAAGACTTAAAAATGATAGGTATCACTGCGATCAAGACAAAAATAGGAGTTCAATGGGATAGGTCTCAAATAAGGGTGCGGACAAGCCCCAAACCTTTTTTTTAACTCATGTTGAGTTATACTCCGATGTGAAAAATATTGCAGTGTCGAAATTCCTAAAGTATTAACAAGAAAAAATGTTTAGTAATTTCACAACCAGAATGCGGGAGGAAGGTTGCACAACGATATATATTGTATGTTCCTTGTTTGTTCTCTTTCCATCCCAAGGGTTCTGGTTTTTCAGGGTTCTGACATACAAGGGTTTTCCCTATGCTATAGCTCTTTGATATACGTGTGGGGTCGAACAATAGTACTCGGCCCAATATCTGAGGGAACCAACTAAGGAGGTTAGACTGTACCCTTAGCCATATTACTCGATTACCTAGGTACTAGAGAGTATCTTCCCGAGTGTTTTTCTCGGTGGCACTGTAGTAGTCAGGCAGTCAATCAGTTTATCTATAGCGGGTTTTAGGATACCTAGGCTAGTCTGTATACATGTGTTGTCTATTGCGCTACCACTTGAAGGGGTACCAACAAGGGTTACAAGGGTGTTCAACAATGTGAGCTTAAAAATATTTTTTATTTCCTACGTGTATGCTTCCTCGACCACGGATTTATGTGATGAATGAAATATCATTGTAGTTTTAAGACACTGGAACACGTCTCTACCCTGAAAAAAATAAACCCACAATTCCCGCCAAGGAAAGTGCTCCAATACCACTTGTTAAGTACTAGATCTATTATAATAGAATAAACAAGAAATATTGCAGAGAACAACAAAATATAAGGAACCACAACACCAAAATAATATCTTTATTGATAGAAAACAATGTTCACTTGCCTCTTCGAGGGGCCAACCTCTAGCAGAGCAATGCTTTATTACAATAATTCTCAAGAAAAAAAAATTCCATGCCTCCTACTCTTATTTATACTAATTCTATCTTCTAAAGATCATTCTAGAGGAAGATCCTTATAGAAGTAGAAG
>ML790592.1:482126-519590 GCA_009831015.1 Picea engelmannii | reverse complement strand
TGTGTGTGTGTGTGTGTGTGTGTGTGTGTGTGTTAGGGTCCTACCCTAACCTCCCTAGTTATGGGTACTTAAGAATTAATTAATTAATGTGTATGGCCATCCTCTTTGAATAAGGCCAACTAAGTAGTTGGTGTGTGGATAATTATTGTAAATGGTCATTCTTATCGAATAAAGCACACTCGATAATTGGTACTAATTATTGTTAGGACCACTAATAATTAGAGTTTGGGTTATAGTGAGAAACTAATTATAGAGGTAGGAAGCTATGTAGTTTTTTGTCAAGAATTATTATTGTATTGGTCCAACACTACTCATTTGAAGGTTTCCCCCTCTCGAAAAGACAAGTGAACATTGCTCACATCTTAGATTATCAATAAAAGGTTCTATTTCTACAAATGTTATATTTTGGTTTTGTCTCTTTTATTTTCTATAGTTTAATTTTTTTCATATATTGCTCCAAAATTATATGTCTTTGTTATATAAGTACACTAAAACGAATTGGGTCTAGATTGGGTGGTTAGGAGGAGAAGATGTTGTCCTCCACACCCAACTACTTGTGATATGTTTTCTCCTCATGGGAATTGGGGTTGGCAATGTACCAACAATCTCATTTTTTATCAATTTTTTCAGGGTATGATGAGATGTTTTGAAACATTTTAGTGGAAGGGGTTAGCTCAACTAGTTGTCATCAATGTTCATGGGAATTTGGCTAGTTTTGTGCCAACATGTGTCTGGTTTGAATCCATGGTATGAGGTGCACTAGCCTACATCGATAAGTTTACTAGGCAGGACATCCATGAATGTGGGAAAGCATCCATTGGGTTTCCTAATGAGTTTTTCCTTGAATATTAATTTCCAAGCAAAACTTCATAGGGAACCATACACACTTCCCAACATTTCACAAATTGTCCCTAGTGTAAACCTATGAACATTGATTATGATGCTTAACCCAATATGGACATTAAGTAATGTTGGAAATGAAATCGACCGACTTAGGAGATCAACCTTAAGACCTCTTGCATGAGGCTCAAAACACTTAACCACTGAAATTAACCTACCAAATTAAATTTTCATATATATATATATATATATATATATATTACAAAATATAATATATTTTTGTGGTTCTTCTAAAACTTATCTTTGTTATTATAATTTGATGTTTCTTTTCATCTATATTTGGTGTTTATAATTAACATGTAACTTTCGGAAATAACAAGTTATATAGTTATCTTAAAGATTGTAAGAGAATAATTTAGAATATAACATATAAATTATAACAAGTGCACATCATGGCTACTTATACTACATCCTGGAATTTAGGAATGTTTTCATAGTTATATTTTCTTGTAATAACTATGGTATTGACAATTTAAAACGGAAATGCTACTTATAGATAAAAGCAAACAAAATAACAATAACTTACACAACAACATTTGTCTCATACGAACTTAATCAACATTGCATGTCTTTAAGTATCAACTTATATAGGCTTGCATGCTTGCCTGCTAAAATTTATCGGCCATAACTTCAATGACCATGTCCATTAGATAACATTTTTTTATTCTATCTGTAAACGATTTTCCTCTCCTCTGCAATCTGGCAGCTAAATATTAATCCTATTATGTGCTAATCCACCATCATTAAACTTAGAGAACTTAGTACTTCCCTGAAATATTACACAAAATAAGCCTATGCTGAAAATGTAAGCCTATGCTAATCACGATAGTCTAGGGATCCACTGGCAGTTAAATTATTGCATGTCGAAATAACATTTTTCTACATTCAATGGATCGGTTGAGTCAAATTTAATAACAAATAGGCAATTGAAACAACCAGACAAACGCCACTCAATATTTGCATGGAAACCCACCTAGAATACCATCGTCGGATCGTATTCTGTGATATGTACAACACATGGTCCAATAATTCTTCTTTTCGGCAATACGTTGATGCCCAAGATCTTTCTCAAGCCCGATCGGGTTGAAAATATTTATCCCCAATGAAATTGTTGCCCAAGATCTTTCCTTTGTGTGATACAACGCTCTCCAAAGAGAATATTTCTCAATGTCAAACACTTTATCGTTCAACACAAACATTTTCTTTTCACCTCACTTTATCATGCCGCCCAAACATTTTCTTTTCACCTCACTTTATCGTGTCGCGCAAACATTTTCTTTTCACCTCAAAACATTTATTTAACACCTAATTTAGCTTAGAAGTTATATTACGAATAAGCAAAAGAGGTAGATGGTTTTGATGCACGCTAAGGCCCCGCGAGGCCCCCACAACCCAAACTCTTAGGCAATTGGGTCAAATTATAAATGAGAGAAAAAGTGACTGACCAACATAAACAACATATAAATAAACAAACAAACCAACATAAAAACAAACTTGTAGACCCACAAAGACTAGTTGTGATCCAGGTGGATATTGGTTGCCACCCACCTATTTCAACTGGCTCCTTGTGTCCTTTTTTTGCTCAGCACGTTCTTCTGTACTGCTTTGTAATTGTGAGTTCTACACTTATGGGGCTGTCTGAAGCCCCACAAATCCTCTAGGTGGATACAGGTGGCCTCTCACCTAATCCAACTGGCTTATTTTGTATGTTTTCATGTCATCACATCTTGTTGTACTTCCAGGGCCAGTTTGGGGCCCTAAACGTTGTTTTTTTGTCTCGCCACAGACAAATTGTTGACTAAGTTAGATTTTGATGGCAGAATGTGTAGTTCTCTGAAATACCTTTCCAACAAGCTATTGTGCGCCTAAAATAGAGGTCGTATGCAAAACTTACAACCCTTAGAAGTTGAGGTACCAAATTACACCAACTTACCCATAGGGCCCACATGACTTTTGGCGTTTCACCTTCTAGGGTCAGGTTTTTGGATGTCTAGGGTTTTGGAATTCATGAGTAATATAAAAAAGGCCTCTGGAGCCTCATTGTAATCAATTATGCTCATACAGATGTGCGTAGCGGCCACATCTCTTCTCAGAGATAGCTACCACCATTCGAGCAAGTGTTTTAGTTCTGCATTTTTACAATTTCAACCTATTTCATTATTTAATAGAAGATATTGTTCACTGGATATTTGTGTTATTCTTCATATTTCTTTGTTTATTGTATTCAGTCTGTTAGTCAGTTCATTCTGCTCCTAAATATGGATCAACGGTATCAGAGTGATTTTCTCTTCATTTATTTTTCTCTGTGCATGTCCCCAACAAGACCTGGGTACAAGAAGTTGGGACTCGAACCAATCGAGCCATTACAAGATCGGTCGTGTCGAGCCCGACAACAACCCATGGGGGAAAAAAATAAATATGATGGAGTAGGAGATCCTATTAAAATGTTGCTCGAGGAATCCCTCACACGACAAAGGAACGAAATGATGGACAACTTTGCGCAGATCATTCGACGGCTGCCCACAGGAGAAGCATCTTCAACAAGCAACCATGCAACCCCATTCAAGGTACATGTAAATTTTGATATTCCATTATTTGAAGGACTGATAGATGCGGATGTTGTAGATAAATGGTTGAATCTACTTGAAGGCTATTTTTCGGTCCACAATTTTTCTGATAGGGAAAAGATCACTTTTGCACTCCTCAAGGTCGTTCCCCATGTTAAAGACTGGTGGGATACTTACTATGAGCAAAGGGCCATGGAGGAATCTATAATGTTTGTGGTGTCCCCTACATGAGATTCCTTCTGGGATTCCATTAAAGAACAATACTACCCTTTTGGAAGCTACGAGGACCAGTACACCAGATGGACCACCCTACGTCAAGAAAGGGACCAGACAGTACCAGATTTCACCAATGTTTTCCATACCCTACGCACCAAATTGGGTATCAAAGACTCTGACCGTCATCTGGTGCTCAAATACCACGATTTTTTGCATAGATACATTCAAACAGAAATGGAGTTCCTGGACATCGCCTCATTGGGATGGCTTATAGATACTTTGTCAAGATCGAGCAAAATTTTAAGCAGAAACGACGAGAGTTTGGATCTGCAAAACCCTCACAGCCAAAGTAGGGCAAAGGCATCCCCAACCCACACAGTAAGGGACCAAGTCGAGATAGTCACCCTCAGGACAACCAGTCCAATCCACAACACAAGAAGGGAAATGAGAAGATGAAGAAGGACATGGGAAAATAATGTGAGTACCATAAAAGTCCTTGGCACAACACCGAAGAATTCTGCTCCAAGAAGTCCCTCATGGCCAAGTTGAAGGCTTCCGAGTCAGAGGCCGATTCTGATTCCGAGTCAAATCCTGAAGGAGGGAAGAAGATTATCGATGTTGAACCCAGTGCCATTGTCGCTACCACCAAAGTCCGGCCAAGCGAACTAGAAGAACTAGAGGAAGGGGAGCGCCTCTTTCACTCGCAGATGTGGGTCAAGGGGGCTCTGATTCATTTCATTGTTGACAGTGGTAGTCAAAAGAACCTGATTTCAGTAGAGTTCATCTAGCGGCTGGACCTCCCAACGACACCACACCCGCAGCCCTACACCATCGGCTCGCTTCACCAAGGAAGAGATCTTTGTGTTAGCCAACAGTGTCATCTACCCTACGATATCGAGCCTTTCAAAGATGAGGTACTGTGTGATATTGCTCCCCTTCAAGTTTGTGATGTTCTTTTAGGACAACCATATGTGTGGAAGCGTCATGTTGTGTATGAGTCTAGACCCTGTAGTTTTATTATTACTTTGGGTAGACAATTGCACAGGATCCCAGAGGTAGCGTCGCCTACTGTTATTTCTTTAATCTCTGCTAAGGAATGCAGTAAGGTCATTTCACAAACCGAGAAGTTCATCTTCTTTGTGATCCGTGCTCACAGTAAGAAGAAGGTCACCACCACATTTGTGGCCTCTACATAGTGCCTCTCTTTGCAGTAGAAGCAAGTGGACGAGATCGTGGAAGAATACAAAGACATCTTCTCCTCACCTACAGGGGTATCGACACACTGCCAAGTCAAGCATCCAATTGGTATGACCCCCAACGCACCTCTACCTAATGGACCAGTCTATCGGTGCTTGGTGATGGAGAATGACGAAATCAGGTGTCAGATCCAAGATCTTCTTCAAAAGGGGCACATAAAGCCTAGCTCCTCCCCTTGCGGAAGCCTAACTGTACTGGTGCAGAAGAAGAACATGACTTGGTGACTCTGTATTGATTACAGATTCTTAAACAAAATCACAATCAGGAATCGCTACCCCATTCCCAGGATTGATGACCTTATTGACCAACTCAAGGGGGAAAAGTTCTTCAGTAAGATTGACCTAAAGTCTGGCTACCACTAGGTTCCCATTGAACCAATCGATGTATGGAAGACAACCTTCAAATCTAAAGAAGGTCTCTACGAATGGCTAGTCATGCCCTTTGGATTAACAAATGCACCAACCACTTTCATGAGGTTGATGGATGATGTATTGAGACCCTTCACCAACTCCTTTGTGGTAGTATATTTGGATGACATCCTCATCTTTAGCAGAACGTGGGAGGAGCACATGCGGCATATTCAGCAGGTTTTGAGCACTCTACAGCAACACAAAATTTATGTCAACTTGGAAAAATGCTATTTTGGCATGAACAGGGTCCAATACTTGGGCTACATTGTTGATGAGCATGGGTTACATGTTGATCCAGCTAAGATCCAATTCATCCGTGACTGGCCAACCCCAACAACACTGACCGAGCTTCAGATCTTTTTGAGACTAGCTAACTTCTATCGATGGTTAGTGTTGGGATTCTCCCATATTGCATGGGTCCTCATCGAAGTGACCAAGGGCGATGGCAGGGCCAAGTTCGTGTGAGGGAAGGCACATAAACAAGCATTCGATGATATGAAGCATTGCTTGTGCTCAGCTCCAGTACTCTCCTTGCCTAATCTACAACAACCATTCGAGATTGAGACTGATGCGTCTGACTATGTTGTGGGCGCAGTTCTCACTCATCATGGGCATCCGGTGGAATACCATAGTGAGACACTCTCCGATACTATCCGGAAATGCCCCACCTATGACAAGGAAATATATTCCATTGTACAAGCTTGTCATCAATGGAAACATTACATTCTAGGGAAAGAAACGATCATACACACTGATCACAAGCCTCTGCAGTTCATACTGACATAAGGGAAATTGCAGAATGATCGCCATCAGAAGTGGTCCACCTACCTGCAACAGTTCCATCTCAACATCAAGTATAAGACATCTATATCCAATCGTGTCGTTGACTGCCTCAGTCGGCCTCATGTGGTTGCACTCACCACTGTGCTCCATTCCTGTGGACATGAAGCATCTGAGTGGCCCCAACTTTATTGGCAAGATCTAGAATTCGCCACCACATATCAGCTCTTAGGTACAGGTGCAACTGTCACTAATTTTCACATTCAGGACAGACTCTTATGCCACCTGGGCCATCTCTGTGTTCCTACAAGCAAACGTGCAAAGCTGATTTGGGAAGCCCACTACAGTCGGGTGACATGACATTTTGGCGTAGAGAAAACTGTGGTCATTCTTCAAAAACATTTTTATTGGCCAAAACTTCGATAGGACGTCAGCAAATATATCAGATCTTGCATTTTCTATGCCATTTCCAAGCCTGCCATCAAGAAGCAAGGATTATACACCCCTCTTCCTATTCCTAAGAATCCTTGGGAATCCATCTCAATGGACTACATGTATATTTTGTCGTCCACCAAGTAAGGAAATGACTGTGTGTTTGTGGTTGTTGATCGTTTTTCGAAGATGGCCATCTTCACAGCCTATAAGAAGAATGTCACAGCGGAAGATACTGCCAAGATCTTCTTCGAACGAGTGTGGGTCCACTTTGGGATACCACAGACCATCATCTTCGACCGAGACAACAGGTTCCTCAGCACCTTTTGGTCAAGTCTTTGGTCTCTGTTGGACACCAAGCTCACAAAATCCACTGCTTTCCACCCCCAAACCGATGGACAAACAGAGGTCATCAATCGGATGATTGTGCACATCCTGCACATGTACAATTCTAAGCATCCACGTACATGGGATGAGAGTCTCCCATATGTCCAACATAGTTACAACAAGGCTCTCCATAGTTCCACCGTCCATAGCTCATTTCAGGTGGGTATGGGATTCCAACCCTTAGGGCCCATTGATGTTGCACTTCCTCTTGCCACTGCACAGACAGACTCTTCCCCTGATCAGTCTGCGATCGACAAAGCCACCAGATTCATTGAGCGGATTCAACACATACTCCAACAAGTCCAGGAGATTTTGCAAAAATCCAATGCTAAGTATAAGAAACGCCATGATCAACACAGGGTACCACACCAGTTTTAGGTTGGCGACAAAGTCTGGTTACATTTGCAGAAGGAGCATCTCATCGGGCCCCATCAGAAGCTTTTCCCACTTCGTTATGGGCCTTACACTATCACCAAGGTTGTGGGTAGCAATGCTTTTGAGCTCAACACTCCACCCTTCCTTGGTCTGCATCCAGTATTCACTGTGGACCTCCTTCGACCATATTTTCCCCCATTATTGGCACCTCCGAGATCGCAAAAAAACTGACACCAATAGATATCAACCTTGACTAAATGGAACAAGCATCCATTGATCAAATAGTGGACACACAGGTCAAGGGCACTCGCCAACAATAGATCCAGCTTTATCAGGTTGCCAAGGAATGGCAACTCCTACACCAAGGCAAGTGGCTCACATGGGGCCAAATCCAACAAAAGTTTCCTCACCTAATGGGGGAACTCAACGCAATGGAGACCATTGATTCCTAAGGGGAGAGGATTGATCCAGGTGGATATTGGTGGCCACCCACCTATTCCAACTGGATCCTTGTGTCTATTTTTTTTTCAACACGTTCTTTTGTACTTCTTTGTAATTGTGAGTTCTACACTTCTAGGGTTGTCTAAAGCCCCACACATCCTCCAGGTGGATACGGGTGGCCTCTCGCCTAATCCAACTAGCTTATTTTGTATGTTTTCATGTCAGCACATCTTGTTGTACTTCCAGGGCCATTTTGGGGCCCTAAACATTGTTTTTTTGGCTCGCCACAGTCAAACTGTAGACGAAGTTAAAGTTTGATGGCGGAATATGTAGTTCTCTAAAATACCTTTCCAATGGGCTATCACGCACCTAAAACAGAGGTCGTATGCAAAAGCTATGACCCTTGGAAGTTGAGGTACCAAATTACACCAACTTACCCATAGGGCCCACATGACTTTTGGTGTTTCACCTTCTAGGGTTAGGTTTTTGGATGTCTAGGGTTTTGGCATTCATGAGTAATATCAAAAAGGCCTCCGGAGCCTCATTGTAATCGATTTTGCTCAAACAGATGTGCGTAGTAGCCACATCTCTTCTCAGAGATAGCTACCACCATTCGAGCAAGTGTTTGAGTTCTACAGTTTTACAATTTCAACCTATTTCATTATTTAATAGAAGATATTGTTCACTGGATATTTGTGTTACTTTTCATATCTCTGTGTTTATTGTATTTAGTCTGTTAATCAGTTCGTTGCACTCCTAAATCCGGATCAAGTTGCCTCGTCTATCAAACTCACTAAGTTGGTCAAATTCACCACGAAAGGCACAAAGCTTCCTAAGAAGAGTGAATGCCAATATCCATTTCTCTATCCATAGCTTGAGGTTATTCAACTTTGAGTTGGTAGGCATGAGTGGCTCATTAATATTCCAAGGTGGTTGTCCTTCGGCTCCAATATTGGATCTAGATGTCTTTATCTCCTTCATGGTTGTCAGTGGGCCCATTAACCGATTTTCATTGTCTCACTATGCTCCCTCTGAATGCCTTGAATGGGCAATGAACCTCTATACCCACCCAGTTCCCTCACACAAACTTGTCATGGGATTATTTGCGGGTGGGCAATGTCCTTGCCTTCCACGTGGGAGGTGACATGTTCACATTTTTTATCACTCCATAGAATTTTTTTTTATATAATCTTTACAATATTTTAAATTTTTTTATTAATAATTTCATTTTCATTTTAATTCCTATCCTTAAACTTCATATAAATTTAAGATTTAATATTATCTATATGGTTAATGTGATTATCTTCTTTTATATTCCAATATTTAAGTGCAACTTCGTATTGTTTAGCTCAATCCCTTATATAGCTATCATTCATACTATAAACAATAACAAGAATTCTATCTTTACTCAACTTGTTCAATTTATAGGGCTATCATTCATAGTATAAGCAATAACAAGAATTCTATCTTTTCTCAACTTGTTCATAATATAAATATGAAATGACGACTAAACTCCATATAAGTACATACATCTTCAATGAAAAGAGTGACCTTATTCAATTTTAATTTTATAAACTATGAATCATTTTTTAATTTACTCAATTTTATTTTAAATTAACAAAGGAGCTTGCAACTTGCAAGCTCACTCTTCACTGTTAAGAATAAAAAAAATAAAATTGAAATAATTAAAATGTTGAAAATATTTTTATTATCTAAAATTTAAAATTTAAAACTTTTACTTTATTTTCAATATTATAATATTTTTTCTAATTATTAGTAATTATTTGTACATACAATAATTTAATTTAAATAGAGATTGAAATCTATATTTAAATAGTTGTATAATTTTAATTTAAATGGAAATCAAAATCTATATCTAAATAGTTGTATAATTTTAATTTAAATGAAAATGAAAATCTATATCTAAATAGTTGTATAATTTTAATTTAAATGAAAATCAAAATTGATACCTAAATAGTTGTAAAATTTAAGTTTTCAAATATACATAATAAACTTATAATTTCAATAAAATTGTGGGAAAGTTATATACTCTATTCTCGTAAAATTTTCAATCCAAACTAAAAATATGACATAAATGCAAGTTGGTTGATGTTGACGTGTGGAGACATTTTCCCTCTAAGATTACACTGATCAATGTAACATGTTGGATGAATTTTAATCCTATTTGTTCCTTGTCATTTCTTTTATGATTGCTTAATTATGCGTGTCATTTTTAAGCTATAATTCAACAAACTGTGGAGAAGTTCAAAGCTGTATTTTTTAAACATAGATATGAAGTTTTAACATAATTGAAGTTTTAACAATCCATACCATTGATTTGTTTAATTACATAGTTACTCATAACTTTTCACATTTTGGGATCTCATATCATCCATACCATCTACATAAATGAATATCATAATGATCCTAATAACCACATACATTGTATTATTATGATTTGTTTTACATTAGTTTAGTTAAGTTTTTTTTTTCACAACTTTGAATATTTATATTTTTAAATGGACATAGACAAAAATGTTGGAGGCCAAACACTGAGATAATTATAAGGATAGAAATTTGTCTTAGAATGTAGAAACCTTGGTGAATCTTATTAATTCTCAATATACAAACTATAAAATGTTTGGCGATATTTTTGTAGAAATATTCAAATTTCTAAGGATTTTATATATTTTCTATAAAATTTGGGCTATTTTTAAGGTAAAATAATTTTATTCTATAGAATTTGGGCAAATCACTTTAGAAAAAATGGAATTGATGAATATGTTTTTGGAAAATTAGCCCATGGACGATATACAGCCCTTAAAATTTTCCCTGACCAAAAGATAGGTGGGATTCAAGAGGAGCCATTATATCAATGATCATATCTTTACTTTGACTTCCATCATGAAGGAGGCTAAGAAAAACACATATAAAACATATTGTTACTTTGTGGGATTTTGTAAGGCATTTTATATAGTGTTACAACCATATTAACTCATAGTGTTAAGGATTTGAGTGTTCCACCCTTGGTGATCTCGCTTGTGATGACACTTTACGAGACCATTGTTGGCATTGAGGTATGGATGAGAACTAGAGAGATATAGGAGTTCCGAAGTACTATAAGAGTTAATGCTCCTAGTGCTTCGTATGAAAACACTCCACCCCTGGATGATCAACCTCATGTCGATCCTCCTCCTTCTTTCCCCGTAGGGTGTTTTTTCTGTTCTTCCTCCTCGCCTAGTGAAATCTCTACAGCTAGTAACCAAGTGGACAAAAGAAGAAAAAAAAAATATTAAGAAGAAAAAAAATGCGAAAGAAGGAAATCTTCCAACCAATGCAAGACATGTTGGAAGCAATCAACCAGCCTCTGGGCATCATGTTGGGAATGTTGATGGTGTCATCACGTCTAAAAATCGCAAGTCCAAATTCCCTTGCAGGGTTTGCAAGGGTGATCACCTTCTCAAGGATTTCCCTAGTATTCCCAAGGTCGTAGAAGTATGGTCTTAGGTTTATTATCACTCTGCATCATCAGTCGTTGCAGGTCATGTTGGTGACAACCCATCAACTAGTAATCAGGTTGGAAATAAGAAGGGTAAATTCAAATTTCCTTGCTTGTTATGTAAGGTGGTGCACCACACCTACTTTTTTCCCCGCGTGGATGAAGCTTCATATATGTTGAAAAAGATTGTTGATGTTCAACAACAACTTCCAATAGGTTACCGTAAACTCTCTCCCAACCCACCATTGGTTGATGAATTGGTCAATTTGGTTCCCTCCTTGGTTAGTCTAGTTGATCAAGTGGTCAATTTGATTTCATCCTCAGTTTACCCAGCCGATAAAGTGGTCGATTTGATTATGTCATCGGTCAATCCCACTCTTCCATCAAAGAGTGAAACCCAAGTGATCGATCTGAGTACCTCCTCGATCGATCTGGTCCATCAAGTGGTCGATCCGATATCTCCATCAGTCGATCCCACTCCTCCTTTGAAGAGTGAGGATGTCACTCGGGTCTTTCTTGTCATTGTGAATTCCTCCAGATAAGGGGGCATTCCACCCATTCCAATGACACCCCCTCCAAGCAGTGTGGTTACCATTGACTGGAATGCTCTAACAGAACCTCATCTCCCTTCTTACGCACATTTTCAAATCATTGTCCAGGTTTGTGGTAGGCATATTCCTAACATTATAATAGACGAAGGAGCTTTTGGTAGCATCCTATCCTCGAATGCTTGGCAAGCTCTTGGTTCACCTTAGCTTGCGCCAACGACTCAGAATTTGTTGGCTTTTAATACAAGGGTTAGTCAACCTTTATGTATCCTTCCTCAGTTTCAAGTGACTTTGGGGGGGAAAATGGTCTACATTGATGTGATGGTAGTCCACGACCCCTTGGAATTTAATTTTCTCCTCGGGTGAGACTATGTTTACGCCATGCAAGATTTTGTGTCCACACTCTTTTGAGTGATGTGTTTCCCTCACAATGGAAGCATAATGACCATATACCATATTTCATTCATTGGCCCTCATATGATGGCCAACCATCCAAATTCCCTGAATGGTCCTTATATGTCAGCGTCATCCGCCCTGACGCAAGTCAATTATGTGGAAACCTATCCCATGCATTCAACCCCGAATGAGAAGGAATCTCTCCCTTCTTCTGACTTGGATTCGATAGTTGACATGGTGATCTCTTCGATAGGTATTTTAGAGCCTGATCTCCCTACCCCTATCACACCCCTCGACATGTATTCCTTATAGAGTGTTGTTCTTCCATCTAACGAAGATCTCTTGGAAGCCATGATCGAGGTTTGTCCCTTGTCATGTATTCCTTCCAGAGTATTATCCTCTTGGAAGCCATGATCAAGATGATAGCTACAAGCATGGTTCACATTTCTGTGTTAAGATCATTAAAAAATTAAACATAGGTCTGTGGATCCAACCCAACAAAGAGCATAGTTTCTTTTTTATTTCAAGCTCATTAAAAAATGAAACCGATCGCTACAAGCATAGTTCCCATTTATGTGTCAAGCTCGTTAAAAAATGAAACATATGATCATGAGCATGGTTCTTTTCCTGTGTCAAACTCATTAAAAATTGAAACAGTTGCCTCTCTCGTTGAGTCGAGTCTTTCATAAGAACTCGTAACTACATCTTCATTTCATCTGCCTATGACAATTGGCCCTCTTTCTTCCTCTGGTGAACATTTTCCTATTAGTAGATAGCAGTCTAATTTGGCATAAAAACTGGCAATGGGAGAAGAGTTGGTAGATGAAACGAAGCTTGGGGGGCATGTCTCCAGCCTTTGATAATCAGTCTGGAGTTAAGCCACTAGCTTCTCAATATGGGGGAAAAATACCAACCACCCACCTTTGGACTTTGATGGGTGTTCTATATTCACTAACTCCCTCAATTAAATTGTCAACCTGGGGTAAGTAAAATTAGAGTTGTAGCACTATATGTTCCAAGACAGAAAATCTAGAGGAATTTTAGTCTAACTAAGGAGATGGTCTATCTCATGGATAACCTACTTAAGCAAAGACTATCAATGAGCAAACCCTAACAAGGAACTTAAACTATTTACCCTAAGTAACTTTTGAACAATGGGTCGATGGATTGTCCTAAGGAAGCAAATGAAAACACTACTTTGAACAAGTTAACTTAATCAATCTAATGAAGAAAAACAAGCCATCTATTTAATCTATTCAACTTAATGAACAATAGCAACAACAAACTAATATAATCAATCTATTCAAATTAATGAGCAGCAGAAAGTAAGCAAATAATCAATCAAATAACTAACCTATGGAATATATTGAGCATATGTTATCCTCCTCTAGCTCATAAAACTAGAAGGAGGTACTGACCAATCATGGTGGGGAATTTTTAGAGGGTTTTTTTGTCTTGTTATCTTCATTACCTGGCATCTATCACGACTTTGAGTTTCCCTTGAACAAAGCACCTGTTCTATCATCATATACAACAAGTGGATCATCCATTCTCTCTCATTAACCACCATTCCCATCATTGTGTCACGTTCCACTCATCATTCCATGACCATTTATTATGGTATTCATTTGAGTTAATGTTTCTGAGTCAGGCCATTTGTCGTGCATACTTGTTCAAGGGAAGTTTCTCTGCATAGGCCACCTGTAGTCATTTTTTCCCCTCTCTCGACCATCCCCGTGTCAGTTGTGCTCGATTATTATGATTTCCACACCATCTATCTTTACTTGTTTCGTGTCAACTAATGGGGGATACATCAAGGCCCTCCTTTGACGGATCACACCCTGTCAACTACAACTCATTATCCAGGATTGAAATCTAGAAACCCATCAGTACCCTGGGACTTTCAGACATCAGTGGCAGGTCTCCTTGCATTTTGTCAGTGGGTTTACATTATTAGCTCCTATCAAATGAATCTGCGAGTGTTTGACGTCAACCCCTTTATTCACACTTCATAAATTGTACTTGATATCTTGGGTTCCATCATCATCATCATCATCATCATCATCATCATTGGTGGAATCCCTCGCGTCTGTTAACATAATCATTAATGATCAATAATCAAACAGTTTCTACCATGCTCAACTTCAGCTCTTTTATTCGCATGTCATATATTCATTCCATTCGAATGTCGGACGAAGACCTTGGGAAAGATCACATTCATGTTCGATGCTTCTCTTTCCTAAGCTGCAATGGAGACTATTCATGATCACTTCACAGATTTCTCAGTTCTTGAGTCATCTCATTGCTTTGTATGAAGTGACATAGATCCACATTTGTATTTAATTGTGCTATGATTTCACTTGCGCCTTGCATGGATCCACTGTGTATGTTATCATGATCGTGCCCTAGTCATTTGTGTCATGCATGGATCCGCACGGTATTTATCATGGCCATGCTCTTGTCTCTTTTACCGAGCATGGGTATGCTCGCCTTGGGGATGTTTTCTTTGCAGAATTGACGATGATCTCTTCCAAGTTTCTTTTTCCCAAAGCTTTTTGAATTTTATTGGTAAATTATTTCGGCCATCAGACACCTCTTCTGACCTCACACTTTAGCGGGCATATGTTATATAGTTATTAACCCCCTAACTATTGAACCATGATCTTCTGAGAGGTCACATATCCAATTCAACAACTTTCATCACTTTTTACCTGAGTTTCCAGCCCAATTTTCCCTTGGTCACTCTTGTCCTTCATTAAGGGTGAGACCAAGAGGGTTGATCTCCCTTTCTAACCCGCCAGGGTGCAACCAGTCGCTATGTCTATGTGTTTAGGGAGCCATTGAGCCTAGAAACTCCCATTTTTGGACTTGGTTGCAATGGATGAGATCTCTTATTGATTTATCGAGGTTTAGCCTCAAGAAGGATTCCATTATATGATCGAGGATCTTATCCCACTAACCATATGGCCTTATCCGTAAATCCCTATAAGAACCAAGTCATTTCCCATGGGAAAGGAGGAGGAAAGAACTAGTAAAATAATGTTGCTACTTTGGCTACCATACTTGGGCAAGGAACTTGGAAAGAGATTGTTGCATCAACTTCCCCATTTGTAAGTTGTAATGTTGTTTCAATCATTAATAGAAGGTGTATTAGACGCTTCCCTCTATTCAATTGTGTGCTTTTTTGCGCGTATTCATTTGGATAAACTTAATAGAGTTATGTGTTATAATCTATTAGTAGATTTTCCATTCATTTGTATGCATCTACTTTGATCTTGGAAAGGATCTTGTTTCATTGTGTGCAGATCATTGTTTCTTGGAGAAAGAATAATCTTTGCACTAGAAATCAACCAGGAGCGTGCAAGGACAACCTTCATAAATCATGTATGCTTCCTCACTATAAATAGTCCTAGTTATCTTTTGCATATAGATTAGATCTTGAAACTCCCATAGATTACATCTCTATATCTATCTTAGGTATAGGAAGAACCTGTTGAAATATTATAACTTCGAAGAACATTCTAATTATATTTGAGTTATTATCTTATAGATCAAATCCCCTTTTGTGGATTGATCATGTCGGGTCTTGTATAAGACCAAATCCCCTTTTGTGGATTGGTTAAAACATATTTATATGGTGGTATTTGTAAAGTCATCCACTAGTGTTTATAAAGTGGTTCTAACCACTCTTGGAAGAATTCAGCCATACTAAGTGAAGAGACATAACCCTAACACCTCCTGACTAGTATTTATAAGTGAGGATGGAGCCTCATTTGTTCACTCACTTACTTACACTTCTAGTGCACATATTTTGAAGGAAGCTACATTTGCAAGAAGGAGAAGAGAGGTGCATGCTCAGTCCTAGGTTATTCTTGGTGGTTTGGTCTTAGTCTTGGCATTGTATTGGAAATCTATTATTAAGGAAGTTTTTGTTGGGTTTTCTCCCCCATGATGGTTTCCCATGATAAAATGTTGTGTACCTTGTGATTGTGTTTCTTTCAGTGATCCTCCTTATGCTGTTGTTTTTTAAATGCATTGAATGCTCTAGTAAATTGAAAATAGCTTAATAACAACATTAAATTTAACATGGTATCAGAGCTTGACTGAATATAGCACCTTTTACTACGTATCCAAAAACGTCATTATTATCATACAAGGAAATTAGAGCTTTTTATTGAAGAGGAATTTCTGACTAAAAACCATCTAGAAAAGTGTGCCCTATCCTTGATCCATAATGGATCCAAGAGCCAAAATGGGTCAAGGAAGGCCTAAAAATCGAAGTGCTCAGAATTTCTTCAAAACAAATGTTTGCATAGGCCTCGTCGACACGAACCCAATGCAACTTGAACGGGCTCAAACAGACACCGTATGTGAAATATATCGCAGTCTGTTCGTTTTGCCAAACATGCAAAAATTTGTTGATCGTACAATCCAAAGATATCAGAAGTCTTGTTGAATTACCTCTTGTAACTTTTTGGGTGCAGGATCAATAGATGTTGAGGGCATTGGAGAGTTATCAATAGGCTTCTTAGTCTTCTTTCCCGATGAGGCTGCAGGGGTATCAACAAGTTTCTTGGACTTTTATTGCGGTAAAGGGATAGCTTGAGCAGGAGGGTTTGGAGTCTTCGGAGAATGGGGTTTGGATGGAGTAACAATCCCTAGATCAAGTGTTTTCTTGCTAGTCTTGATTGTAAGATGAGGGTTTGAAAATTGGTAAATGAATTCATCCCATGTCTTCCCTTGTTTTTCCAATTCGGCTATAACAAGCAGTTTGATGAGGCCGTGGTGAAATAGGTTGTTATGGGGATTGGAAACGTTCTTTCGTAATTGGGAAGACATTTTCTCAAGACTTTTTAAGAAGCAAAAGGGAAAATTCAATGGCTTATTGAATTGAAAGTGAGCTAATAATCGAAAGTGGTAGGCTTTAAAAACAAAATATCTACCTTCAAAAGTGATCATTTTAGTGATGACTATGAGAGGGTTGATTAGATCATCCTTAATCCACTCCTTGGAGTATCCCTTAGCTCCAGATACATTATGAAACTCAGGTTTAAATACCCTGGTGTAGCTCGCTCATGGCAACTAGTGGTGTTTAAACCAGCAGTCTCCAACTCTTGGTAGCTTTGTGGCTAAGGCAATTGATTCCTCTGAGACCATGAAGGTGAGATACCCCACGCGCACCATCCTTACATCAAATACTAGGGAGAATTGTAGAGAAACTTCGTCATTGTGGCCCTGCAAATGAGCCAAGAACTGTCCCCACCCTGCCCGAAGGAAGACCTCCTTGCACTGTGCAAACTCAAGATAGCAAAGAGGTCAGCAGAGGAGGATAGCTCATACCGTTTAGGCATGGTGACAGTGAGGAGAAATTGACAGAGGGAAGAATTCGATAGAGGATGGGTGCAATCAAGCTGAGGATGAGTGCAATTAAGCAGAGGGCGAACGCAATTGAGCAAAGGGTAAACACACTGCATAAATGGGATAACAATTTGAGTGATCCCTCCATTTTTGAATGCGCTCAAGGTGGAAATGGTTTAATTCATTGATGAATTCATCACACATGAGTTGCCATGTGTGAGCATGAGTGTGTCGATTTCGAATTCAAAGAGCATCTTTTGGGAGGCAAACGTAATGATGAAGGAGTTAGATCAATATCCAAGTCTTCAACTTGGACATTTGATCATAAAAATGTTTAAAAATTGTATCATTTAATCTCAATTGCCATTAACTAACTCAAATAAATTCAAATGATTCCTGGTTACCTGAAATCATGGACATTTACTGTGTGTATACATCTCGTCTAATCCTTCATATGGTGTGTCATCCGACACCTCATATGGTCTTTTAAATGGCACCTCATACAACACTCCATATGGTACCCTTGTTCGAAATGAAATTTGTTCATCCCGTAATGGATGTTTTATCCATAACATTCAGTCTTAAAACGATTTTGACAGTCACAGTGAATAGGAGCAGAGGAAAGATAAGAGTGTTCCATTATTATTTGTTTTTCCATTGTGCTCACACAATCCATTCCTCTATCTCACATATTATAAGGCATGTAATCACAACTCTGTAATGAATAGTCTGTAAGGAAAACCAGTTAAGTGGTCTGTCAAAGAAATGTACAACAGTTTATAACACACGGGGAATATTTAGCATTTCAAAATAAAATAACTGTCAATATAATATCCTGTATCATGAAAACAATTTACAAAAAAACATTGTTTAAAGATTCCACTTCTTCTTTTCATGGCTTATAGATAGGCAGTGTTGTCATTTGTCGACTCATGAAACCCTCCCCCACTCCTAAGTATTGTGACACCTCACAATAAAAAATATAGGAAACCAGTCAATTCTCCCAATAGTCGAAGATTTACAGCTTGTTAAGTGTAGAGATAAATTTCACATATCAATCTGATGAGACGGTTAGAATATGGCCCCACCTATAGGATAAAATATCCTACATATAGATAAGAAGAGGTAGGCGAGAGAGTTTCAAGATAGTCTCAAAGTTGGTTCCCAATGGCAGATTTATGGAGTTCATTAACCTTAGCTTAACCATACATACTTCGTATCGGCTTTGTCTACAAGTAATGTCGTACATCGAGACACATTTAATTTTTTTGTGTGTCAGATTATTATCCTCGCTAGGTAGAATGCCCCGCTGCCAGCAAGCTTGTTCAGTACTCCAACGGTTTTACCTATTCATACCACATGTTGGTACCCGCTGCCAGTAGAATTGTTTTGTATCCTGACGGGTTAGCCTCTTACACCCTCAGAGACTGGCCCTCTATATTTTTAAGATTTTAGTATAAGATTGCTTTGTGCAAGAAGATGGGGGGACAACTCTAAAAACAAATTTTTTCTCTTTTCTCAATTGGGATGGTATTTATGTTAGAGGATGAATTTTCGTTATATATTCCTTAGTGATTGTCCTGATGTAAGGGGTACTTAAGCGGACGTAGCCTATCTAAATATATGATATAATCAAGCATTTTTAGTGTGTAGTGGATGGTACCATTGGGAAAGAACAAAAAGGTATCTTTAGGCTCAACTCACTTTTTTCCTTTTTTTTTATGTTTCCATGGCTAACCGCTAATCAGACCTCCTTGTTACTCTTTACTAAAGATACTTTACTCACTTACTGAGGTTTCTTGGGGAAACTGTACGAGTGACCTCTAAGCTTGATGGTTACGGTATTACTTCCTTATACAGTGGTGAAGTTTTTAAGAGAAATTGCTTTTTAAGATGCCTTGAAAAAAAAAAAGATGAAAACCTTTGCAAAAATGTGGCTAATTACAACAAGTCATTATTCGATTGATGCCTTGTAGACAATAAGGTTCAAATATAGCAATATTTTGAAAAAAATCATGCTTTTATATTTCCTTGAAACTATCTACTCCTGGTGAAATAAATACCTACATAAATCTCTAGAATTGTCTATCAACAAAATTCAAAATTATTTACATATGTACATTCGAAAATTCAAAAAATCATTCAAGAACAAGGGGGGACTTCCCCATCTACTAAGACCAATGCCTTGTCAGTTGACATGACCTGTAGAAAATCTTCTTTGGAAATGGGCCTATGATAAAGTTTGAGTCGGTGTCCATTTACTACAAAGGAGACTTGTCCATCGTCAATTGTTTTGATTTTCACAGCTCCATTGTCATATATAGTGACTACCTCGTAAGGGCCCAACCACCGAGTGGTGAGTTTTCCTTTGAAGGTTTTAAATTGGGAGTCAAACAACAAAGCCCAATCATCAGGTTGGAAATGTTTCTTCTTAATAAACTTGTCATGCCACTTGCTCCTCTGGTTTTGGACTAATATTTTTCATTGGATAGCATCTTGCCTGATCTCATCCAACTCATTTAATTGTAGGGATTGTTGTTTATGAGGCTAATCTAAGTTTAATCCCAATTCTGTGGCAATACGGAAGGTCCTTACTTGGAATTCTATTGGTAGAAGCACTTGTTTCCCATATACTAACTCATAAGGGGTATGCCCAGTCATGTTTCTCCAGGTGGTCCGATATGCCCACAAAGCCTCTAGAAACCTATCAGCCCAATCCCGATGATGTAATTGAAAAATCTTGGTTAATATAGCTTCCAAAACTTTGTTTGTAGACTCTACCTGACCATTAGCTTGTGGGTGGTATGGAGAATATTTATAGTGTTTAATCCCATATTTCTCCATTAGTTCTCTCATCATCTTGGAAGTGAATTGAGTGCCTTGGTCTGTAACAATTTCATGAGGAACACCAAAGCGGGTAAAGATTTCTTCATAAATGAATTCGACAACGGATTTTTCTGTAGCCCTAAATATGGCTTTTGCCTCTACCCACTTGGTGACATAATCTGTACAAACCAAAATATATTTTTTCTTACGAGACAAGGGTGAAATTGGTCCTACAAAGTCAAGGGACCATTTTTCGAAAGGTTCTATCATAACTTGGGAACACAAGGGCATTTCGTCAGCTGACGTTGGTCTTCCTATCCTTTGACAACTATCACAACTCCTCACATACTTGGCAACATCCTTGAAAATGCTAGGCCAATAGTAACCTAAATGTAACACCTTATATGATGTACGTTTGTCAGAAAAATTGCTACCACATGGTCCATCATGACAACTTCGTAGTATTTATGGTATCTTGTCTTCTCGAACACATCTATGAATAATCAAATCAGGACCTGTACAAAAAAGTTCATGGCCAACCCAAGAGTAGTTGGAACTTTGCGTAATAATTCTTCGTTTTTCATGAGGTGACAAATGGGACGGTAACTTCCTAGTAGCCAAATAGTTTTCCATATCCGAAAACCATGGGGTATTTACAGAAAGGGAAAAAAGGTGCTCGTCTGGGAAACTATCATCTACAGGAATATCATCATCCTCATTTTTATTCGTGAAAGAAAATCAACTACCAAATTCTCCTTACTAGGTCGGTCAAGAACGATGATGTTAAACTCTTGCAATAGCAGGAGCCACCTAGTCACTCGGCCATTAGTTATGGGTTTATTCATGAGAAATCTAATGGAAGAATTATATGTATGTACAAATACTTCATAACCTGTGATGTAGTGGAAAAACTTATTGATAGCATGAACTAATGCCAAGAATTCATTCTCGGTAACTGTGTAGTTTAACTCGGCAGGGGACAAGTTCTTGCTCACAAAATAAATGGCAGAGGACTGTTGGTCTTCTTTCTGCCCTAATAATCCTCCTATTGTGGTGTCAGAGGCATAAGTGGATATATGAAATGGGAGAGCCCAATTGGGTCCCCTAAGAACTAGTGCCACAGACAGATTAGCTTTTAGGGTTTCAAAGGCAGTTTGACATTGCTCAGTCCAAAGAAAATCAACATCCTTTATTAACAATCCAAACATGGGTGCAACAATCTTTGTGAAATTTTCAATAAACTGTCGGTAGTATCCAGCATGTCCAAGAAATATTCTCACCTCTTTCTGAATCTTGGGGGGTGGAAGTCTGACGATGACCTCAATCTTCACAGGATCGACTTTAATCCCTTAAGATGAAACGTGATGTCCTAGGACTACTCCTTCAGTCAAAAACATTTTACATTTTTCATGACTTAAAGATAGGTTCATTTCTTGGAGTCTGATAAGGACCTTTTCTAAATTATCTAAGGCTTCCTAGTAAGTATTTCCATATACTGTGAATTCATCCATGTATACCTCCACACAATCATGAAAAGGATCAGCAAATATCCCTAGTATTGGTCATTGAAATGTGGCAGGAGCATGACACAATCCAAATGGTAAGACCCTATAGGCATAGGTGCCCCAAGGACAAGTAAAGGTGGTATTGTCCTGGTCCTCGGGTGCTATGATAATTTGATTGTACCCGCTATATCCATCTAAAAAGGAGAAATATTTCTTTCCAGACAGAGTATCCAAAACTTGTTCAATGAAAGGAAGAGGAAAGTGATCCTTCGGAGTGGATTTGTTGAGCTTCCAGAAATCAACACAAATTCTCCATTTCCTGGTCACTTTCTTTGGAACCACTACAAGAGGGGATACCTACTTACTGTCAGAAATGGGATAAATAAATCCGACATTTAATAACTTTTGGATCTCCTCTTTTACTATATCTTTGAGTGTTGGGTTCATCCTTCTATGGGGTTTCCTAACATGTGTTACTTCCCCCTGGGTATATATGTGATGGATACATGTGTTAGGGTGTATATCCTTCATGTCAATGTATTCCCAGGTGACTGCCCCTAATTTCTCTTTAAGGATACATACTAACTATTTTTGTTGGTCTGCATCTAGCCCAGAGTTTATATGTAGAAATTTTCCTGGACTAATCTCGTAGGGCATGGTATAAGATGTGGCAGACTCATCTATCTCAAAGACAAAATATGTCGAAGACAAAAGGGATGGGTCCAATTGTTCCTGAAATTATTCCCCAAACATGTAATCAAATTGGGGAAAATATTGTGGAAAATCAACACACGTGATGGCAGAAATAAACTGGTTCAACACATTTTCTGTTGTGTGCTCCTGAAGTGCCTAGGAATGATCACTTGGCAACACGGGTTCTTCCTAGTCATCATTCTCATATGGAAATTCAAGCCACCACATATTCTCCATGATAGGTTGATCTAGAGGGTATATGGTGAGCTTCTGGATAGATAGTCCATTTGAGATGGTAATTTCTCCTTCTCTACAGCCAATAAATGCATTGGTTGTGGCTAACCAAGGTCTTCCCAAAATGACGGGATGGCCTTTGGAAGGATCCTTTGAGTGGATGACAAGGAAGTATACTGGGTACTCCCATGAGGCTAAAGTAACTATGATGTCATCCAAAATTCCTCCAGGTATAACCCTTGTCTTATCTGCTAATTCCAAAATAGTTGGGGTAGGTCTAAGAAGAGGTTTTAACGGTAGTTCCTCCAAGGCAGTAATGGTCATAACATTGATGGTTTCCCCTAGGTCTATGAGATTGTTCCCAATGGAAACATCATTAATGGTTATGGTCACTACAGGGTTTTCCAGGTTTCCATATTTTTCTACCTTAGGCTGCTCTGATATGTACTCATACAGTTCTCCTATCAAATGTACTGTTGGAGGATCCTTCTGCTTCCTTCCTGGATTCTTAATACATAATTCTTTCACCACCTTACTGTAGATTGGAATATCCTTAATGGATTTTAGCAAGGGAATCTTGACACAAATATTCTTCAATTCATTCAAGATGTCAAATTCTGGTTGGGTGGTAGGTTTCTCGATTACTTATCTTTCTGGATAAGGAGGGGCCTTTGTAATTTGTGAAGGTTCATTTTGGGGA
This sequence comes from Picea engelmannii, assembly GCA_009831015.1. Classification (NCBI taxonomy): domain Eukaryota; kingdom Viridiplantae; phylum Streptophyta; class Pinopsida; order Pinales; family Pinaceae; genus Picea; species Picea engelmannii. The sequence goes on along the minus strand of ML790592.1, from coordinate 496,066 downwards.
AGCTTGGGTTCTTGGTCCTTAGGAATAATAACATCTTCCCACCTAGTGTCATCCGTGGGTTGTTTGGGGATTTCCTCTTCTTCTTCTTCCTGGATGACTACTGAAGGTATATGCTTGTCCATAACTTTTCCCGACCTTAGTTGAATCTCCTGCAATGAAATAGGAGAAATAACATATGTTGGGAAGGCCTGCATCTCAACATTGTGAAGAGGTTGAGTGGGCTTGTTATTGGGATTGGGAATTGGTTGTGCCAGTAATAATTTTGGTCTTGGGGAGCTTGCATTATGATATTGTTGCGGTTTTTTTTGTGGAATAGGAAGTAAAGGTGGTGGAACAAAACCTGGTAGAAGATGCGAAATGTTTGGTGGAAACGGAGGGTAAGGATGGTTGGGCATAGGGACAGGTGGAGCTTGAGGGTTCCCTTGGTTATGCCCTCCTCTCCATCCTTGAATCCAAGTATGTTGTACTGTGTAGACCATTTTTTCCAACTTGGTGAGTTCCACTGTTGTGGTTGTTGATAATAGGGTGGAACTTGAGGTTGTAGATCTAGGTATGTAGGTTGATTCCTAGGCTGCCATGGCCTCCTAGGTGCGTAAGAGGACTCACCAGGATCCCCACTCCTATAGATGGCTAACAAACTGGGCAATGATGGACATTTTTTAGTTGAGTGGTTCTCCATGCAGAAGCCACAAACTGAAATGTTATCCAATGGGCATTCCCTTGAGGAATGCTTCCTCCTGCATCTTGGGCAATATATGCTCATTGCTTCATTTTCCTCCTCCCATTTCTTTTTAATTTTTAGGGTGTCCAATTGGGAACCTATTGTGATTAATATATCTATTTTTAAATTCTATAAAAGGTTCCCTATCTCTACTCTCGTGATACCACCTGAACTAACTTGTTTTACATTTCTACTGTAAGGATTCTGGTCATTCTTCCATGTTTTAGCTCTGCTCCTCGAGTAATTTTTACACATTTCACAGACTTCAGCAAATGGTTTATGGGAGATGTCACATGATGCCATCGGGTTAAGTATATCTAGGTATTCCTCTGAAATTCCCTTAAGGAAAAGAGCCCTAACTACATCATCTGGAAGGTCATGGTATTTTGATTTCTGGGAGATATAAGAAAATCGCTCCATATAATCCTCGAGATTCTCGTCTTCTGACTGTTGGACTTTGAAAATATCATTACAAGACTCCTTGCTCTTGCAATAGTCTTGGTAATTTTTAAGAAATATATCTTTCATGGCTTCCCAAGACCTAATACTGGATTCTCCCAACCCCATGAACCATCTTAGTGCATATTCCTTGATGGTGGCAGGAAAGAGTTTTAGTTTCTGGGCATCTTGTAAGTAGTTGTAGCTCCTACACAAGATTTCAAACTCAAATAGGAAGGTATCTAGGTCTTCATTTCTTTTACCGTAAAAGGTGGGCAGTTCTGAGAGGGGAATATTTTTCATATTGACATTCGGTGTGGTGTCCAAAATTGGAAACTCGAAGGTAGTTTCGGTTTGGTTTCCATGTTCTTCTCCCTCCTCGTGTCTTACATTGTTGTGATCCTCCTGATCATCCATACTGGTTTGGTTTCCAAAAAGAGAGTACCTAAGTGGTTTTATCCTTGAAGAGAACAAAGTATCCCAAGGTTCTTGTCTAAGAAAGGTATCCCTCTGATGGGAAGGTCTTCTGACTTCTTGGATGTTTGGGACTCTACTCGAGTCGGTTGAGGTTATCGGTGCCAAAGTTTTTGTGTCAATTTGAGAGACAATTATATTGGCTGAACTACCAAACAAAGTATTCACCAGTTCAGGGTCTATGATGTCTTCAAAGTTAGGATCTTTTGATGGTGGTAAGAAAACAAAGGTTGTATTGTTTGGTTCTGTGGAAGGCTCGAGTGGTCTTGCCTCCTGTCCCACTATTACTGATGCTTCAATTTTATATTCTATAGTGTTCCCTGTCTTAGTCTCTTCAAAGACTTCCTTAGCTCTTTGGGTTGATCTAGCTCCTACTTTTCAGTATCGGTCTGCGGAGTTTATGAGTGGAATGTTCCTTCCCCCGAAAAGGTCAGAAGGAACCTTGGTTGAAAGGTCTGATTTGGATTTAATGTATCTACCTTTTGGGTCCCTAGGTCTGTTCATGAAAGAAAACAACAAAAATAAAAACTACCTTTGGGTTTGGGGGAACCTGCTATAACAGATGCGCAGGTTCTTACCTCTCGTCTTAAAGTTCCCCCGCCACCAACTAATGCTAAGGTTTAGAAATGATCAATTTCCTACCTTGAGACAACTCCTTGACAACGACACCAAAAATGATGGGTGTTCTATATGCACTAAATCCCTCAATTAAATTGTCAACCCGAGGTAAGTAAACTTAGAGTTGTAGCACTATATGTGCCAAGGCAGAAAAGCTAGAGGAAGTGTAGTCTAACTAAGGAGATGATCTATCTGAGGGCTAACCTACTTAAGCAAAGACTATCAATGAGAAAACCCTATCAAGGAACTTAAACTATTTACCCTGAGTAACTTTTGAACAATGGATCGATGGATTGTCCTAAGGAAGAAAATGAAAACCCTACTTTGAACAAGTTAACTTAATCAATCTAATGAGCAAAAGCAAGCCATCTATTTAATCTATTCAACTCAATGAACAATAGCAACAAAAAACTAATCTAAACAATCTATTCAAATTAATGAGCAGCAAGAAGTAAGCAAATAATCAATCAAATAACTAACCTATGGAAACTTCTTCAACAAGTAAACTAATCAAAACTACTCAACAGGTAACTAATCAACTATTAATCAAGTGAACTCTATTATTAAGATAAAAATCATAATTACTTCTAATATGCAAAGGGAAATCTTAACCTATTGAATTAAAAACATCATAACAGTATTCAAAGATTAATCAACAATTACTCTTAATCTACAATGACAAGAAACTTCAAGTATAATGATGATGATTATGTCTTCGGTGTCTTATGACATCACGATGGCATATAACAATAAGTGATAGCTCAATAGGAATAATTTCAATATTAACTTCTATGGAGAAATGAAAGGTATGAATCAAGCAATCTAACGAGAGCTTAGCCATCATAGAAGAAATATCAACTATCCTGAAAATCCATGTGATCTCTCAATTTATGCATTAATCATCAACAATATGACAACACTATTCTACTTAATTCAAATGCACTCGTATGCTAATGTAAGCAAATTCACACAATTAGAAACTTATAACTAAAGCTTAACTCAACTCAAACTTCTAATTAAAATTGCAATCTAAATCTACAATGGAAATTTCACGAAATAAACTAAAGTAATCCTATTATTAATAAATCAAATTGGAAATTGAAATACTCATAAAAACATGATTCAAATTCTACTTCTATCTTAGCATTCTACAGGAAAATTGATAAGCAACTAAATAAGCAAACTTGATAAGCAAACTGAGAATCAAAATCAAAGCTAGCAACTATTCATCCATCAAAACTTTGCCAAAGAAACTCTATACTCTGTTTTAACTTAATACTATGTTTTAACTATACTATTTCAATTTGCAAAAATTCAAACTAGCATTTAATCACACAAACAAGTTAGTAGCTAAGCTTGCAAGATATTTACAAATAAAAAGACACAACATATTAAAAACTATCCTTTACAAGCAACCTACAAAAAGGAAATTGAAACAATTAAATTCTGAACAACAAATACACAGCATGTAAAATGATAAAAACACATATAACGGGGAAATGAAAGAAATGGCAATTGCACAACTCAAATACACAAGATAACTATCTAGATATTCACCTAGACCACTGGTGGGACCCCAACAAGTTGTGGCTACTTCTCAACAGTGAATCACAAGCTAAATCAACATGATTCTGGCATTTAAATTAAAAACGCAATCTTGCATAAGTTTGTGGAAATGTCTTGAATTACACAACAAAAACGATTCTAGCAATTCCTGACAAGTCTTAACAATTCTTAACTACCACTATTGTGGTATTTATAACAATTACAATTCGAGAGRTCGACCACTGGAAGGGTCGACCTCCTCTAAAAACATCAAATTCCATTAAATATGCTATAACTTCCTTTGGCTTCTAGAAACCAAACRAGCCACTCAATGCTCAGCATAACAACTTAATCCAAGATGTCGAGAGCTCAGTAGTTGGAGGCCACGAGGGTGAAAAAAAACCATGTCGTTGATTCTCCCAATAAAGGCCACCGATATAACAACTGCCAACTCTCCCACTTTTTWAGTGTTGGATGCAGTGTCAGACGCAATGYTAGATGAAGTATCAGATGCAGTGYCGGATGGAGTACCAGACGAGCTACTGGGTGGAAAAAGGCCATGYGATTTTTCCCTGTGACACACAGATCGTGCATTAGCTTCTTGTAATCATTAAATMAAACTGAATTAAACTTAAAACCATCACAAAACATCAATTACACGTACTTGGTATAAGCTATAATGATTTTCTATGAAATCCTTCAAAACTTCTTCAAAATGGTTATTAATACATATATAATATCGGTCAAAAAGGATTTAATCAGCATCATTAAACAACCAAATCACAAGCCCAACAAAATTTACATTACGAAGTTTCGAGCACAATTATTTTTTGGTTTTAAGCTCATTAAAACAATGAAACCAGTTATGAGCATAGTTTTCCTAGTTTCAAGCTCGCGAAAAAATGAAACCTACCCAAGCATAATTTTACTTTGTTTCAATCTTGTGTAAAAATGAAACCAATATCGAGCTTAGTCTTTGTTATTTCTCATGCTCGTAAATACATGAGAATAGGTTACCGAGCTTAGTCTTCATTCTTTCTCGAGCTCGTTAATACATGAAAATAGGTTATTGAGTCTACTTTTATCTCTTTTTCAGACTCGTAAAAGCTATACGAAAAAAGAACTCTTTGGAGTCTCCTTTAAGCTCTTTTTAGACTCTCTAAACATGAAAAGATTGTCGAGTGAGATTGTTTCCTTTCACACTCGTTAAAAGGTTAGAAAATATGTCTTTCGAGTGATAGTTTACCCTTTTTTCGGCGTCATTATACTAGTTATGAAAAACAAATACTCTAGTCAAGCATGATTAGAAGAGTTCTCCTAGGTATCATTTTATACTTTTTCGGACCCTAGAGACTAACTTTACGAAACAGTTCATTGTGGAGTCTTCTTTACGACCTTTTTAGAGTCTCTAAACATGAAAAGGCCATCGAGTTTACCTTCTTTGGACTCGTTAAACTTTACATTGAAGGATCCACACATGGGACCGAACCCCTCCTTCCTCAGTTTAGTTAATAATTTGTCAAGGGACTCATCGCTAGATGGGCTATATTGAGCATCTTTTATCCTCCTCCAGCTCGTAACACTTGAAGGAGGTACTCACCAATCATGGTGGGGAATTTTTAGAGGGTTTTTTGGTCTTGTTATCTTCATTATCTGGCATCTATCACGACTTTGAGTTTCTCTTGAACAAACCACCTGTTCTATCATCATATACAATAGTCGGGTCATCCATTCTCTCTCATTGACCACCATTCCCATCATTATGTCACGTTCCACTCATCAGTCCATGACCAGTTATTATGGTATTCATCTAAGTTTATGTTTCTAAGTCAAGCTATTTGTCGTGCATACTTGTTCAAGGGAAGTTTCTCTGTGTAGGCCACATGTAGTCATTTCCCCCCCTCTCTCGACCATCCCTGTGTCAGTTGTGCTCGATTATTATGATTTTCACACCATCTATCTTTACTTGTTTCGTGTCGACTAATGGGGGATACATCAAGGCCCTCCTTTGATGGAACTCACCCTGTCAACTACAACTCATTATCTAGGATTGAAATCTAGAAACCCATCAGTACCCTGGGACTTTCAGACATCAGTGGCATGTCTCCTTGCATTTCGTCAGTGGGTTTACATTATTGGCTCATGTCGAATGAATTTACAAGTGTTCAATGTTAACCCATTTATTCACACGTCATAAATTGTACTCAGTATCTTGGGTTCCATCATCATCATCATCATCGGTGGATTCCCTCGTGTCTGTTAACAGAATCCATAAATGATCGATAATCGAACAGTTTCTACCATGATCGACTTCAACTCTTTTATTCGCATGTAATAGATTCATACCATTCGAATGTCGTACGAAGACCTTGGGAAAGATCACATTCATGTTTGATGCTTCTCTTTCCTAAGCTGCAATGGAGAATATTCATGAGCACTTCACAGATTGCTCAGTTCTTGAGTCATCTCACTGCTTTGTATGATGTGACATAGATCCACATTTGTATTTGGTCATGCTATGGTTTCACTTGCGTATTGCATGGATAGACTGTTTATGTTATCATGGTCATGCCCTAGTCAGTTGTGTCATGCATGGATCCGCCGTGTAATTATCGTGGCCATGCTCATGTCTCCTTTACCAAGCATGGGTATGCCTGCCTCAGGGATGTTTTCTCTACAGAATTGACGATGCTCTCTTCCAAGTTTCCTTTTCTCAAAGCTTTTTGACTTTTATTGGTAAATTATTTCGGCCATCAGACACCTCTTCTGACCTCACACTTTAGGGGGCATATGTTATAGAGTTATTAACCCCCTAACTATTGAACCATTATCTCATGAGAGGTCATGTATCCAATTCAACAACTTTCATCACTTTTTACCTGTGTTTCCAGCCCAAATTCCCCTTGGTCGCTCTTGTCCTTCATTAAGGGTGCGACCAAGAGGGTTGGTCACCCTTTATGACCCACCAGGGTGCAACCGGTCGCTTTGCCTATGTGTTTAGGGAGAGATTGATCCTAGAAACTCCCATTTTTGGACTTGGTTGCAATGGATGAGATCTCCTATTGATTTATTGGGGTTTAGCCTCAAGAAGGATTCCATTATGATATTGAGGATCTTATCCCACTAACCATATGGCCTTATCCCTAAATCCATATAAGAACCAAGCCATTTCCCATGGGAAAGGAGGAAGAAAGAACTAGTAAAATAATGTTTCTACTTTGGCTACCAGATTTGGGCAAGGAACTTGGAAAGAGATTGTTGCATCAACTTCTCCATTTGTAAGTTGTAATGGTGTTTCAATAATTAATAGAAGGTGTATTGGATGTTTCCCTCTATTCAATTGTGTGCTTGTTTCCACATATTCATTTGGATAAACTTAATAGAGTTATGTGTTATAATCTATTAGTAGATTTTTCATTCATTTGTATGCATCTACTTTGATCTTGGAAAGGATTTGTTTCATTGTGTGCAGATCGTTGTTTCTCAGAGCAAGAATAATCTTCGCACTAGAAATCAACCAGGAGCGTGCAGGGACAACCTTCAGAAATCATGTATGCTTCCTCACTATAAAGACTCCTAGTCATCTTTTGCATATAGATTAGATCTTGAAACTCCCATAGATTACATCTCTATCTCTATCTTAGGTATAGGAAGAACCTCTTGAAATATTGTAACTTCGAAGAACATTCTAATTATATTTGAGTTATTATCTTATAGATCAAATCCCGTTTTGTGGATTGATCATGTCGAGTCTTGTATAAGACCAAATACCCTTTTGTGGATTGGTCAAACCATATTTATATGGTGTTATTTGTAAAGTCGACCCCTAGTGTTTATAAAGTGGTTCTAACTACTCTTGGAAGAAGTCGTCCCTACTAAGTGAAGAGACATAACCCTAACACCTCTTGACTAGTATTTATAAGTGAGGATGGTGCCTCATTTGTTCACTCACTCACTTACACTTCTAGTGCACATATTTTGAAGGAAGTTGGATTTGCAAGAAGGAGAAGAGAGGCGCATGCTCAGTCCTAGATTATTCTTGGTGGTTTGGTCTTAGTCTTGGCATTGTATTGGAAATCTATTATTGAGGAAGTTTTTGCTGGGTTTTCTCCCCCATGAGGGTTTCCCAAGATAAAATGTTGTGTACCTTGTGATTGTGTTTCTTTCAGTGATCCTCCTTATGTTGTTGTTTTGGAAATGCATTGAATTCTCTAGTAAATTGAAAATAACCTAATAACAACATTAAATTTAGCATGGTATCAGAGCTTGACTGAAAAGAGCACCTTTTACTGGGTATCCAAAAACGTCATTGTTTTCGTACAAGGAAATTATGTATTTTTATTGAATAGGAATTTCTAACTAAAAACCATCTAGAAAAATGTGCCCTATCTTTGATCTAGAATGGATCCAAGAGCCAAAATGGGTCCAGGAAGGCCTAAAAATCAAAGTGCTCAGAATTGCTTCAAAACAAATGTGTGCGTAGGCCTTGTCGATACAAACCCAACGCAACTTGAGTGGGCTCAAACAGACACCGTATGCAAAATATATCGTGGTCTATTCGTTTTTCCAAACATGCAAAAATTTGTTGACCGTACAGTTCATACAGTCGTACAGGTGACGTGGCAAAGATGCTTTGGTAGTTGCGTGGACTAGTCATATTATGACATGCGGCACCACTGCAAGGGTGACATGTGGCACATCCATACAATCGAGTGGCATGGACTGACGTGGCAAGGTCCGTACGACACATAGAGCTGACGTGGGCAGGTGCTGACTGGGCAGATATTGTTGACATGTGGTCGAATGATAGTTAGACATGTGGCATGTTTGGGAGAATGTGATGGTGACACGTGGCCCAGTCCTAGGATGCCACGTGGTACCCCTCCATTGGTTGATTGTTTTGGAAAAAGTTTGTATGGACTCCCGGGGAGTCGAACCCATGACCTTCGGTCCGTGCGAACGATTTGGCAGGGTCGGGCTACCAGCCCACCCACGGTGGGTCTTGTTAACTAATGTCACATTTAAACATTTGAATTGAAATGTGTTGTAGTTCGGGCAGAGAATAGGGTTGGGGCCTAGCCCCATCCCCGGCACAACACCATACGACTATAGCACATGACCTTACCCTGCTCTATGTGTTGGCATGCAGATGTGGATAGGCGTAGCACCGTTTTTGTAGTCGTGATTCTATCCATAGCACAGGACCACAACCATATGCCCACCAGTTAATACGGTTAGTGCGAATAAGTGGGGTTAGCGTCAGTTGGTCGGGCTAGCTCACCGACCAGGGCACATAACCAACGACTTTAAACCAGGAGCTAACTTGCAATTTGGTGTGCATGGAGACTTAGCTCATGGCCACATGGGCCAAGCCTTATGACCAGGATCCAAGTTTAAAGGGGGAGCCAACGTGCCAGCCTAGCCCAGGGCCACATGGTGTGCACATGTGACCAAGAGCCCGATGATCTGGGGGCTACGTCTTAATTTTGGCCCAAAGTGGGATTTAAAACATTATTGTATGATTTTTAATGGATTTTAAGCCAATTTTGGGAGATTTAGTCCATTTTTGGAGGGTCTTGGGCCCTTTTTGAGGCCAGATCTTGGGGGGAAGTTGGGAGTTTGTTACCAACTTCAAGCCTATATAAACCAAAGGTTTTTGACAGCCTTAGGGGATTCAACAGAGGAGAAATGCTAAAGAATTGTAAATGCAAAGCCATTTTTATGCAGGGAAGCTATTGAGGAGAGAAACTTTGCGAGCCATTTCCGGGAGCTTCGTTCATCCATTTTCAATGCCGTCCATTTTGTTGGGTTCTTGAGATCTAGCAAAACACGGCCAAATCAGTTTGTAACCCTTTTGGCACTTTTATGATTTACTTTTGAAGCTTTGAACAGAAATAAGAAAGCCTCACCCACTGAGACAAAGGCCCGGAGACGTAGGTGAGATTGTCGAACTCCGATATCAACTTTGTTATTTATGGTTTAATGTTTCTTTATGCTTATTTCCAGATCTGTATATTGCTTCATGGCTGCCATGTTTCTTTAAATTCTTCCTCCTTTATCAAATTCCTAAATGGTTAATAAACACATGCTTTAAAAAAACTCAACCATTGTCTTTAAAAGATCTTTTCGGATCAAGTGGTATCAGAGCTAGTTGATGGTTAGTTTTTGAGTTTGCATGATTACCAGGGAAAAGCTAAAGATGGAATCGGGAGGGGGAATTTCTCAAGATGAGAATGAGTTTCGAAAAACTCTCTTTGTCGTGGCAGAGATGGTGAGAGTGTTGTATGAAGAGTACTTGGAACGAAAGAGATCGGGTCAAGGCAAATCTTAAAAAAATGACAAAAGAGAAGAAGAATTGAAGGAATTGCCTTCTACACCCAATTCAGAAATCATCTTTGAGGTATGCAGTGGAAGTAATTCATCAATTTCACATTGTTCCCCATCAATATGGTTCTTTTGGTGCATTTGAAAAACATACAAAAGGTATAGGTTTGAAATTGCTAACCAAGATGGGTTATGAAGGAAAGGGCCTTGGAAATAAGGGCCAAGGTATTGTTAATCCCATAGAGGTTGTGGAAGGACCTCTTTATTTAGGATTTGTATATGACGAAGTGGAGATTGGAGAATGCTCCAAAACATTAGAAGCAAGTGATGCTTCAAATGACCAACTTAAGTCATTGCGGGAACAATTCACGAAAGGTGATGGTGTATCACTCCATGATGGTGATAGTGAATGCAAATCATCCCCAAAGAAAAGTGCAGATAAGCAAGAAAGGTATAATGGTCATGGTTGTTCCAATTCTCTTTTTGATTATAGAAAGCATAATCATGTAATCCAAAACTTGTGGAATATGTATCATTGTATGTTTTGTCATTCACCCAAGCATTGTATGGGCAAGTGTTGGAAGAGACAATATTTGTACAGGAAATTTATGTCGACCAAGAAGGAGACATGACATAAAGACTCAACTCCACAACAAAAGAAAGAGAAGGGMAAACAAGTTTGGATGCCGAAAAACCACTGCACTTATTGCAACAAGGGTGGACATCAAAAGGCTAAAAGTTGGAAGCTCAATCCGGAGTTTTGTCCAAGAAGGACAAAAAGATTGTGCATGTACTCACAAWGGAAGAGGCAGTACCAGTGAAGCAAGAGGAACATTAAGGAAATAAACCATTCACTTYGTTTTGCGAGAAGTGGATGTCACATCTTCATTGTATTTTGCTTCCATTAATGTAATCACACATGTTGTAATGATGACCTGTTATAACATCATTTTGTACAACATAGTGTTTTGTTTTATCCTTATGAGTATGTAATCAGTAAGGTCAATTTTGTAACCTTTTGGAGGACCAAAAGGTCTTTAGTGGGGAGGTGTGATCCAGAATGGATCCAGGAGCCAAAATGGGTCCAGGAATGCCTAAAAATCAAAGTGCTAAGAATTGCTTCAAAACAGATGTGTACGTAGGCCTCGTTGATATGAACCCAAAGAAAATTGAACGGGCTCAAACAGACATCGTATGCGAAAGATATCGTGGTCTGTTCGTTTTTCCAAAAATGTAAAAAATTGTTGACCGTACAGTCCATACGATCGTACAGGTGACGTGGCAGTGATGCATGGACCAATCATATTGTGACACGTGGCACCACTACAAGGGTGACACGTGGCACATCCGTACAATCGAGTGGCAGGGGTTGACGTGGAAAGGTCCGTACGACACATGGCGCTGATGTGGACATGTGTTGACTAGGAAGATATTGTTGACAGGTGGTCGAATGATAGTTAGACACATGGCATGTTTGGGCAAATATGATGGTGCCATGTGGCCCAGTCCTAGGTTTCCATGTGGCACCCCTCTGTTGGTTGATTGTTTGGGAAAAAGTTTGTATGGACTCCTGGGGAGCCGAACCTGTGACCTCCGGTTTGGGTGAACGATTTGGCAGGGCCGGGCTACCAGCCCACCCACGGTGGGTCTTGTTAACTATGGTTGCATTTAAACATTTGAATTGAAATGTGTTGTAGTTCGGGAAGAGAATAGGGTTGGGGCCTATCCCCATCTCCGACACAACACCATACGACTATACCACATGACCTTACCCTGCTCTATGTGTTGGCACGGGAATCTAGATAGGTGTAGCACCGTTGTTGTAGTCGCAATTCTATCCATAGCACAGGACCACAACCATATGCCCACCAGTTAATACGGTTAGCACGAATAAGTGGGGTTAGCGTCAGTTAGTCGAGCTAGCCCACCGACCAAGGCGCATAACCAACGGCTTTAAACCAGGAGATAATTTGCAGTTTGGTGCGTGTGGAGACTTAGCACGTGGCCACATGGGCCAAGCCTTATGACCAAGAGCTAGGTTCGGAGGGGGGTCCAATGTGCCAGCCTAGCCCAGGGCCACATGGTGCACACATGTGACCAGGAGCTCAAGGATCGGGGGGCTGCGCCTTAACTTTGGCCCAAAGTGGGTTTTAAAACATTATTATATGATTTTTAATGGATTTAAAGCCAATTTTGGGAGATTTAGTCCATTTTTGGAGGATCTTGGGCCCTTTTTTAGGCCAGATCTTAGGGGGGAGTTGGGATTTTGTTACCAAATTCAAGACTATATAAAACAGAGGTTTTTGACTACCTTAGTGGGTTCAACAGAGGATAAATGATGAAGAATTGTAAAGGCAAAGCCATGTTTATGCAGGGAAGCTATTGAGGAGAGCAAATTTGCGAGCCATTTCTGAGAGCTTCATTCATTCATTTTCAGTGCCGTCGGTTTTGTCGGGTTCTTGAGATCTAGCAGAACACAACCAGATCAATTTGTAACCCTTTTGGCACTTTTATGATGTACTTTTGAATCTTTGAACATAAATAAGAAAGCCTCACCCACTAAGATAAAGGCCCAGAGACGTAGGCGAGATTGCTGAACTCCAATATCAAATTTGTTGTTTATGGTTTGCTATTTATTTATGCTTATTTCTAGCTCTGTATATTGCTTCATGACTGTCATGTTTCTTTAAATTACTCCTCCTTTATCAAATTCCTAAATGGGTAATAAACACATGCTTTAAAAAAACTCAACCATTGTCTTTAAAAGATCTTTTCGGATCAACCCTAGCGCATCATTTGGCAGCTTGAGCACACCTTTTCAGTGGACAGAGCCTCTAGAAAGTCAAACCCTATTTTTGATTGATACCAGAAAACCGGAACCAGTACCAGAAGTACTAGTCCATATTTGCACAAGTCAAGTTTCAAGGGGTAAAACATAGAATTTTTTAAAACAGACAACTCCAGCCTACTCGCCTTATCCCAACACATCTTCTGGTAAGTTCAGATTCAGTTTCTGAGCACTTTCATTTTTTGGTCAGTTTCCCAGCTCCAGGTTAAGATGTCTGTAAGCACCAAGATTCTTGACAAGTTAGAAGGTGTGGAAAACTTATGTTCCTAGAAGCATATAATTGGACTCATTCTTGAAGAGAATGACCTTGCAAAATTCATAAAAGAAAATGTACCAGAACCCGAAGAAGATGCAACCAAAGCAAAGTACAAGAAGGATATGATTAGGGCCAAAAGGATAATTGCAGATTCCATTAAATATCACTTGATCCCCGAAAATAGGTTATATGTTTGAAAGAGCAGGGGAAAACTCGAGGGGAAAACGACGATCTGGTTCTGAAGCTAGGGTTTAAACTCTGACAGCCGCAGAGGACTGCGGCCACAAGATAATGGCCCCGCAGGGGCTCCCGCAAAGCCAGGGGGAGGTGTCGATTGGCGTATCCTACAGCCAAGTCACAGCTAATGAAGATCCGGCAACCAGAGGGAAGAGGCCGACCTTTGAAACGCCTCCAGAAATGCGCGCGCAGCTGCTGGTCGAAGGGACATTCAAAGATCGGGACACAGATATGGATCCAGCTAAGGAAGACAGCCCCGCAAGCGCCTCGGCCCCTTGGATCCCCAGTAAGTGCATTCCGCAAGCTCCAACAGCCCCAAAATATGTCATAAACTCACCCCGTATTGAGGTGCAGAAACAATACATGCAAGATAATGCCCTGATAGGAAAGTTTCTAGGGCTCTGGCCCTCGGAGCGAGAACTAATCAAATGGATACAGTACTGGTGGAGGCCAAAAGGGCACTATGATCTCCAACTAGG